>QLSR01000385.1:339034-420341 GCA_031780015.1 Citrullus colocynthis | reverse complement strand
CCCCCCCCCCCCCCCCACCCCATTCATGTATTTTCCTTCTCCCTCCCACTCTATTTGAAAATAAAGGAAAAAGAGAAAAAACCCAAATTATCTCCTTCTTAATTTGGGTAAATTGCTCTATTAAAAAAAAAAAGGGAGAGAATCATGTACGATCAGTGTGGCAACCCTAGAGGGGAGTGAATAGGGTTTATTAAAACTAATTAAAACTATTTTGACTAATGTGGGCCCAATTAAGCAAATTAGTAAACTGTCTGTAAATAAGTAGTTTAAACAATAATTTTATGCAAATAAATTCACTTTATTAAACAAGAAATTAACAATCACACTTTAAAGCACCCTATTTAATTCTTATAAAAAGATTGGTAATGAATATAGAAAATTGATAATGATCAATCAAAATATACAAATATGAGCAATTAATATCAAGAATTAAAAATTGCAATTAATTTCATGCAATAAAATATAATAACAAAAATTAATTGCAAAAATAAATTAGGAGACGGATAGAGAAAATGACACCGTAAATTTTATAGTGGTTCGGCACAACCAGCCTACGTCCACTTCCCAACTCTTTCCACGGATCAAAGCCCAACTGCTATACCGCTCTTTTTGCGAGTTCAATAGCAAACTTAATCGTTTCCACTGATAACGATCAAACCGTTACAATCGTTCCTTTTCGAGATCAAGAGCAACCCTCACAAAAGTTTGGAAATGAAGAACAAGATGAGAAAACTCTCTCAAATAGTAGATTTACAAGTTTTAGCTTACAAAAAATCAATCCTCACCATACATAAATCTCTCTCAAGAATTTGATGAAAAGAAGAAAAATTAAAGTTTGAAGAGAGAGCAACAATGGTGGCTTGGTGAATTGTGAAGGATTGAAAATAATAAAAGTTGTTGTGAAATTTTGGAGAAGATGAAGTATTCAAAAAGAGATGAAAGTGTGTGAAAACCAAATTAATTTAGACCATTACATGTTGGTAAAAGAAAATTGAATGGTGGAGATTTAAACTCAACTAGCCGTTAGACACAAATATAAAATAATATTAAATTCTTATTTTTAAAAGCAACTAGCCATTAGACACAAACATATATAATGATATTAAATTCATCTTCTTTCTAAAATCATTTTCTTTTTAAAATCATCTTCTTTTTAACATCAATCCAAAAAACAAAAACCCACCAAGTGTCACTTCTCAATCGTTCCAAGTGAACCCTTCAATTGGTTCACTTTGATGAAAAAATATGTCATGTCATCAGCTTGAAAATTTTTTGTTAAGCTTCTTTCAACCATGTCTTCTTCGTTTAAACTCTAATTTGAGTGATTCAAAATGGTTGGATTCATTATTCCGAGCTTCATGCAATGGACACTTCAAAAGACTCAAATTGTTAATAAATTAATTCATGTTTGTTATCATCAAAATATTGATTAATTAATTAATTATAATTAATTAATTCGAGATTAAGGGCCAAAAAGTCAACAAATCTAACCCTAGCCACCATTCATCTTTCTCTTGCCTTTATGTCTCTCCATCTCTCCCTCTCAAATTCGTGCAATAGCCCTCTCCAACTAGGCACTCTCATCATTCTTTCCTTTTGTCGACAGTGTGTAGATCTAAGCCACATTGAATGACGCCTATGCGCGGTGGCTAATAGCTGAAGACCACGACACGTTTGGCAGGCTGCAACAAAGTGATCCATACCATTTGGATGGTATTTTTGTTGTAGAAGACAGGGTATTTTGACGATTACTTACCAGTTGGATAATGACAATATATAATACGAACAGGGAGTGAGATGGAAGAGTTGAAAGCCCAAGTACCCACGATTTGTTGAAGAAACCTATCAGAGAGCAACTGCTAAGAATTCAAATTCAAAGATAAGTTCGAAATTAGAAAATAACTAAACCTATTTATCCTTTCAACAACCATAGTTAAGGCTATTAATGAAGAGTCTCTCCACATGAGCTTTAATTTCTGACGGGCTGTCTTTATTCTCAACTAGGCCCAATAAATTAACTATTGTGCTTTCAAAACACACAAGCCCAACACTAGTTGATTCTTCGTGTCAATATGTTCCAGAGAGATTTTTTTGCTTTCAACTAGATCACAAATAAAATGGTGTCTGATGTCATTTTGTATGACTATGCTGAACAGGATTCTTAAAGATAATTATGCCACTCATATTGTCACAGCAGAGAGTCATGACATCTTGTGAGACATCATATTCTTGCAACATCTACTTCCATATCAACTGAACACAGCTACTCCCTGCAGCAATATATTCAACCTCGATTGTAGACAAAGACACCTAGTTTTGTTTCTTATTGAACCACAAAATCAAATTTGTTGGATTTTATGTCCTAAAACTCGTGGTTTGTAAATGATAAACATATTCTATTTTCAATAAAATTGATA
The DNA here is from genome assembly GCA_031780015.1 of Citrullus colocynthis. Taxonomy (NCBI): domain Eukaryota; kingdom Viridiplantae; phylum Streptophyta; class Magnoliopsida; order Cucurbitales; family Cucurbitaceae; genus Citrullus; species Citrullus colocynthis. Next base: position 417,924 of record QLSR01000385.1, on the reverse strand, counting down.
CTGAATTTTATTTTGTATAAATGACATTGAATATGTAAGTTACATATAAATCGAAATCTAATAAACTATGATCCATGGTTGTAGTAAGAATACTTAGACTTTATGTGTAGGCATAAAAATAGATCAAATAAGTAATAGCCAAAACGGTATATAGTATAAGAATGAGGCTGGGTACCTTATCCTAGAGACACTACGGATGTAGTTATTTCGTATTTGATACAAACGATATGATCCTATATCATTCATGTAAAGACATGAGAGTGGGGGCATCCTATACAATGAGTTTGCATAAAACTGGGCCATGAGATAATCACTTTTACTTTATAACGCCATTTATTATTAAGACTCGTTATTTCAATATGATAACCTAGGTAACTTGATTTTAATCATGAGCTAACTATGAACTCCTGTTTATTTGGGATTATCCTTTAATCTACATGGGTGAGAGTGGCCCAAGTTTTCCAACTCAATAAGCCTCCAATTTTAGGGATGAGACCAGGTAGATAGTTGGGGACATAGTCTTACAAGACGGAATTCACTCATACTTAATTCAAGGTTAGTAGAGAAGTTGTTTCCTTAAGTACTAACTCTAGATCTTGGACAAGGGGCCCCACCCTCTCATCGGCCCGAGAGGGACTCGGTTTAGTGGTTGGACCACAAACTAAATTTTTAGAGGATCATCGAATTTAAGGAACAAGATGTAATTACAGGGGTAAAATGGTAATTTTGACCTAGCTGTAATTACGAACAGCTTGTGAATAATCGACTTACTAATCATGGTTATATCAAATGGACAAAAATATATCTACAATGAGGAAAGTATAATTGCTGGGCGAGAGTGGAATGTCCCAGTAGTTAACGAATGTTAATTAGCTAGGTTAAAGAGTTTAGCCGGTTAATTTTGAATCGTTAGAGCTCATGATCTATAGGTCCATTAGGTCCCCTTGTTAGCTGATGGACTAAACCTTAGAACAGTGTGATGAGAGAATTTGAAAATGTTCAAGTTCGAGTTAAGGAGTAAGTATTACGTTTTGTTTGTTTAGTTATGAATTAAACAAAAATGGAGAGTTGAAAAATGTTTAAATATAATTTAAATATTAATCATATGAATAGAGATTCATCGGATTAGAAAATGTCAGGATTAGTGGAAAAATATTAATTTAATATAATTAATTAAATTTTTTGGTTAATTATTATTTAAATTAAATTTTATGTCTAATAATAAATTAATATTAATTAAATTGTTTAATTATTTATTTTTTATTTAAAATTAACTCATTTTAATTTTGAAGAAAAAAATGAAATCAATTTTTTAATGAATTTTGGAAATTCATTTTAAATTGAATTTAAGAAATTCAATTTTTGCATGGTTTTGAAGGAGGAGGTGTTTTCTCCTCAGGACCTCATGAAACCACTTCAATTCCCACTAAATTATTCACCTAGTTGGTTTTAATTTATTGTAAATTTGATTTGCATGTTTTCCTCTATATATAGAAGATTTGAAGAATGAAAATAAGGGAAGTGAAATAGTGAATTTTGCTGTAAATTTTCTCAAACTCTCACTTTCCAAAAACTCTCAATAACCCTTAAAGTTGCTTCAAATTCATCACAATTTGGATCCCACAATCCATTCTAATGCCAGATAATAACAAGGAAGACTCTTCTGGTGGTCCACAAAGTGTTCGTGATCATAATCATCAAAGAAATTGCTTCAATTTTGAACTACAACAAGTATCAAAACTCTATTTTTTGGGTTTATGAACAAGCATGTTTAATCTGTAAAATTGATATAGTTACAGTGCTTTAGATCCAAATTACTTCTGCATGTGCGTTCCTAACTCTTTCAATTGGTATCAGAGCATGATTTAAGCACTCAATTTATGTTAATTTGAGCTTGGTGGGTGTAATTTCATGAGATGAATGTTTTGGTTGCTTAAGTTAGGTTTTTTTCTAGTTTTGGCATCTAATTCAGTTTTTTTTTTTTTTTTTTTTTGTAATTATCATAATTGCTCACTTTTTTATGGGCTTTAATGTGTGAAGAAGGATTTGTAAATTTGCTAGAGTGATTAGAGTTGAAATTAGGTTGTAATTTGAAGAAATTGGAGAAGAAGACCAGCTGGATCAAAGAGAAAAGAGACCATTCTATTGTAGAGCGTCGCCACACTCTTCAATAGCATGGAAAAATATACCACATTGAAAAATAATATAAATACAATTATCTTGGTAAATGACCTAAAATCTATCTTGATTGAAAAATGTGATCAAGTCCCTCGACCAAATACATCTCAAACAGTTTGGTATGCATATGAAAAGTGGATGAAGGCCAATGATAAAGCCTGAGTCTAAATCTTAGCCAACATAACTGATGTTTTGGCTAAGAAGTATATGAGCATGGTGACTGCTAGCTCGTCAGATCATGGTTCACTACATGAGATGTTTGGACAAAAGTCCACTCAAATAAAGTATGATGCTCTCAAGTTCATTTTTAATGCAAGAATGGAAGAGGGAACCTCTGTCAAAGTTTTCGACATGATGTTGAAATGAACACTACTGTCATTGATGAATATAGTCAACTCAGCTTTATGCTGGAGACTCTTCTGAAGAGTTTCCTACAGTTTAGAAGTAATGTTGTCATGAACAAGATTGATTGCAATCTCACCACCCTCCTGAACGAACTCCAAACTTATTAGCCCTTGATGAAAAACAAAGGATTGGAAGGAGAGGCAAATGTTGTCAGCTCCAACAAAAGTACACAAAGATTCGACCTCCAAGGCTAAGTTTGGAGCTTCTTCATCAGGTACTTAAAGTTAGAAAAGGAAGAGGAGTGGAATAGGGAATAAAGCTACTTCCAACGCTACCTAGAAGGGAAAGAAAGCCAAGGTTACAAAACTTGCAAAAGGAAAGTGTTCCCACTACAACGAGGATAGATATTGGAGGAGGATTTCCCTAAATACTTGATTTTAAAGAATGAAGCCAAAGAAGGTAAATATGATTTACTTGTATTAGAAACTTGTTTAGTGGAGAATGTTGATTCTTCCTTGATAATTGATTCAGGAGTCACTAACCATGGTTGTTCTTCTTTACAATAAATAAACTCTTGGAGGCAACTGGAGGTGGAGAGATGACGATGAAAATTGGGACTGGGGAGGTTGTCTCTACTGTTGTTGTAGGAAGTTTGTAGTTTTTTTTTTTTTTTTTTTTTTAAAGAATGTGTGACGACTTTAACAATTAAAATGTTAAATCAGTAATGTTGACAACTAATTTAACATCACACCAATAAAGCAATGTAAAGATGAGACATATAGATTGGTAATCCAGTTCAGTGATACACACCTACGTCTACGGGGGCTACGTGTCCATGAAAAATAATTCACTAATATTGAAAAGTTAAGCAAGTACAACAAGAAACTTATCTGTAAAGTAACCACTTCCACAGTAACTCCAATCACGCTTAACTAGATGAACACCTAGGCTCCCTCTAGATGAGAGACTCCCTCCCTTTAAGTTTAGGTTCCCTCGTCGACAATATTAGTGTAGCAGCACTTCATATTCTGGGTGTGGAACTTCTCCGGTCAATTATCTCTCTCAACTCGCAATGAACTCCCTTCACTAGAAGGTCCAACACTTCAGATACGTGAGAACTCCCTTCTCACGAAATGAGGTTCAAGGCTTCCCTTGACTTCACTAGAATTTCTTCAGAGACCGTGATATGAATTTTTGCGCTTTCTCAACTTGTCACAAGTTGCACAGTGGAAAGATGTAGAACACTAACACTTATCTCTATGACGAGGTTGGCCAAACTAACACACAAGTTCTCTGCAAACAATCAAAAGAGACAACCCTAGAAAGGAACACCTCGCTCTTTTTAAACAAGCAAAACAATTAAGGAAAATAAACTAGGGCGAATGTCAAGATGGAAATAAAATCAACCTGAATATATCTACAGACAGACGCCCGATAAGGAAAGAAAAATATTTGACGATAACACTCAACGGTAAACACAAATTAAGACAAGCCATGCAACAACAATTTGCAAACACATTAAAACAAATACGAGAACCAACAACCAAACTCTCTAACAAACTCCCTCTTTGGCCGAGAATGTTTTTAAGGCAAAACCAACAACCTTAGAGAAATTAGATGTATTGAAATGAAGATAACAACATAAGAGTCTTAACATCAGACAGAGAAACCAAACGGTCATAAACAAACAAAACATGCAAGATCAACAAGAGCAGCAGAAAACATCGGGACACAGTCACCAAAATAGCACAAAACAAGCACACAGAATCAACCCTTCCTTCTCAGACACCACTCCCCTTTTCTATCAAAAATATTACACGGACTGTTGAGGGGACAAGCTGGCGGCAGCACTAGAGAGCATGGCTTTCATCACCTGTAGGACTTCATCCACTTCAGCCTTCCTTGGCCTGAGACGCTGAATTAACTGATCAATGTATTTAGTTTCACTGGACAACAGCTAAAGAATGCGACTCCCAACTAGGAACATCCAGGTGCGGCATGAAGGAAGTAATCTTGATATCCGGAACATGATGATTCTTTACTAGGCGGGGATGAATATTGAACAAGCTAGGGCAGGACCCATAGTCTCAAATGGCAACAGAATATCTACCTTTTGAGATAGCAGAATTTCACAGATCAGTCTAGGATAGCAAATAGGCAGTTTAGAGCTTGGGACCCAATGTGTCGCTTGATTTGATTTAAAACAAAGCCCCATAGTTGAAAAAAGATTTAGTACCAATCTAAATGAGCATGGTTGCAAAAGGGATTAATAGGCCAGATATATGGGAAGAGGGGCACTAGTTAGTGATCCCAAGACGATTGAGAAGAGCATATTTAACACTAAGTGCTGCAACAAGTAATTGACCTTTTGCAAGCCAAGTAGTTCGAGCTCTTCCAGTCAATTCAAATACCAGTTCTTGCATTAACAGATGTTGTTCCATAACATCCTTTAGGACATCACACTATAAAAATTTGTTGATAATGGCAACAGAACTAATGTCTCCTTACGTGCACCTTTTGGAAGTCAAGGCTTGATGGATTATCGAAATCAACAGACAAGTTCACAATGAATTCTCTAACTAACCGAGGATAGAAAGGACCCAAGCACGACACTGTTTTATCTAACATTCTTGAGTGCTTGGCGACAATTCCTTCTCATCAATGATCTTTCGTTGCACTACATACTTCCAAAGACTACCCCCTTCTTCAAAGTGAAATGACACATCATCTAATGAGACAGTAGCTACATTCCCTACTAAGGCAGCCTTGCTTTTTCTTTTTGCAGAACTCTTTGTTACTCTGGCTGTAACAAGGGTTTCTTTCTTTAACCCCAATCATCTTCTTCATCAACAGATATTTTCTTAGACTCTGCACTGGAGACCATGGAGACACATCGGCATCTTTTGCTGACAGAACTTGCTCAACATAAGCACCACTAATAGGCGGGCTAGGCAAGTCATCAAAAATTCTAACTCTCTGAACAACAGAAGGCTGATTGTTCACAACACTGATCTTTGGGATCAGTAGTCGCAGAGTTACTTCTTTTCACAATGCTATCATCAGGGGACTTTAAAGGGATAGAAGTATTATACTCAACATTATCAATAGGGGAACTGTGCTTTCAAGTATCACACTTGGCAACCATATCAACCACAGATGTCATAGTTACAGCTATAATTCTGGTATTGCAATCATCAGACATTCCTTCGACAGATCTAGGCCGATTCTTAGAAGACACATTCACGGTAATTATTGTTTCAGACTGAACTGACTCAGGACACACACCTTCATGCAGGATAGATTTATCAATACCACTTGTTTCATTAACCCTAACTTAAACCCTGAAGATTGAGCCTAATCATGCACACTAGGGTTTCATGATATAACCATAAATTTGTTTGAGTGATCTGAAGATTCACTCGATGAGAACTTACTCTGCTTCGGAAAGATTTCTATCCCCGGTCCTACCAAATCAGTTAAGGTAAGGTTAGAGGAACTTACTTTAGCCTTTCCTTTATTGTCAGTGATGGGGCCAACTCCCGAGCGTCTCCGTTTAGCAAACACAGAAGGCATGCCTACTTCACATTTACTCTCGGGCATACCACAAACAGGAACTCCATATGTGTTCATTGTAGCAGGTGGAATCTTTTTTTTCAACATGCAACTTTCATTTGGCCTTTTCTTGGTAACGAACCATGTTTACTTTTGAGGTTTCAATTCGTTTGACAGGTACTGACCATTCAAAGGAAGAAGAGAGAGAGAGAGAGCTACCAGGGAGAGAACTCTAGAAGGGGGAACTTTCCACAACCCCATGGTGAGAGCATAAAGGCTATCAACACTCAATTGCCAAGCAAAATCAGAAGCAGCATAATTTGAAATTGAAAAAAATAACTGACCTGGTTAACCATTTACCAACCATAGTTAAGCAGTTAATGGCCAATCACATATATCCTTTGTCGTCTTTAACTGGGTCGTACTTCTTTTTTGCCAGGCTCATTTAATTAGTTGCTATTTATCAAGAGTGCAAACGCCGAGGGAGGCTCTTAGCGCTTCAAAACGGGCAATGTCCAGACCTTTTGTGAAAATATCGACAACTTGATTTTTCGTGTTGATGTGTTCTCGAAAAATCTGTTTGCTTTTAACTAAATCACGAATAAAGTTGTGACATATGTCGATATGTTTCGTTCAACTGTGTTGTATTGGGTTTTTTGGAGATGTTTATGGCACTCATTTTGTCACAATAGCGTGTCATGACATCTTATAAGAAATCAAACTCTTGAAGCATTTGCTTCATCCAAATAAGTTGCATGCAACTACTTCCAGCAGCAATGTATTTTGCCTCTACAGTAGACAGAGAAACATAGTTTTGCTTTTTGCTGAACCAAGAAATCAAATTATTTCTGAGAAAGAAACATCTGCCAGAGGTGCTTTTTCTATCTTCTAAGCTTCCTGCCCAATCTGCATCACAGTACCCTACAAGGGCGCTACTCGTATCAAAGGAGTACAGCAGCCCTTAATCGCTAGTCCCGTTAATGTAACGGATTATTCTTTTTTCAATCATTAGATGACTAGTTTTTAGTTTGGATTGATAATGAGCACAAACACCAACGGCAAATGCAATGTCGAGTCTACTTACTATTAAGTACAATAAACTTTCAATGATGCTTCTGTACAGTTGTTCATCCATTGGTGTTCCCCCACTGTCTTTAGTAAGCTTAGCGTGAGTGGGAGCAGGAGTTCATTTGATACTATCCTTTTCAAGCCCAAATTTTTTAACCAGATTTTTCGCATATTTTGACTGAGAAATGAACACTCCTTGATCCAACTACTTGATTTGAAACCCCAGAAAATATGGCAATTCACCAACCATGTGTTGGGTTTTATGTCCTAAAACTTCATAGTTTATAAATACCAAATATACTTTTATCATTCAATAAAGTTGTTATTGAAATTTATAATCAATAAGTAGTTATTGATTCTATAAAATGTTCTTACTAAATCCAAATCCAATCATCAAAGGATCCTATACTGTTATATGAGACTCAAACTTTATGTAGAGATATAAAACTGGATCAAGTTTAAGTTAACAGTATAAATGGTCTATAGTATATGAATAAGGTTAAGCGCCTTATTCTAGGGACACTATGGATGCGGCCCACTTTGTAACTAGTACAAACGAAGTGATCCTAATTCGTTCATGTGAAGTCACGCGACTGGGGGCGTCCTGTGCAAAGAGTTTGCATAACACCAGACCATAAAATAGTCATTTTTGCTTTATAACACCGTTTACTATCTAAAACTAACTATCTCGATTTTGATGGCCTGAGCTAACTATGAACTTCTGTTTACTCGGGATTATCCGTAGGTCTGCATTGGTGAGAGTAGCTCAACAGCGCTAGCTCAATATGCCTTCCATTTCAAGGGTAAGACTAGGTAGATAGCTAGAGACATAGGGTGCAAGAAGGAATTCACTCCTACCCTCTTTTGGGTTAGTAGAGAGGTTGTTCTCTTAAGTGCTGAATCTAGGTCTTGAACAATAGGCGCCACCCTCTCAAATAGGGTTTGAGAGGACTTTTGATTTGGAAGTTGGACTACAAATCATTGTTCATTAAAGGATTAGTGGAACTTAAGGAATAAGAGGTAATCACAGGGGTAAAATGGTAATTTTGACCCAACTATAATTACAAACAACATGTGAAAGCTCAACTTACCAATCATGGTTATATCAAATGGACATAATATATCTATAGTGAGGAGAGTGCAACTACGGGCTTTAGTGGAGTGACCCGATAGTTAACGAATGTTGGTTAACTAGGTTAAAGAGTCTAACCGGTTATCTCAGATCATTGGAGCTGATCTGTAGGTCCATAAGGTTCTCTGGCTAGCTCATATAAGAATAAACTTGGAATAAATAGAAGGAATAATTCGAATCGTTCAAATTAGGTTAATCATATGAGATATGATTAAGTAATTGATATATGATATCAAAGGAGAGATTTGGTCAAAAATATTTAAATGGGATTTAAATATTGAAATTATGAATGAGGATTCATAATCGGAGACATGGATTTATTCAAACAGTCGGTTTTCGGAAGAAGTCAAATAGTTGACTTTGACCCGAGCAAGTCAAAAAGTTGTTTTAGTCAAACCTTCTAGAAAGGTTTTCCATGAGATTAAATTAATTTCTTATCAAATTAGTGGAAAAATCCACTAACTTGATGAATGAAACATTCAATTAATCTCAAAATTCTACACTTTGACACATAATCCTCGGCATGCATTAGTGGAATGTGTGTTGTCAACTTTTGGTGAAGTTAGACATGCAAAAATTGCATGCAATTTGCTTTTTTAAAAGAAGGCCTTTGTTCATTTATTTTTTCTTCTTGGAAAAATTTGAAGTTTTTGAGAAACTAAATTTTTCTTCTTTAAAGAGTCCCACCACTCTATTCCAAGCCTTTTAGAATAGCTAGAAAGACCTCTTGGTGGTCCAAGTGGGAGCAATTTCAAGAAAGGAAGAAAAGCTACAAAGGTATATAATTTCTTTCCTTCTTCTCTAATTCATTTTGTATGATAATGCATATTTAATCCTAGGTTGTTATATGCATCTAGATTGTTATTTCGATCCTCTTTAGTTTCCGCTACGCATGTATGTATGAGATCCTTCACTATGCTCATTTCGAACTCATCCTGCATCAATTTAACAAACTGACTTACCATCTCTTGTGACATTCCTCCGAAAACATTATCATCCACATAGATTTGTACAATTACAAACTGGTCTTCAGATACTTTTACAAATAGGGTCCTATCAACTCCCCCTCAATTTTAGCCATGCAATTCAAGGAACTTAGTCAGTCGCTCAAACCAAGCTTTAGGGGCTTGTTTAAGGCCATACAAACTTTTGTTTAGTCGATACACATGATGCAGTTTTTCAGGATCAAAGAAACCCTTGGGCTGTTCGACATAAACTTCCTCATCCATGTACCCATTTAGAAAGGCACTTTTTACATCCATCTGATACAGTTTAAACTTTAGAAAGTAGGATATCCCGAGTAAAAGTCTAATAGCCTCAAGCCTGGCGACCAAAGCAAAAGTTTCACCAAATCCACTCCTTCCACTTGAGTGTACCCTTGAGCAACCAACCGAGCTTTATTTCTCGTGATGTTACCTCTCTCACCGTATTTGTTTTTGAAAATTCACTTGGTGTCAATTACATTAGACGCTTCTGGGCGAGGAACAAAAGTCCATACCTTGTTTCTTTCGAACTGTTCCAATTTTTCTTGCATGGCATTAATCCAGCATTCGTCTTCAAGAGCCTCTTTAGCATTCTTAGGTTCAATGGACGAGGTGAAACACACATAACTAATCATCTTAAGATAGTTTACTTTGTCCTTTCTTCTAGTTGTCACTCCATCCTCCAAGCTTCCAATGATATTTCTAGATGGATGATTTTTGCTTACCCTTCTTGAGGGATGCTTGTCATCAGCTTCAAGATGATCCATTGTAATAGATTGGTCAGATTCTAGCTCAGTTTCAGGGGGCCATTCAGGTGACTTATTAAGACTATTGTTATGCACACCTGCATTGACATTCATCGGTATAGTTTCATTTGCATCATCATCAACAGCTGATACATTAGGATCAGCAACACCATCAAATGTCACATTTATGGATAACATATTTGAGCAGGTTTGATTATTCAAGGCTCAATAAGCTCTACAGCTAGCTGAGTATCCAAGAAATATTCCTTCATCCGCTTTTGAGTCCCATTTTTATCTAACTTCTTTATCTACGAGAATGTAGCACGTGCTTCTGAACATATGAAAATACTTCACATTTGGCCTTCTCTTCTTCCATATTTCATAGATCGTGGTGTCTGTGCCTGAACGAAGCAGAACCCGATTATAGATATGGCATGCAGTGTTTAAGGCCTTAGCCAAGAAATGAAGGGGTAGGTGCTTTGCATGCAACATTACGCGAGCCATTTCTTGGAGTGTCTTATTTTTTCGTTTAACCACCCCATTCTACTGAAAGGTTATAAGGGTGGAGAATTCGTGATGGATGTCAGCTGCCGCACAGAAGGTGGCAAAACGAACATTCTCAAACTTCTTCCGGTGGTCGTTTTTTATTCGTTTGACATTAAGATCTTTTTCTGTTGAATTTGTAGAACCAATGTCTGAAAGTGAGCAAATGCTTCAGGTTTTTCTTGCAAAAATCTAACCCAAGAGTATCGAGAAAAGTCCTCAACAACAACCAACACTTACCGTTTTCCCCCCAGACTTTTTGTTTGCATGAGAACCATAAGATCCACATGGAGAAGCTCCGAAACACAACAGGACCCTTGCTAAGATATTGGTTTATGAGGGGCATGTGTTTGTTTACCGAATTGATAGTATTGACAGACGATGTTGATTGAGGAAGCTAAGGATGGAATGCCAGATATAGCATTCTTAGAAAGCGCCTTTTGGATCGTCTTCATGCTAATATGACCTAATTTTTGTGTCATAGGTATGCTTTGTCTTGCCTTGACAAATGACAAACAGTGGATGTAGAGTCTAGATTCCACAAATAGCAGTTGTCAGATGATCGAATGCCTGTCATGACAAGTGTGTTAACATTATCAATAGCAATACACTGTTCTTTCGTGAAACTAACCAACAGTCCTTGATCACAAAGCAGACTGATGCTGATGAGATTAGTAGTCAATCCTTCAACCAGCATGACATCCTCAAGATAAGGTAAGCCCTGCACATTGAGTTTTCACTTCCCAATGATTCTTCCAATGGCTCTATCTCCAAAAGTGACTTTACCAGCACTTACAGTCTTAAGATTAGTTAGATAGTTATGATCACCAGTCATGTGGCAAGAGTTGCCACTGTAAAAATGCCAGTCATCTCGAGTAGATGATCGAAGCGAAGTCAAAATCACATTGCATTTCACCTGATCCTCCTTTACTTTCCAAACTGTTGTTACATTTCTTCTTGTTTTTTCCTTTCAGTACGAGAAAACTAGGGGTTTCTGCCATGGATCGCTGTCTTTCTAGACATATTCAACAGTTGATAGCAGAAGGGTCTTATGTGACCAAGTTTTCCATATAAATGACAGATCCATCAAGATCTACAATGTCTGTTGGGTGTTATATTTCAATGACTAGATGAGGTTTCAGCAGCATCATAGGATTCTGAGCCTTAACAAACTCAACAGCCTGTTTACCCTTACTTTGGGATTGAGATAAGGCCTGCTCCTTGAATTGATGAATCCTAGGTCATGATGATTGCCTACGAAATTTCCTTTAGACAGTATGTGTTCAAGTGATTCAATTCCAGAATTGAGCATCCAAATGTTCTTCACCATCGATTTTTTTTTCTGCTTAGATTGGACGAGGTCACATTTTAGTTCAACAATATTAGACATCAAGCGATGATTGTTAGCCAACAAGGATTCAATTTTTTCTTTCTGAACATCCAACACCTTCATATCTTCACACCATTCGTTGAACAATGCCTGATAAGACGGATCATCGAACAGAGGTACATTATCATCAATCTCATTTTCAACATAAGCATCATACTCATATATCACCCCTGACGATGTGTCAAATGAGATGTTACTGACAATAGCTTTAACATCTGCCTCAGACTCACTGGAGTCTATCTCATCATCTGATAACATCAGTACATAGCTTCTATTTGTCTCTTGAGAAACATTGGACATTATGCTTGAAAGTTTCTAAAACCTTCGCATTCTCTGAACCTGAGATTCTTTCTTTCTGAGAATAGGCATCCACCGGATTGTCACCATCCTCCTTATTATTGACTGCTTTGAATGATTTAGATCCATGTTGACCAATAGACTTTCCTTCAAATTTTTTTCCATAACGTTTCAGCACTTTATTGAATTGTTTAGACATAAGGGTTATAAATTCAGCCAAGGACTCGTCAGATTCTTTATCTGAAGCGTCTTTGAGAGGCTCACCAACAGATTGGACAATAATGCTCTTAGACTTCTTCTCTAGTTTCCGTCGAGGGACATTTCAAAGGTCAATAGAGACCCCAATAACTCATCCACTTTCAGTGAAGCAATATCTTGTGCCTCTTTTATAGTAGTAACCTTCATGTCAAACTTCTTTGGCAAGGATCTGAGCACTTTGCGGACCAACCTTTCCTCCGAGATCTTTTCTCCAAGGGCAAATGATTTGTTGGCAATATCCAGAAGATGGATATTGAACTTGGTAGATTCATCATCATTCATCCGCAAATTTTCAAATTTGGAAGTTAACAATTGTAGCCTCGACATTTTGACTTTAGAGGTTCCTTCATGTGCTAAAGACAAAATGTCCGAGGCCTCTTTTGAGGAAGCATAGGTATTAATTAGCCGAAAGACATGTCAATCTACACCATTGAAGATAGCATTTAAGGAGCGAGAGCTTCCCAAGGACGCTTCATCATCAGCTTCTGCCATTGTAGTCTAGGTTTCAGAATTTCTTTCCCATCTTTAGTTTTCATAATGGGATGTGACCATCCGGTAACCATAGCTTTCCACGTTTTGTTGTCGATGGATTTCAAAAAAGTAGTCATTCGAGCTTTTCAATAGGAGTAGTTTGTTCCATCTAGAACTGGAGGTTTAGTAGTGGAGCCACCTTCCTTGATCCATTCATGATCAATACTCCTAAGGTCCAAAAGACCTGCTTTAATACCAATTGAAAAGAATGAGTGACGACTTAAACAATTAAAATGTTAAATCGATAGTGTTGACAGCTAATTTAACATCACATTAATAAAGTAAAGTAAAGATGAGACATAGATATTGGTAACCCACATCGGTGATACACACCTAAGTCTAGGGGGGCTATGTGCCCAAGAAAGATAATTCACTAATATTGAAACGTTAAGTAAGTACAACAAGAAACTTATCTGTAAAGTAACCACCTCTACAGTAACTCCAATCACACTTAACTAGATGAACACCTAGGCTCCCCTAGATAAGAGACTACCTCCCTTTAAGTTTAGGCTCCCCCTAAGTTCGACAATATTAGTGTAGCAGCACTTCAGATTCTGGGTGTGGAACTTCTCCAGTTGATTATCTCTCTCAACTCGCAGTGAACTCCCTTCACTAGAAGGTTCAACACTTCAGATACATGAGAACTCCCTTCTCACGAAATGAGGTTCAAGGCTTCCCTTGACTTCACTAGAATTTCTTTAAAGACCATGATATAAATTTCTGTGCTTTCTCAACTCCTCACAAATTGCACAGCAGAAAGATGTAGAACACTAACACTTATCCTTGTGAAGAGGTTAGTCAAATGAACACACAAGTTCTCTGTAAACAATCAAAAGTGGCAACCTAGAAAGGAACAACTCACTTTTTTTAAACGAGCAAAACAATTAAGGAAAACAATCTAGGGCAAATCAAAGATAGAAATAAAATCAACTCAAATATATATGCAGACAGACGCCCGATAAAGAAAGAATAATATTCACAAATAATACTTAACGGTAAACACAGATGTTAAGACAAGTCATGCGACAACAATTTTCAAACACCTTAAAACAAATACAAGAGCCAACAACCCAACTCTCCAACATTTTTCATCAAAAATATTTATTGTTAGACAATGTTTATTTGGTTCCTAAAATTAAGAGGAACCCTATTTCTGTATCTTGTTTGGTTGAACAGTTTTATTCATTATCTTTTGTTGGTAATAAAACGTTTATTTCGAAAAATGATATTGAGATTTGTTCAAGAGTAATTGAAAATAATTTTGCTAAGGTCATTAGCATCTAAAATACTTATGAACATTGAATTGTTCAAAACAGCAACAGTTGTGACTAAGAGACAAAGTTTCTCCAAAAGGAATTTTTGGCATCTAAGATAAAGTCATATAAATCTCAATAGGATTCAGAGATTGGTTAAAAGTGGCTTTCTGAATGAGTTAGAAGTAGACACTTTATCAGTATGTGATTCATGCCTTGAAGGCAAAATGACTAGAAGACTTTTTACTGAAAAAGGTTATAGAGCCAAATAACCCTTAGAGCTAACACATTCAGACCTCTATGGTCTGATGAATGTCAAGGCAAGAGGAGGATATAAATATTTTATTTCTTTTATGGATGATTATTCTAGGTATGCTTATCTTTACCTAATGCAACATAAGTTTGAAGCTCTTGAAAAGTTCAAAGCGTATAAGACTAAAGTTGAGAACTTATTAGATAAAACAGTTAAAACACTGCAATTGAATCATGGTGGAAAGTATATGAATTTGAGAGTCCAAGACTATTGATAGCACCGAAAACATGCTATCTTGCTCTGCTTAATTCGGGGTTGTTCTTAGATTTTATATGTTTATTCCATTATTTGACAGATATCGAGCACTTGTAAGGTAGAACCGAGAGTTAGAGTTGAAATGGAACCAAAACAGGTCAAAATGGAGCTCAATTGTCACACCCCCTCCCAAGTTTACCTGCATAACCTGAAAGGAGACGTGAGGACAGTATACATCACCCCTCTTGTGATGCATACCATCCATTCTTTCACATACATTCTAAACTGTTCACAATGTAATCTCCACATTCTAAGACATTTTAAACATCACATATAGAAAAGTATATACAAGCCAGAAACGAAATTTCTCAACTCTTTTACATGTCTCTACACAACCCATAGTTCAACCCTAGTAATTGTACATACATATCTACATACCACCTAATTAAAGTTTAACATACAAACAACACTTCAACAAGTCAGATTTTCCAGAGACTCGAAGCTTAAGCAGGGCGAGTGGGAGAAGGCAAAGCACCAGGAACGTCCTTGCTACCTGGAGGGGAAAGAAAACATGGAAAACATGAGCTAAAAACCAATGAGTGACTAATTTAGCAAACTATTTTAGTTCGAAATCATCAGGAATAAAACTGAGTTCAACGTCAAGTATAAAACATGAAGTCACTTCATATGTATTAGTTAAGACAAGCTTAATTGCCCTTATCAATTCATACATGATTTTTTAACAAATCATAAGAAAACAGTTTAGATACAATACTTTTCCCTTAGTTGAAGTGGAGCAAAACTCAACATCCCAACGTCGAAAACATATAAGGCTTGATGCGGAGCAAGACTCAACGCACCAGCATATAACCTCTATGTGCACATAGGACTATGGCGGGTTGCCCAAGTACCTTCTCCATGTCCTTCAGTACTGGGTCCCGGGGAAACTCACATGTCTTCTCATGTCCTTCAGCATTGAGCCTCCTCTAAAACATTTTTCTTTTAAGAAGCAACACTTTATATAAACAAATTCTATACAAATCATTCATAAGAATACAGGGCAATTATTATATCAATAACATTTCACAAACATGCTTTTCAATAACTTTAAGAACATAACGTATGCTTCATAAATCATTTGATCACAAAATCATATTCCATTGGAAAACCGAACTATCATATTCAACATAATTGTTTTAAAGTAAGAAAAGTGTCACTCACAATTCTTTTTAGGCCTTGAGTGGATTATATGCCTTTCCTATCTCCTCTTGGCCTGAAACAAATACTTTTTCTTGTTATACTTCTTTTCCATTCACTTTAATATAAACAAAAACTCAACATATGCACAATGTTTGTAGTTCATCATGCAGTTAGGCTTTCATTAGTTCATTCTCAAGCCTTAAATACTAAGGCTATTGCTATTAGCTGTTGCTTACCCTTCTGTTAGACTTCAATTCAAAGAACACTTTGCATGCAGCTCACTTTTGCTATTATACCAACATTTGAGCTTTATCTTCTTCTTAACAAAGCTAACTATTACAGCTTTGATGTCTCTGCTTAATCCCTGCTAAAAACGCATTTCCAGCCCATATTAAGACTTCTTTCCTTCTACAAACTTGTAAAGAATTAAGTTCCACATCTTACCTCAAAATTGCAAGGCTTAACTCTTTTTTGTTCTCTAGTTATGCCAATATCATTCCACGTTGCTCCAGATTGCATAACAGTTCTGTAGTTGCTGCTTTTACCTAAAGATTCATGTCATTAACCTCAATTTCAGCTTAACCATCCTTCATAAGACTTGTTAGGAATTATGTTAACTTACTAACCTCAAAATGTCAGCCCTAAACTCGGCTTCCTCGAGTCGTTTTACTCCAAACATCGACCACTGTTCAGTCTGTGCGTCTACGATCAATCCTCTGTTCTAGCTCGGATTTCAGCACCAAAACGGGTAGAATTTTGCCCAAAAACTATAAGAACATCTTCCTCTTCCTTCTCTGGTGGTTTCTCTGAAAGATGGAACCGACTTAAGCTCTCGAAACATATCTGAAAGTGATTAAACTCACCTATATATACTGCCGACTTATCCCTCACAAGTACCGAGATGATAATGCCGACTTATCCCTCACCCGTAGGCTGGCGCGGGTCTTCTCTTCGATGCAAGGCACTCATTCTATATTCTTCTTCAGCGCCTTCAGCCACTAACCACTCTCAGCGCATGGTGTTCTCGGCGCCTCCTACTTCCGACGCATACAACATAGTCATTCACACTACTAGCTTTATCGCGTCAAGACCGTTCTGTTGTGGACGCAGTGTGACTTCAGCGCATGGCTGTCTTCGACGCATGGTGACTTCAACACATAGTTCAAGCATATTTCTTTCCCCGCCAATGAGCACTTATCCTTCGATGCGACGACTACTTCATCTCACAACCCTTCGTGATTCAATCAACAATGCATGGTTTCTCAAATAATTCAACTTCCCACTACATTCACCAACGCATGGTCTTGGCCAACCCTTAACCAAAATTTTGCTCTACTTCTTGTCTACTTTTCCTCTAGCAATACATAACCTCAATCGCATTGCTCTCCCCAACACTTGGTTTTACAAGTCAGTGCTTACATCAATTGCATCGACCAAGAAAGAGATAGGCAAAATGACCATTTTGCCCTTGAGAGCATAGCACAGCGACATTGCTTATACACCAGCTCGACACTTTTTCCCAAAGGGTTAGATTCTGAAAAAAAAAAAAATGCCCTGGCATCGCAACACTACCGTAGAGCATCACAATGCTCCAAACATGATATGCGCACATTCGTCCGTCAGCGTCACAACGTTACCGTGATTTTTATAAATAATAGTTTAGCCGCCTAGGGTTAAAGATATTGCAGTCCAGCCAATTCAAGCACGGATTTCTTGCATTTTTCTTCATCTATTGGTCTGCTTTTGTATCAAAATGATACCTCATTATCCACTATGAAGATTATGGGCTAAAAGTACCATTTTCTAGCTTAGTCATAGAGTAGATTTCTCCTTTTTTGCACTTTTGTAAGGTTTAGATATTTCATTATTAAACTCCTGTAATATTTCTATGTTCTTATCAGATTATGAATAATGTTTGATTGTATTTTAGCTTACAACGTATAATCAATAGCTATATTTTAATTTGCAATACGTAACATTCAACTGCATGTTAATCCTGTGTAGCAATAGGTTGAATTAGCTTGTAAGTTGTGAATTCACCTCAATGAACATTGTATAATCAACCTAGGGAAGAATTACATTGAATGTTGATTTGGCGTTTCCCATTGGACATTCAACTTAGCATATTCCTAGATCTTAATGTTGTTAGCCAACTAGTGATGATGCACTTCATCTAATTAAATGGTTAATTAGATAATTAAGGCTCTCACCTAGCATTTTTAAGTGAGTGGCTAAGAAAAGATTTTATGAGAATTATCTGACGGAATTGTGATCAAATTGCAAAAATTGGGCAAACAACTCTTAAGCCTAAGCTAAACACTTTCAATTTGATTCTTCGTAATTTAAAATTCTTGCATTTAACAAAACAACTTTGAAACCCCCTCCCCATCAGTTACCCTCAGGCCTCGAACCATTCAATCAAGAAATTCGAGGGTTCCTTGTGTTTGACTCGTACTGCCACTACTACAGTTTTGGTGAGAATGGTAAAGTATTTGGAACAGAATTGGGTGACGAATTCTGCCCACCAACTATATGATAGAAAATGAAATTATGTAACAACTCTCAACACATGGTACACCCAAACAAAATATTGTGTTCAGAAAGGAAAAACAGACCCTTGTTGGACACGGTTCGATCGATGATGAGCTATGCTCAATTACCTGAATCGTTTTGGGGATATGCAATGCAGACTACAGTTTACATTTAGAAGAACGTTCCATCAAAAAGTGTTGAAAAAGTGTTTCGGAAATACCTTTTGAGTTATAGAGAGGTCATAAAAGTAGTTTACAAAACTTTACAATTTAGGGATGCCTAGCACACATGCTAACAATAAACCCAAAGAAATTGGAACCTCGTTCAAAAGTATGGCTATTTGTAGGCTACACCGAAGAAATGAGGGGTGGTTGCTTTTTCAATCCAAAAAGAAATAAGTATTTGTATCAAAAAATGCTACTTTCTTGAAAGAAGACCAAATAAGGGACCATAGACCACGAAGTAAGATGGTGTTAAATGAAATTTCTAATGAAGTTATAAGTACATCAATAAAAGTTCTTGATAATACTAGTACATCAACAAGGGTTGTTGATAATGCTAGAACATCAAGTCAAAGACATCCTTCTTAAGAGTTGATGATGCTATCACTTATTGTTATGTTAAAGTCCATTCGCATTCTCTTATCTACTACCACATATTATGACTATGAGATCCAACAAATGGATGTCAAGATTGCTTTTTGGAATGTCAATCTAGATGAAAGCATCTACATGAATCAACCTGTGGGATTCAAACAACAAGGTCAAGAGCAAAAAGTTTACACGATCCATTTATGGATTGAAATAAGCATCTAGATCTTGGAATATAAGGTTTGACACTAGAGCCAAATCTTATGGTTTTAATCAAAACGTTGATGAACCTTATGTATACAGGAAGATCATCAAGGGTACTGTAGCTTTTCTTATGTTGTATGTGGATGATATCCTACTCATTGAGAATGATGTAGGTTTCCTTACTGACATTAAGAATTGGTTATCTACTCAATTCCAAATAAAAGATTTAAAAGAAGCATAGTTTCTTCTTCGGATTCAAATAATTAGGAATCACAAGAACAAAACGCTAGTCTTGTCTCAAGCATCTTATATTCATAAAATGCTTGTCAGATAGGTAATCTACCTTTTAGGCTTGAAATTACATTGTCTAAGGATTTGTCTCAAGACACCTCAAAAGGTTAGGAATATGAGACGGATTCTTTATGCATTAGTTGTAGGCAATCTTATATATGTCTTGTTATGCAGTTGAGATTGTTAGTAGATATCAATCCAATCTTGGATTAGATCACTGGACTGCAGTTAAAACAATCCTTAAGTATCTAAAGAAAACGAGGCACTATTATGCTTGTGTATGGAGCTAAGGATTTGATTCTTACAGGATACACTAACTTTGATTTCAAACTGATGAGGATTCTAGGAAATCTATATCAGGATCAATGTTAACTTTGAATGGAGGAGGTATAGTGTGGCAGAGCATTAAGAAAGGATGCATTGTAGACTCCACTATGGAAATAGAATATGTAACTGCTTGTGAAGCTACTAAGAAGCTATTTAGCTGAGGAAGTTCCTGATTGATTTGGAAGTTGTTCCAAATATGTTTTTTCCATCACATTCTATTGTGATAACAATGGTATTGTAGCAAATTCAAAAGAACCTCGAAACCATAAGAGAGACAAGCAGATAGAAAGGAAATATATCACCTATTGTACATGAGGGGACACGATCGTCACGAAGATTACTTTGGAGCACAATCTTGTGGATCCATTTACATAGGCTCTCAAGACTAAAGTGTTTGAAGGTCATCTAGAGAGTCTAAGTCTACGAGATAGGCATCATCTTGTCTAGGTATAAACATGTATATTGATTTCTTTTATTGTTAATAATGTTTTTCACTTTTAATTAAATTCTCCTAGATTTAGATAAGAAAATGTTGAGGGGTGGGCGAATACAAAACATATCTTCATTTTTTAAAAGAAAGGGTTGGATTGATTGTGAATGGCACAAATGGGAAATTTCTATTTCTAACCCGAAAAGTTTTTTTATGGGACAAAACTAACCACTTTTTTAAAAAGTTCTTTTTCTAACCCATTTTTCAACCTTTTAGAATTTCAGAAATGGGTCCCACATGGTGAAATGGTGTGAATACCTCCAAAGATCTTGTTCCTCAACACTCAAACCACATCTTCCCCGAGACCATCTTCTTCATAAGAGTCCATTTTTTCTCAGTATTCTCTAATGTTTGTCATTTGTTGTAAAACTCATCCTATGTGACCCTATTTCCTGGAAATAAACCCACAAAAAACTTCTTTAAAACGTTGATTTCTAGAAATTTTTGGTTTTCGAATAGTTCGCGATAAAAAACGAAAAAGAAAATACAAAATTTTCATATAAAGAAGGTCTAATATGTGTAGGAATGTCTGTTAAATCACCAAGAAAAAGAATTGGAATGCTGTCTTTTATCGCTATCATTTTTCTCGTAAATTCATAATTCCCGTAAGTTGATGGAGTTGATGGGAAAAGTGACAGAATGCCCAACTTTCCCGAAAGTTGGCATGTATTTGGGCATTCTTTCACTTTTCCTGTAAGGTTTCTAACATGATCTTACGGGAACCTTACAAGAAAAGTCACAGAATGCCCAAATTTTTCGAAAGTTCATGTGTATTCTGGCTTTTTAGTGAATATTGTCTCGCTCTCGCTCTCGCTCTTGCTTTCGCTAGTCTCGCTCTCTCTGCTATCGTTTCATCTCTATGGCATCGTCGCTCTCACGCTAATCTTGCTCTCGCTCTTGCTAGTCTCACTCTCTCTGCTATCGTTTCCCTTCCCGATAAACGGTTCATTTTCGAGTTTACTTTCCTGAAACCCGGTTCGCGAAACTATAGCAAAGAGAGCAAGACGATATTCATTGAAAAACCAAAATACACTCGAACTTTCCAAAAATTTGGGCATTATGTGACTTTTCCCGTAGATCATGTTAGAAACCTTACAGAAAAAGTTACAGAATACTCAAATTTTCAGAAAGTTGGTGTGAATTTTGGCATTCTGTCACTTTTCCCGTAAGGTTTCTCATAAGATCATGTTAGAAACCTTACGGGAAAAGTGATAAAATGCCCAAATTTTTTGAAAATTTGTGTGTATTTGAGCATTCTGTCACTTTTTCTGTCAACTCCATCAACTTACGGGAAACATGAACTTACGGAAAAATGATAGCGATCAAAAACGGCATTCCGAATTCTTTTTCTTGGTGATTTCAGACATTCCTACACATATAGACCTCCTTTACATGAAAATTTTGGATTCCATTTTCTGTTTTTTACCACGAACTATTTGAAAACCAAAAATTTGAAAAAATCAACGTTTCAAAGAAGGTTTTTGTGGGTTTATTTTCAAAAAATCAGGTCATATAGGATAGGTTTTACAACAAATGACAGACATTAGATAGTACTGGAAAAAAAATTAACTCTTATGAAAAAGATGGTCTCGGAGAAGATGTGGTTTGAGTGTTGAGTAACAAAATCTTTGAGGTTATTCACATCATTTCACCATATGAGACCCATCTCTGAAATTCTAAAAAATTGAAAAATAGGTTAAAAAATAACTTTTTAAAAAAGAGTATCAGTTTTGTTCTATCAAAAACTTTTTGAGTTCTAAATAGCAATTTTTGGACACAAATATACGAAAGATATAAATCAAAAGAAGTTATTCACATTTCTCATAATTTCTCTATTAACTTTCTAAATTTGCTAATTCTCATAGTTTTCCTTTTTCTTTTATCTTTTTTAAAGTAAGTAGCGAAATAGTATTTGCACAAATCAAGTAAATTGTAAAATTATACATGCTTCTCAAATCTTTCAATTCTAATTTTTCTTGGTTTTTTCAATAATAACTGGGGGCTTTGTTGATTATTTATTCCGAAAAATTGTCTATTGTACCGAAAATTCTTAAATCACGTATTACTGGTATGAAAATTTTGATTTTAGTTACACTGTGAAAGGTAAAAATTATAATTACAAATATTTCTACGGTATAAAATTACAGTTCAGACACATTTAAGAGTTATCTTTAATTGGTAATGTCAAGGTCAAACGGTCAAACAGTAATAATAAGGATATAGATAATCCGACTTTGTTTGTGCTATAGAGACCTATTAGGATCCATCAATGAAATTTTATCCTGATTACACTAATTTTAATAAACACGACCTTAAATCAAATGGAATAAGATAAGATTCAACAGTTCTACAACTTCCAAGTTGAAATTCAAAATGGAGCCATGGCGTTATGAGTCTGTTTTGAATTTGAAGAAGAAGAAGAAAAAAAAAAAATTTATCCCTCTCTTTCAATCATTCATAAGTTTCAACTTTTGAAAATCCAAATATATTCGGGATTGGAAATTAAAATTGGAAGAAAAACAAATAGGTTCAAGAATCAAAAAGTTTTGGATTCAAATTCATCTGCATTAGTTTCTTGCTTCATTTTTTTGTTTTGATTTGATTTTTTTTTTTTTTTTTGTCAAAATTTATGTATATATTAAAAGGGAAAATGAGAAACAGATTCAAAAGTTTCAGTTCCAAATGGTTTTTGAAACTCTCTGATTGATGGAAGATTCATCATCACCATCTTCTTCTTCATCATCCATGTAAACCCACCGCCTTCTTCTTCTTCTTCATCATCATCTTCCTTCATCAAAATCCCCAAATTTTCCCACGTAATTTACCCATTCTCCTTGGATTCACAGACTACATCGACAGAAACATAAACAAAAAGTAACCAAAATAACAAAACAAAACACTAATAATTGCCCATCATTATTAACCTCCATCTTCTTTCCTCCTTTTTGGGTTTTTTTTTTTTTTTCCTTTTTTACTTACAGTAACTTCTCCTCAGTCAATCTTGCTGACCCCAATCCTCTGGACGACGACGTTTCTAAACCCACCGGCGGTAGCTTGCTGAAAACAAACTCCGCCACCCCCACCGCCACCAACGTTCTGTTCCATTAATCCAGCCATGTAGTTTTTCACCTCCTTCCTTATCATCTCCTGCATCACCGCCATTAAATCCGACCTAAGAATCCCAAACCCATTATAATTCCTCTCATCCTTCTCCCCTGAAACTTGTTCCTGTCCATTTACCGGTGCCGAAGACGGCAGGGCCGTACTCGGTCTCTCAGAAACTCCTGCCCTTGCTGGAAGAGAATTTGCCACAAAATTAACCTCCGATGAGTCCGCACCCGGAAGCGACAATGACAATGATGTCGGTGGATCATTCGAAGACGACACGGTCTCGCCGGGAGGCAAAACGCTGCCGGTTCTGGCCACTGGCCGGTATACATGGGAGGACGACACGGCGGGGAAGAAGCCGGAATCGCTGACGTCGGATCCAGAAGGACTATTCGGAGGCACATAAACACCTGCAGAAACCGACCTCTTCAACGGCGGGGAACTGGTATTACAACCCCCGCTCTCGTCGGCCACGGACGAGCACTTACGTTTCAAGGTCGAGTTCCAGTGGTTCTTGATCGCGTTATCGGTCCGGCCGGAGAGGAGCCTGGCGATGGTAGCCCACTTATTGCCGTACAGAGCTTGGGCGTTAATAATTGTCTCGTCTTCCTCCGGCGTGAAGGCTCGGTGCTCCACCTGCGGTGAGAGCTGGTTGCACCACCGTAGGCGACAGGATTTGCCGGAGCGGCCTGGAATTGATTTGCTAATCAAGGACCAGTTCCGAGGGCCGTATTTATGGACCAATCTCTGGAGAGCATCGTCTTCTTCAGGACTCCAGGGACCTTTGATTCGATCGATTTCTTTGGCCATGGAAGAAAAGAAAAACAAAAACTCAGTTGCTTGGAATCGGAGAAAACATAGGAAGATTTGGGAGGGGGGATTTTAATGGCGGCCTGAAGATTTGGGGATATATAAAAGGGTGGGGAAGGGTTACTGGATGAGGAGGTGAAAGGTTGGACGTTGGTGGGAGAGGGGGTTAGGGGATTGGTTACCGGTAGTTCCTGTGAATCCGTTAAGAGGGGAGTTGGGATACAGCTGGCGACTGGACACGCGTCACATCTTAACTGCTCTGATTTACACAAGTCCACGCTCTCCATTTCAAAATCTATTCCTTCTCTGTCCTTTCTTCGTCTCTCTTTTCGTTAAATTACTCACGCGTCTATTTCAGCGCGTGTTCTACTCTAATCTAATTCCATGCACCGTCGTAACGGACATGCATTTTTTAACCCATTTAATTTTAATTGCTTAATTATAGCCTTCATCTACCAACTAAATAGTAATCTTAAATACCCAAACTAAACCAATTTTACCCTAATTCACATCTAATACTCCCATTTATAATTAGATTTTTTAAAATTTTTTCTTTTTAAGAATCAAGAACTAAAGAGATATCAAATTACTATGATCTATGGGAGTAATCTTCAAGCTAAACACTAGAGACGTTAGTTGTCGTACGTTACATACAAGAATGTGAAACTTGAACAGCTTCAACAAAGATTTGGACTTCATTATTGAAACAATTTTGATATTCAAAAATGTTCTAAAAAATCATCATATCTATTTCAATCATAAGAAATAAGTTTCATCTTTCTCAACTATAATAACTTCATTCAAGAAAACAGCAATCTTAGAAAACTTAACAGTATCCATGTACTTTAGAGCTTTTTACATTAAAATCATAAAAATGTTAGTTGTTGTATTGGAAAAAGTTTAAATAAATAAACTTGGATGATTTGATTTTGACCAACATTAATGAATATTTTTCTCAAAGAATTGTACATAAATAATAAATAAAGTTAGAAATAATAATTGTAATATTTTAAAATAATTTTAAATTTTTATTATTAATCTAAAAATCTACCTTGATGATATTTTTGTTAATATTTTGTAGACTTTCCATGATATAATAAAAATGTTGTGAATTGACATATCTTTTTATTAAGAGGTTGATTCCAATTTTGTCACTCCACATCTTCAATTTTAAAGAAAAAGAAAATGATGAACCACCTCTCGCAACTAAATACATAAACATAAAAAAAATATCAATAAAAATGTTGAAAGTTTAAAATTTTGGCTATCCTTACATATTTATTATTGGGATATATTTTAATTCAATTCTCGTGGATTTGAAAGTTTCAAATTCATTTCTAATCTTTTATTTTACTTTTTCTTTTCTAGAATTTTACAAACTTCAAATAATCTAATTGTTTTATTAAATTTGATAAATTTTCCTCTAACGGTCTTTTCATCATCTCGAAAAATCCACAATTTTGAAGTGTTCTCAAAATTATATATAATGGTCAAATTACAAGTTTATGTTAAAATTGTATCTAAACGTTAAAACTTATCAAATAGGTGTTTAAACTTTCAATTGTACACCTAAAGTCTCTAATACGTTTTTAAAATTTTAATTTGGTGTCTAATTAATTCTTAATATATTCAAAGATTAAAAATTGATTAATCAATTCAATTATGTCTAATAAAATTTTAAACAGTAAATTTCATGCTTAATAAATTTGTGAATTTTAAGAGATGTCAAATGGGTCAATGACATATTAGACAAACAAATTTAAAATTTAAAGTCCTACTAAACACAAAATAGAAATTTGAGGGAGGCGAAATATTATTTAATGAAGGTGAAAGATTATTCAATTAATTTCTCCCGTCAAACACGATAGTTGATAGACCTATGTATTTGACACTAAACTACCTATTAGACATCTTTTAAGAGTTTTTGGAGATAAATGGAGAATACTAAATTTTTAAGTTAGCCCTTCTAAAATTATTAATAGGTTTTTTTTTAAGAGAAAAATTATTATTAATAGTTTATCTGCATTAATTTCATAAATAATCAGAAAAATGTTAAAAAATATTTTCACCGTTAGTATATGAATAAAAACTGTTAATGTCTCGTTGCGAAAAATAACTTTAAAAAAAAAAAGAAAAGAAAAGAAAAACTCCCACCATTAATATGCATGATAA
The DNA here is from genome assembly GCA_031780015.1 of Citrullus colocynthis. Lineage (NCBI taxonomy): Eukaryota > Viridiplantae > Streptophyta > Magnoliopsida > Cucurbitales > Cucurbitaceae > Citrullus > Citrullus colocynthis. Next base: position 391,416 of record QLSR01000385.1, on the reverse strand, counting down.
TCAATTTGTTCAGTTCTTGACACAAAGTACAAGATTTAGGGACATTTTGTATAATTTAGTCATTTGTTTTAACAAAGTTATATGTGTGTTAATAGCCAACAACATTTTTTTATTTGACTATTTATGGTTCCAGTATGTTTTAAGGAGATATTTTGATTTTGGAATTTTGTGAGATTTTATATTTTAACTTAAAATTTTGGTTTTATTTCGATTGTTGAGAAAATTGGTAAAAGCTATGAATTAGAAAATAAAGAGAAAATGTGAGTATTTATATGAAAAAAAAAATGAGGATATCTATATAGCTTACTTTTAAATTAATTTTTTTCGAATTTAGAACTTCAAACAAATTGATCACCATATTAACGATTTTTTTGAATTTAAAGTTATTTTTGCAACGAGGTATTAACGGTTTCTATTCATATACTAATAATGAATATATTTTTGAAACAAAACCTTAACGGTTTTCATTCAAAACTAACAATAAATGTATTTTTAAACTTTTTTTAATGTTAAAAATATTTTTTAAACTTTTAAAAGTTCAAAAATATTTTTTACACAAACATAACCTTAATTTTAGTAAACCAGCAGATAATTCACAATTTACAAAACCATTAAAGATCTATCATACTCTTACGAATTTAAAACAATACATGTGTATTATATGTATAGGCAATTACTGAAGATACTAATATAGTTTCAGGTAGTACGTAATTGTAAATTTGAGAATATATAGTTCAGTAGTTAAAGTTGTAAATTCAAATCTTTACCAACTTATTTATTTATGATGTAATATTATTAAAACAGACCAACATCAAATAATTGTAAGAAATTTTAGAAGTTTAGTTTTTCTATTTTTAGAATCTTTTTAAATAATATTTTTTTTAATAAATATTGAGGAAAATAAGATCAGGGAAAAGAAATCCCAAGAATAGGGTAGTGAAATTGTGGACCCGGTCCACGATTTTCCTACCACGCTGACATCGCTGACCCAATGCATGCCTATTGACCAGACTTGTGGACTGGATCCACGATTACCGAAATTGTGGACGGGGTCCATGACTTCCCTCCCTTTTTGTTCCAATCATCTTTCTCTCTTTAAACATCGCTCCTCTCGTCGGTTTTCTCTCTCTCCTCCAGAAAGCTCTCTGTCTCTTCATTCTCCGATCATCTCGCACGCTATTCGCCGTTTGTCTTCCGTCGTTTGTCGACATTGCCACTGTCATATAGGTATGTATATAGACATATTATTTTTCGATCATCACATCTCTCTTTCTTTATTCAATCTAAAATTTTATCTTCGTCCAGCCGTTGCCGACTGCCGCCCTCCGTCGCCTATCGCCAACCGCTGACTTTCTCCGTCCAACTGCCATATAGGTATATATATACATATTTTTTTTCTAATTATCTTATAAATATGCACTAATTATATGATAAATATACATAGATTTTAAGTTTTATTTGCATGCATGAATAAATTTGTATATGTAGAATTTGTTTTTACCAAATAGTTTATTTTGTTTATAATTTGAAAGATTTAGCTTGATAACCGTTAGTTTTAATTGTTATTTGGTGTTTATTATTGTAGGAATAATTATTAGCAAAGAATGTGGTGGAAAATTATTAATAATTTTGGGTAGCAAAATCGTGGACCAGGTCCATGAGTTTTATAATTTTGGATAGATTTGGACTAATTTTTTTTAACCTTTACAGTTGTAAACGAATTTAAATATGTCGGTTCATCCAGAAGATTTAGTTATTCTTGAAGCTGAAAATTGTGGGGATAGTGACATTGATGTAGAAATTGATGAATTGTTTGGAGAAGAAGAAAATATAGAAAATGAAAATGAGTTGGTTCCGTTAGAGATATTTACACAGATATAATGGGAAATTACTAATTCAGTTTGTGAACAAGGATCCACCTTGGAGGAAAGGGGAAAATGTATAGATAACTATAGCATAATACAAAAAGGAATGTTATTTGGCACGAAAGAAAACCTACAAATAGCAGTAAAAAAAATAGTGTGATTGAACACTACCAAATTTCTGTGATAGAATCGAACCAAGATATTATGCAAACAATGGGATGAAGGTTGTAGGTGGAGGTTGCTTGCTTGTTGGCGCAAAACTCATGAGATGTTTGAAATTATTAAACTTGGAGACAATCATTCTTGTTTATACACATAATTGGCACAAGACCATTCACAACTTGATTCTAATTTCATGACCATTGAAGTTCAAAATTTGGTTAGAGTTGATCTTAGAGTGCCTGTGGCAGTACTACAAGAAGCACTTAAAAAGCAGTACGGATATAATGTCAAATATAGACGTGTATGGGAAGCAAAGAAAAAAATTTTGGTTGCAGTCTTTGGCGATTGGGAGAAATCATATTCAGAACTTCAGTACTGGTTGAGTGTTGCTGTGCACTACAATCCTGGTACACAAGTAGATTGGCATTTTTTCCCGTCTGATGTGTCTGGTAAGACTATCTTTAATCGAGTCTTTTGGGCATTCGGTCCTGAAATTGAAGGTTCAAGTACTGTAGGTCATTAATTCAGATAGATGGAATCTCTTTACGACAACTATAAAGGGAAATTGCTCACTGCTTTGTTTATTGACTCAAACGGGCATATATTCTTCTTGCCTTTGCTATTGTTGAAGGGGAAAACACATCTAGTTGGTCATGGTTTTTGTGGGCACTACGCAAGTATGTTACTGACCCAGAAGGGATTTGCTTAATTTCGGATAGACATAGAGGCATCATTGCAGCAATTAACAGCGATGAAATTGGTTGGGCTGAACCTAAAGCATATCGTCGTTATTGTGTACATCATGTTGCTAGTAATTTCAATTTCAAATACAAATCAAAGCAACTAAAAGATTTGGTGTTTAAGGCTGGAAATCAACACCAAAGACATAAGTTCATTCGAAACATGAAAGAGTCAAAGAAATTGAACCCTGAATGTCTTGAATATTTTTCTAATATTGATTTGAATAAATGGACACAATCTCATGGTAATGGGTATCACTTTGAGTGGATGACAACCAATGCAACCAAATGTATGAATGGAGTATTCAAAGGAGCTAAAATGTTACCAATCACATCGATTGTTAGGCTGACATTCTACAGTACAATCTTATACTTTGAACGTGTAGACAAGAAATAAGTGAAGCACTCGATCATGGGAACATCTACACAGAATATGCAATGAGAAAGCTTAAAATGTGGGAGAAACGAGCATCTGCACATACAGTGACGTCAGTTGACAGGGAAACGCAAAGTTTTGAAGTTTGAACTGGCATCAGTATGGTTTCTCCTTATAAAGGCTAAAACATACAAGTAGTGTGTTTGAAAGAGTAAACTTGTTCTTGCAACAAGTGGCAGTCGTTTAAGATTCCATGCTCTCATGTAATTGCAATTTGTAATTACATGGGTTTATCATACGTGCATTTGATTGATGAATGCTATAAATTGTCTCATTTAAATTTATGTTATAAAGGTCGCTTCTATCCAATTCAACACCCTAATTATTGGCTAGAGTTATCATTTACGGAAGTGCATCCTAACGCAAACTTATTAAGAGAGCATGGTAGACCTAAAACTTCGCGAATTCATAATGAGATGGATTGGCACGAAGCAGGCACAAAAGTTCGATGTTGGATATGCAAGGGAGCAAGGCATAACAAGCGTACTTGTTCACTCCGTAATTTATGTGCTTCATCTTCAAGTCATTTATAGTTTACCAAATAATTGGTTTTGTGTAATGTAATATTAACATTGGAATGTAATGGTTCTTGTAATGTAACACTGTAATATATTTGGTTCTTGTAATGTAATATTGTAATGTATTTGATTTTTGTAATGTATTAAAATTATTTTCCATTACTTTTTTTTTTAATTATAATCTGATATAGTTTGTTGTTTTGTCTCTAACCTTGTTATTGATTTGGTTTATTTTAACAATGTTGATTATAGATCATGGTCCATCTAACCCTATTCAACTATATCTTCAAAATACTCACCGATCACTGACGGTATGGGATAATGCATCCACTGTGGTGCTATGTTACCAAGAAGAGAGGCTCAACATACTATACCGTTTGATCAACGTATAGTGCCTTATCTACAACAAACTGATTTTGTTGGGGTTACACAAATTGGATTCATACAGTTAGATTGGCACCTTATTACTGCTCTAGTAAAGCGTTGGAAACCGGAGACCCACACATTTCATATGTTTGGTAGGGAATACACAATTACGCTGCAAGACATTACAGTTCAATTTAGACTACCAGTGGATGGAAAACCTGTGATTGGATCATTGCAACATGATTGGAAACAGGTTTGTGAAGATTACTTATGCGTTCAACCACTTGACCTGAAAGGCTCAAGGTTGAGTCTCTCGTGGTTAGCCTCTCAGTTTACAAAATTGTCTCCTGATGTCGATGACGTCAGTATACAGAGATATGCACGAGCATATATCATGTAACGTATTGGAGGATTTCTGTTTGCTAACAAGTCCAACACGTTGGTGTACTTAATGTTCCTCCCACTACTGGCTAGTTTTTAGCAAGCTGGTAATTACTCGTGGAGTGGTGCTTGTCTTGCATGGCTATACAGAAAATTGTGTCGAGCTAGTCATGCACAAGCTTTGGATATAGCAAGCCCACTGATACTACTTCAAGTATGGGCCTATGATAGATTTAACATTGTTGCACCACAAGTCCAATTACAACCTCCAGATCATTTTATGGGACATCTACTCAGTGTCAGGTATTATTTTATGTATATATATATTTGTCAATATAAGTAGTAAAGTATTTTAATTGTTTTATATCCATGTGATAAATGGGATGGTGTTGCATCTGAACAATCAGCAAACATATTGCTGGTATATCCCTTAATATTTGACTGTTAGATGCAGAATCAGGTAATAATATATATGTTGCATATACAACTGAATATTACATATATTTTTTTGTTCTAATTATTCTTGTACATAGTTTCAAATCAATTAAATGTCATATACACCAAATATTATGTCGTTGTTGCCTGATTATTGTCATGATGGACAAGATATTTGGTTGACGGTTAGCCCACTTATATGCTTTCATATCGTAGAGTGGCATCAACCAAATCAAGTGTTGAGATAATTCGGTCTGCGGCAAACGGTACCGACGTTGTGTAATACACTCCCTCAACTACACCAAATCGATTTAAGAGGTAAACACGTTCAAAACTTGCATCAAATTCATGCAGAATATTTATCCTTCTGGCGTGCAAGTTATGACCACTGTGCACAAGGAGAAATAATACATGAGTCAGATGTGTCAAATGATTACTTGTCCTGGTACGACTCCGTTGTTGCATGGTAAGCATCTTATTATGTAGTGTTTTTTCAATTATATGCTAAGAATATTCTTTTATACTTATATATATATTTTTTATCATACAGAATAATTTTGTCCACGATATGCACAATTACTCGTTACAACACAATTTACCAGAGTTGAGTTAAATGTGTGACCAAAACATGGTAAATGTTGAAAATATCATTCAACATACACGGAGACTCAATGTTGCTGACACCGATCGAAGATGTATTCATCGTAGACTACAAAGACAACATGACAAAGTTGTTCCAGAGCAACCCGATGACCAGGAACCTCACATATTACATAATCCAGTTCCACCTTCTCCTGGATGATCATTGGGAGTATATGCAGACATTCCATCAAGTTCTAGTCATCAACATTAGTATTATGCACACGATGAATTTTCATTTGTCGTTCACCCAACAGGATATTAATAATGTAATTCACAATCAGCAACATTTTGAAGTGTCTGTGCCTTGTCGTGGACAACGTACGTGAAGAAAACCACCATGTGGCACCTGACTTGTATTTTAAATTTTCTAATTTGTATTAACTTTTATCTTTAACTAAATGAATTAATGATTTTCCATTACATTTTCAGAAATTAAGAATCAATGAAACTAATACAATAATTGAATAAGAACACAAGTAAGAAACAAATTTTCATTTAAGTGGGAAATTAATTAGTTAATTTATTTATAAACAAAAAAAAAAGTACAGAACTCATGGACCAGGTCCACGACTCACCTCCCCGTCAGCTGCCCAATTAGCAAGTGATTGGTCGTTTGACCAGTCCAAAGGGAAATCATGTACCTGGTACACGATTGCACTACCCCATTTTCCAAATATGTTTCCAAACCACCCTATTTTTCACATTTGTTTCTAAACCACCCTATTTTTGTCATTATTTTCTTAAAATGCATTGTTCTTCAAATTACCCCAGTATTAAATTGTGTCTTTTTAGTGAAATATGTAAAAATCCTAATTCTCCTTTTGTATAATAGATTTTAAAAATTTTATAATATGTATTCTTAAACCTTCAAATTTGTGCCTAATAAATTTTTAAATTTTATATTTCATATTTAATAGATTATTGACCCACCCATCATTCTTTTAACCTCAAGAATCTAATAGATATAAAACTTAAAGTTTTGAATTTTAGTAGGCATAAAATTCAATTTTGTATTTAATAGACCATTTAATATTTTAAAATGAAAACTAAATTTACCATTAGACACAAAATTGGATTTTAAATATTTTAGTATTCAAGAATTTATTAACTAAAAAATTGAAAACTTGGATTGGTTAAATATTTTTAAAGTTGAAAAGACCTCTAATAAACAAAATTGAAATAAAGTTTAAAGAGTTATTAATGTTTAGAAATGGATTAGCCACATAATTTAAATGGATTAGATTATTAAGTTTTGGGTGTTTTGTTTTATGAGTGTGCCATTATTTGTCCCCTTGTTTGTGAATTTTTGTACAAAAGTTGTCTTCATTTTTCTCTACAAGCCTACTATTTTATTTTCCTAAAATTGTAGGTAATTAATTAGCATAGAATAAAAGGTTGACCAAATAAACAAAACAATAATAGGCTTACTTCAAAAATCATCTAGCAAAGAAAATATAATAAATCTATTCAACAACTCAAGGGAGCAATATTTTAAAAATAGAAATATCTTCATTAGCCCTTATATAAAGAGGTTAGTTAAGCAAAAGTTTCATAAGAAAATGATTTCAAATTATTTTGAAGGGAGAAAATGCATGTCAGTTTGATGCTTAAAAGTAAGCTCATTTTGACATATTTTAATTACGTTTTAAGTCTAATTGACGATAATTTGATTAATTTCACAAATAATATATTTTTTTAAAAATAACAAAAATAGGGTGCTAGAAAAATTATTTTTTTAAAATTATGATAATTGAAAAATATGTCTCATTTAGGGTTAGATGAAAAATATTGACAAAAATAGGTGCGAAAATTGTGTATGGGGTCCACAATTTCTTTCAATTTAAATTTGGTCAAATATCATCTGTCACATAGAATACCACATAGAACTCGTGGACGGGTCAATGAGTTAGCTTTTTTTTTTTTTTTCTTTCTTTCTCCTATTTAGTTTTTTATGTTTAGTTTAGTTTTTCACTTTAACAATAAAAAAGAATTTAACAAATACAGCAACAATATTTTGGTTGAACACATAACAATTAAAGAAAGAGAAATAGAGAGAATCACAAAATTGACATAATTTTTGTTTCCTTTTTTAGATTACCCTAATTTTTTTGATCTCTTTCAAAATTAATTAATCAAAATAATTGTTATTTCCTTTTGAATGTCTCTTTAATGTCAAACTATTTTTATATTAAGATGAGATTTGCACAATTTAAGTTATTAATAAATTCAAAGAGGTAATTATGTATATTTTTCCTTATCTTTTACTAATTTAATTGATTAATTGATGAGATAATTTTCATTATTGAGTGAGTTATTATTTGCTATAAATTCGAAAATATAATATTAATCATTTTTCATATTATAGACATGTTTTATAAACATAACAAAAAAAGAAAAAGAAACTACATTTATCAGACAACACTACGAATAAAACAAAAAATCCCCTGGGAGATGATGGCGTGGGGGAGTGACATAAAAGGAAAAATTGGAAAACAACTAGTATTTTTGGTAATTTACTAGGGTAAGGAAAAAAAAATTGATCCACATATTGTTGTAACGTGGCAGCCATGTGGGGGAAAAATCATGGACCCGATCCACAATTATCCTAAATCGTGGATAGGGTCCACGATTGTTTTTAAATTTTAGAAATTGTATACCCAGTCTACCATTTTGCAATCTACTTTTTTGTCAATTCTTTTCTTTCTACCTTATTTTTGTCATTATTTATTAAAATAATATTATCTTAAAAAAAAAAAGTTCATGATAATTTGGATATGATGATATATGGTGTTTATGTTTAACATAAAGCTTAATAGCAATTTTACTTTTTTGGAAACTACTTAGGTATGTTATATATATATATATGTGTGTGTGTGTGTTCATCTTCATTTGGGATGTGAGTTGTAATTGGAAGGTGAAGCTTTGTTGTTAGGGTTGAAAGCGATTGTGTTTGGAGTGATTTGGTGAGAGCGTGGGGATATGACTGTTTAGAGGCTATTGGAGATTTTAATAGGGAAGGATGAAACTTCCTTAAAGAGTGATTCATTAATATGGTTACCTCAAAAGTGATGGTATTGGTATCATGGGCGCGTGATAGGCACGCTCCAAGGGTGGAGAGTGGGAGAAAAAGCCTCGTAATTGTGTTTCCCAAGATGGTTAAAAGCAAAATAAAATTTTGTATGAAATGGGAGAGTGCAGTGTTGTTCAAGTAAAGGTAAAACGAATGGAAGTGGAAAAGGAGAACCATAGGAAATTAGAAATTAATTTAATAAAAATCCAATTTCTCTTTTTCATAAATAAATAAATATAAAACAAAAATGTAAAAGGGATAACGATGTGAGCGGTTGGCTATGATTTCCAAGTCATAGTTTTGACTCCAGAAGCAATGCCAGCCTGTTTACCATTGTCCCTTCTCGGATCTTATCCTAAATCACAATACATTTCCTTTTCTTTTTTTTTTATTTAAATTTAAAAAAACAAGAAATAATTTAATTTTAGAGCATGTATTCAATTTTTATATTTATAAATTCAACATAACATGAATCGATTAATAAAATATTAAAACAAGTAACGAAATATTGTTAATCTGAATAAGAAAAATAATAAATATTTTAACTTATTTAAAAAGTATTGAATACTTATTTTTTATTTAATTTTTTCTTTTTATAATATTTTTAGAAATATTTATCAACCTTTCATATTTTTATCAATACTTTTGTAAAATTGAGATATTTTAAACTTTGCAAGCTTTTTCAAGTTTTCCTATTTGAGTCAATGTGTTATTGTTCCATTCATTGATTACTGTCTTAAGTGGAATTTTTTTCAACTTGTACTACTTTTTTTCTTTTCTCTCTTTTTTATCCTATTTTGGATTTCTCATCTTCTAACTTTGTTTCCAAATTTATGATAAAGCTTTTAGAAACAACAAAAGTAAATTACTTTTGTTAATGTTTCTTTTCTTTTTTTTTCAAAATGGAAATAATATTATAATTTTTATAAGGTTCTTATATTTTTATTTTATAATTTAAGAGAAGTAAATATTAGCAAACACCAAACATACCATTAAAAAGAAAGAACAGTAAAAAAAGAAAAAAAAAAAGTTACAAAATAATTCTTCAAAACAAAAAAAAAGTTACCAAATAAAGTTGTAAAATAACAAATAGAAAACTAAAACATTACCCAACCGACTTTATGCAATTTAAGATTCATGACTTATTTTTAGATTTAGTCAAATGAATTTAGCAAATATTTTTTTATATACGTGCTTCTTTTCTTTTTTAAAAAAGACAAATTTAAAATTTTTGTAATCTCAAGAGTGAAATTCTAAAAAGAACATTCTTTATGCTTTTAATAGTTCACATTCTGGACTTTGAAATTTGAAAACATAGAATTATACTATTAAAAAATATAAAAGCTAAAAAGTAAAAATTAAAAAATACTAATATCCATGAAGGAGTTAGCAATGTAAACGTGGAAATAATTAGGATCTAAAGTACTCCAGTTACATATTTTGAAGATTAAACTTGTTTGTTCTAAAACTAAAAAACAGCGACAAAAACACTTGTTGTAGCTCAAAATTGATTCGAAATCCTTTAAACTTTTTTATCACGAACACTTTGTGAACCACCACAGGAGTCTTCCTTGTTATTATCTGGCTTTAGAATGGATTGTGGAATTCAAATTGAGTTGAATTTGGAGCAATTTTGTGGAAAACACATAGTTTTAGAGAGTTTGGAGTAGGTGAGAATTTTCAGGAAAATTCACTCAAAATCCTCTTCTTTTATTTAAAGAAGAAACCATGCAAATCACCTTTACAGGTTGATTGACACCAAACATGGTGAGTAGGGTGGTGACATTGAAAGTGGAAGAAGGTTGAAGATGAGGTCTACACCTCCTACTTCAACATGCAAAGGAGGGAATTCCAAAATCCAATTTCTCAAATTAAATTGAATTTACCATTTATTTTAAAACTAATTCCAAAAATCAATTTCAAATAACATTAATTTAATATAAAATTTAAATAATAGTATATTAATATTATTATTTAATATTTAATATTTAAAATTAATAATTTTTCCACTTTTTCTGCCCGCCAATTTCAAATTTGATGAATCTCTATTTATCCGAAAAATATTTAAATCACATTTAAATTTTACCAACTCTTCAATTTCGTTTAATTCGCAATTAAACGAACAAACCGTTAATTTTGCTCCTTACCTGAATTCGAACATTTCAAATTCTTTCAACATACTATTCTAAGATTTAGTTCATGAGCTAACAAGGGGAGCTAATGGACCTACAGATCATGAGCTCTAACGATATGAAATTAACCAGCTAAACTCTTTAATCTAGTTAATTAGCATTCGTTAACTACCGAGACAACTAAAGCCTAGTAGCTGCACTCTCGTCACTGTAGATATGTTTCTGTCCACTTGATATAACCATAATAAGTAAGTCGATCCTTCACAAGTTGTTCATAATTCATCTGGGTCAAAATTACCATTTTACCGCTGTAATTACATCTTGTTCCTTAAGTCCCACGGATCCTCTAATGAATAATTGGTTTGTGGTCCAAGTACGAAACCTAGTCCCTCTCGAGCCAATGAGAGGGTGGCCCCTTATTCAAGTCCCAAAATCAATACTTAAGGGAACAACTTTTCTACTAACCTATAAATAGATAGGAGTGAATTTCATATTGCAGGACTATATCCTCAACTATATGCCTAATCTTATTTCTAAAATGGGGGACATATTGAGTCGGCGAACTCGGGCCACTCTCACCCATGCAGATTAAAGGAAAATCTCAAACAAACAGGAGTTTATAGTTAGCTCAGGATTAAGATCAAGTTACATAGGTCATCAGGTTGAAATAATCAGTTTTAACAGTAAATAGTGTTATAAAGTAAAAGTGATTGTTTCATGGTCCGGTCTTATGCAAACTCATTGCAAAGGATGCCCCCACTCACATGTCTCAACATGAACGATATGTGATCACATCGTTTGTATCAAATACAAAGTGAGTCGCATCCTTAGTATCCCAAGATAAGGTATCCAACCTTATCCCTATACTATAAACCATTTTGACTATTACCTAAACTTTAATCCACTATTATGTCGACATATAAAGTTTAAGTATTCAACTTATAGCCAGAGGTTCTTAGTTTATTGGATTTAATAAATGCAATTCACATATTCAATAACTATTTTACTAGATAAATCTCAATAACAACTTTATTAAAAACAAGTTCTAAAAATTAAAAACTACGAGTTTTAGAACATAAAACTCAACAATCCATACCTCTAACTCATTTCATTTCAATTGTAACATGCGTATAATATGACAAAGGTTAAATTTATTGCCTAAAAAGTCAATTAATTTTCAATTTGTGTATAGTGGTAGTTGAACTTTAAAAATGTCTAATAAGTTCCTGAATTTTTAATTTTGGTGTAACTAAACACATATCATATAAAATAATTGTTAACAAAAAAACTATTTTGGTCCATGTGTTTTGAGCTTTGTTCTATTTTAATCTATGCTCTCAAATCTAGTCCTTATACTTTTAATAAATCTTAAAATTATGGGTCATTATTTTAAATGACAAAATTGTTAGAAATATTTTCAAATATAGCAAAATATAACCGTCTACGATAGACACAGATTGACATTTATTACTATCTATCACTAATAGACAATGATAGATGAAGTAAGTAATCTATCAATATCTACCAATGATAGACATTGATATTTTGCTATATTTAAAAACAATGCTAAAATTATTTTCTATTAATTATTTTGTTTTTAATTCATTTAAAAAAAACATGTTTCAATATTTCCTATATAAATTTGGTAAACAATCTCATTTTGTGCTTTTTCTAATTGAAATTTATTATCATTTTAACGAAAAAAAGGTTTAAACATAATTTTAGTTTCTATACATTAAATTTGTTTTTCCTTATATTGAATAAGGTAAAATAATGAAAAAAAAATTCTCGTTAATTAAAAGGCATAATGGGGTAGAATTTGTTATAAAGAAAAGGTTAATAAAGATAACTTGTTTCGTATAGCAAAACATTAAGAATAAACTAAGATAATAACTAAATTTAAATAATTAATTTAGTCTTCGTATTTTGAGATGGTTTAGTTTAGTTTTTGTACTTATTAAAAAACAAAGAGAGTTAGGTAACATTTTTTATGAGATGATTTGGTGTCGGTCGGGTCGAATCTAATTAAATTCCAATACCATCCGTTTATGTTTTCTTCTTTGTGCCTTTTGGTTTTTCAATCGCATGTTCTATTTAGTTTTTAACCGTGATCTTTTAGTTGTTTTTTTTTTTTGTGACTTTTTTTTGTATTGTCTTCTATATTGAATTTCATCATTTTTTTTTCACAATGCTCTATCGTAAAGCAACTTTTTTTATTTTTTTTTATTTTTTAATACATAGTTACAAGATCATCTTTTATGAGGTTGTGAATAGAAGACCTTCTAGAAATGACAAAAAGAAAAAAAAAATTGAGATTGAAAAAAATGAACCGAAAAGATTGCTATATAAAGGAGAGCCATAAAGATACAATTGTATAACTAAAAAATATATCATAAGGGTAGTGTTGAGATTTAATTAGATCTAACCTGGTCCTAACGTCCAACCCAATTTATTTGGAATTAAAAGGACTAAGTGATACCTAATAATCTTATAAAAAATGTCCCATCATAATTTTGTTAATTTTTTAATAGAATGCGTATTAATCAAATTGAAACCTAAAGTACATTTATCAAAATTAATCTTTTAAAATATAGATATCAAAATGAAATATAAAAGACGAAGACTAAAATAACATTTAAATGTAAGATTTATAAACTAATATGGTAGAATGAAAATACTAATATTAAATTATTATTATTATTTTGAAAAATTATAACAAGGAGACAGAAGGAGGAGAAAAACGACGGCGACTGTCGTGGAATAAGAGGACGGGTAGTTGTTTTTCTCTCTCACTACAGCCTGTAAACCGGACACCGCTTGTTACCGTCACTCCCCCTATTTCTCTCACAGCCTATTTCTATTTCCTCAACCGCCACTGTCGGTCACCCACCCAATTTCCAACCTCTCAAATTAATTTATTTTGTTCCTCCTATGCCTTCTCACTTTATTTGGTCATCTTTTAGTCGTGGTTTTGTAAATGAAAAATTAGATAGAATAATTCATTGAAGAAAATCTTTGAAATTTTGAAAATAAATGCATTTAGAAAAAAATTAGAGTAGATGGCAATTTAGAAATATGATTTTGCAACCGTGTGTTCATTTTACATACTCAAGTTCAAATTTCATTTATTCGTTATCCTAAACTTGCCCTCATAACAAATTTAGGCTTTATTATTCTTTTTTCTTTTGTTTTTTTTGTTTTTTTCCTCCACGGCATTTTCTTATCTATTTTAATTTTCGTTTATTTGTCGCCTCGCACGATTGTTGATGGATCAGCTTCATCTTTTAGATTTGGTCAGCTTTTGGATTTCATCCTTGCAAGGTTCTTCTTCATCGCCTAAGTTCTTGGTGGTTGCAGACATGATGATAGGTGTGTTTTGAGAAAAAAAAAAAAAAAAATGGAAGTGATGAAAGAAGAAAGAAAAAAGAATTATAGATGAACAAAATATAAAAAAAATGGGGAATAGGCGTAAGAACAGCAAAGTCGGTTTGGGTCGCCCACGTGCCCTACTTTATTTATCCACACCTTTCCAAACTTCAATTTGCATTTGCCCACATTTACCAGTTAATAGACCATAAAATTTACATCTAAAATGTTGTTTGAAAACAAAATAGAGAAATTCATAAGCAAGAATAGTCTTTATACGCTTCATTTTAAAAAATTAAATAATTATCAATAAACAAAGTGTATAATTAAGTTATTATATTTAATATCAAATTGTAGAAGTGTATCAACCACATAATTGATATAATTGAAAAAATGGTATATAAGTTAAATTATACACTTCAAATAAAGAGCATGACTATACATAAGAAAGCATCTCTGATATATTTCATATTAGGTGTAAGTACTCCAAAGTATATCAATCACATAATTATATCCTAACTAAATTAGCCAAAATGAACTTTTACGTGTATAATAATCAAAGTGTAGGGTCGATTAAGGTAAATAAAGGAGAGGTGGAGTGGTGGCTGGCGACGGATGGTGTGGAGTGCTACTTGGTGAAAGAGAGATGTGTGTGTGGTAGGGGGGGAGGGAATTTATTATTATTTTTTAAATCTAGTTGCATCATTATAAAGTATATCAAATTCAGTCAAATGCATCATTATCAAGTTTATTAGTAATATATCAATCAAGTATATTAGTAGTATATTAGTCAATTGTATCAAGTTTAATATAAATTAGTGAATGATTGGCAAATTTATCAACAATTTATCAGTCAAGTACATCATTTTCAAGTAAATCAGTCAAGTGTATCAAATTTATCAACAATATAAACAAGTGCATGATTGACAAGTATATCAAGTATATCAGTCAAACATATCATTATTAAGTATATCAGTCAAGTATATCAAATGTATATCAGTAGTGTATTGGCTGTATTAAATGTATATTAGCGGAGAGGGCATTTGCGATATTTTACATATTTTGCATGTGGCTTGAGCTATGTTTTTGCCATTTTTGCAAACAATAAGCATGTGGGCTAGGAGTGAGCATCAATTGGGCGAAGTCAGCTTTGGATGAAAAATGCCACCAGCTATTGATTACTTAGTTTCTATCCATCGGTTTTGTCAGTTTGTTTAGCTCTCTCTCTCACCTAATTTTTCTAGCCATTGGATTTTGATTGTGGAAGTTTGTTTGATAAGATAGCATGATAATTTAATTTGGGAAACAAGTGTATATCAAGTGTATCAACATTATATACAAGTGTCATTAAAAAATATATCAACAATATAATCAGTAAAGTGTATATCAACAATATAAACAAGTGCATCATTATCAAGTATATCAGTCAAGTCTATCAGTAGTCTAAAGATGTGTATCGTTATAAAGTATATCAACAATATATCAGTCAATTATATCAGGAATATTAACGTATGTATTATTATAAAGTATATCAATAGTATGTCAGCCAAGCGTCTCAATAATATAAATGGGTGTATCACATGTGTATCAAGTGTATGAGGTGTATCCGATGTATCAAGTGTATCAGGTGTTTTATGTGTATCAAGTGTGTATCAAGTGTGTGAGGTATATTTGGACATTTTTGACATTTACGATTTAAAATGGTGGGTTAGGCTTGTTTTTTTGCTATTTGTATAAAACTAGAAAGTTTGTACTATGAGCTTAATATTATTAGTAACTTGTTTTGCCTATTTTGTAACTATTCTTCAGAAGAATGTATCTTTTTTAAAGGAGATTCTCGATGTTGATGGTAAGATTTTCAAATTCTATCATAATTAACTTGAAAATCAATTCTAAAATTAGTACCATAAGCTCTATTTCATAAACCATTTTTGGTTTTGGCATATACAACACCCATTTAATTTTTTATAAATTGAAGTATACATTACTCCTATACATTCTTGTGATTCTTTTACATTTTTTACATTTTTCTCGTGAGAAAAATAAAGTGACTCATGTTATTAGATCTTTNATTAAAGTAGTGGGGAAGATTAAGAGATGAAATTAAAGGGTTTAGCTGCTTGTGTATATAATACCTTATCCTAATTTTCTTAAGCCAAATATATATATATATTTTAATTATTATTAATTATTTAAAGAAAAGAAAGGAATTTGGAATGAAATTTAATTGATAGACCAAACAAGTGAAGCTTTGAGAACCAGTAATGTAAAATTAAATGGAAACAGTTTCTCTTTATAGCATCTAATATTTGAAAAACCTAATAAATATTAATGAAGTGTAGTCAATGCAAATGAATACCAATTAACTAAATTAGTTCCGTTCCTCCAGCAAAAAAAAAAAAAAAAAAAAAAAAAAAAAACTCAATTTCTTTTTTCTCTTACTTTCTTGTCTACTTCTTAAACAAGGCTAAGAAGATAGTTTCCAAAGATTTATTTTGTAAGAAGGGAGTGGACATGAATTGGGTGGAATTCGCTTGGGTTGAGGGAGTCTTTTTTATCAACCCAAAAATTTTAGGTTGAATACCCAAAAGATTTGGATACGGTCTCAACATATCCGAACACTTTATTAATTTAAAATATTTAAATTTATTTATAATACATCACTAATAATTAAAATCTCACAAAATATCAAAGTTTAAACCAAATATCCATGATATTTATTGCAAGCTTTAAACAAATACAAACATTGTAATGATCCTAAAAGAAAAAGATAAAAAATTTAACCTAAAGCTCCTCAAAATTAAAACTTTATATATATATATATATAATTCAGGTTGAGTTGGGTCAACCCAAAACAAAAATTATTCAACTTGAGACCTAACCCAACCCAACCAAAACAAAAACAACTCAATCCAACATTCACAATTTGGGTAAGGTAGGTCACGTTGTTTGGGTTTTTAGGTCACTTGAACACCCCTAGTTTTTAGTATTCTAAGTTTTTATCAATTTTGATGCTAATTTATTATATAATTTGAGTTCAACAAAATAAATGATAGTAAAAAAATTCGTATCAAATAGGTTTTAATTTTATGTCTGACATGTTAAAATGACTAATAAGTTTTTAAACTTTTGATTTTGTACGCTATAAATTTTTGACCTTTCAATTTCATGTATAATCGGTCATTTGCCTCTTCAACATGATTTTTACAAAAATTTATAGCTTTAATAAACATAAAGTTGAAATTTTAATTCTCGTTTAATAATCATTTGATTTTTTTTTTATTTTGTAAAAATTAATCATATAATTTATAATTACTACTCCCATCCATAATTCTTTACAACTATTAGATATATCTTCTTAAATATATAAATTTAAAGATTAAACCTATAATTTAATCAATTATTAATTAATTATGGGGAGGGAAATGAGATTAAGAATTGTTAAAATGAAAAGGTGCGTCCGTGGGGAGGGGGAAGTTAGTTGAAGAGTCGCATTAAATGAAACAAAGAAAAAAAAAATAGGAAAGAAAAAAGGGGTGTGTTTCCACATATGAGAATCGCATTAAAACGAATCGTATCAATTTTCTGTTACGCTTTGTACGTCCCCAAGTACCATCTAATTATTTCAATTCAGGATTATTTTTCTTTTAGGAAAAAAAAAAAAAAACCAAAATTATGAAAAAGAATGGATTGATCTTGACGTTTGGGGTTTACATATGGAGTTGCTTTGCTTAAATACAGAAATGGACATAGGTGATGTTTAAGTAAATGCCAATTGTAATGAAAATCAAACATAATTGAATTCAATTGAAAAGAAAATGAGATTCGTTTGACGATCATACTATACATGGGTCGTAATTGTAATTGGAAGTCCAAGGATGTTGTATGGTATGAAATGATATTGAAATATAGATAATCATCATATAATGTCTCGTTTATATTTGTGATTAATTAAAATATATTTATGGAAGAATATATATGTTATAAGAATTAAGATGTCATTTTTTTTTAAATTTTTATTTATTTGTTTAAAATTTTATACTTTACTTAAGCAAAAATTTTAAAATTAGCTTTTTTTTTTTTTTTTTAATTAGTAATTATTTTAAATTTCACTCATTTTTTTTAATTTTTTTTTTTTTTTTTTAAAATTTTTAATTTTCTTAAACAAAAAATTTTAAAATTGCTTTTTTTTTTTTTTTTTAATTAGTAATTATCTTAAATTTCACTCATCTAATTCAAATCTTACTTTGAAAAAAAGAAAAATTATTATAAATATAAGAAATATCGAACTAAAATTTTACTTTCTATCTATGATAGACCGTGATAGACTCATGTCTATATGGGTTTATCGCGGTCTACCACAAATATAAATTAAAATTTTGATATATTTCTAATTATTTTCAACATTTTTTTTTAAATTTTTGAAAACATCACTTGAAAAAACATGTAATCTTAATATAAATATGTGAAAAAAGAAAATTGTTTTAAATGGCAAAATTACTGGATGTATTTTCAAATATAACAATATGACACTATCTCTCATGATAGACAATAATAGACATCTATTAGTGTCCTATCAATGTTTATCACTAATAGATGATAATAGTCTAGCATTGTTTATCGTTATCTATCATCAGTAAACAATGAGATTTTTCTATATTTTATAAATATTTTGGTGCATTTTGCTATATTTGGAAACAACCCTAAAAAAACCACAATTTTCAAAACAAAATCTCACTTAAATTATGATGGTAGTTATAAGTACACTCTCAAACTTTCAATTGTAAAAGTTGAGCCCTCAAATTTATACAGATGGTAAAATTGGACCCTCCAACTTTAGATAGCTGTAGAAATTATTGAACCCTCAAACATTTTGAAATTTTAGAAGGGGGTTCAAACAATGAACATGGGATGTCTCTCAATACGCCTTAGCATAATTAGATACGAAAGTTAGAATTGAAACACCGAAAAAAAAAACACACACAAGGAAATTGGTGACGCAGTTTAATGATAAACCACCTACGTTTGGGGGTAGTGAGCCCGAGAAAGTTAATACACTAATAAGAAACAGTTAAATAATTATAACATTATACTTATTTGTGAAACAACTCCAATCACAGTGACACACATAAAACCTAACTTAACTAACCACCTAGGCTGCAAGTCTCCCTCTCACTTTAACTTAGACTCCCCCTAAGTAATGAAATATTAGTGGTTCAATGCTTAGATGCTTCTAAGTGAGTAAGACTCCCTCTTACCAATACTATCTTTCTTCGCAATGTGAACTCCTTCACTTTGAACAACGACTCAAGCTCCTCCTAAGTAATGAGAACTCATTCTTGATGAGAATGGTCTTAAGCTCCCCTAAGACGAAATAACTTGTCGTACAGATACTCAGTCGAAAGGAACAAAGAAGATTGAATTACTTTAAGCACAGCACGATCTTCTTCTTCAAAGAGCACAAAGAAAACTTCTGATGAAATCAAAACACAATCTTCTAATTGATTGAAGCGTTTGCCCTAACTCTGATGCTTCTTATACTTAAAGAGCACCATTGAGAGATGAAAAATATTACCATAAAACGTCGACAAATCACCAAAAAGGAAAGAAAATATCCCACGAACAAAATATGCAAAATACGATAAATAAGGAAAGAAATAATCTGCAGAATTAGAAACTGGGATGACAACTTCTGAGACAAGTTCCCACTAGAACATGCTTCGAGATAACCACATAACACCAGATGGCTTAAACAAATATATATAGCCAAACTCCCCATTTTGCTAACATATTTTTTAAGACCGAACATACAAAATAAGCTGTCATAAAGAGGCAACCATTCATCAAGAACCCAACAAAAGGTCCATGACAAATAAAGATTCAGTAGCAGTTCCGAATCAGTTCAGTAGAGTTAGTTGAGAAGAGATAAATACAGAAAATCAAAAATAGAATGACCAAACCAAAACAACACTCCCCCTCTAGCTTAAAAAGAATCACTTAGACGACCCCACCTCACCACTGTCATCCCCAACATGCCTCATCATGGCTAGCAGGAGAGAAACTTCACGTTTACGATCTGTGGCCAGATCAATCACTTCAATAAGAGTATGAAGTTCTGCAGAATGTGAGTGCATAAGTTGCTGAACAAAAGAGGAATTAACCATTTCGGCATTGGGAGCATCATCAGTCTTAAAAGAAGCAGAGGGAACAAGATCAGGCACACAATGACCCTGGAAAAGTTTGTAGTTAACATTAAGGAGACCAGAAGCTCGACAACTGTTTCCTTTGCAGGAAGATGGTATGGTTTTTGTGACAGTAATATCCCTGAAATGAGATGAGAATAAACAATGGGAAGACGGAGAGCTTGAGACTCGATATGATGACGTAGTTGGGCCAATGATGAATGCTCCATAATCAAACTTAGGAGATAGAAAGGCCCAAGTGATGAGACGAGGGGTACCAATTTGCAATTCCAATTCGAAATAACACATAATACTTAACATTTAATTCAGCCGAGGGAAGTTGTCTAGGCTTTGGCCAGTCTTTCTTGAAGCCACTAGTTAATTCAAACACCAACTCCTTCATAGAACGGGCTAATTCTCTGGTATTAATTGGAACAAATCTTCCAAGATAATTGTAATCACAAAGGCTAAGAAGATAAAGTAGTGTCCAGACACATGAACTTTTCTATAGTCAGGAGAACTAGAGTTGTCAAAGGACAGAGATAGATTAACAATAAACTCCCCAACAAGTTTAGGTAGTAAGGGCCAAGATCCAGAACAGTCTTAGTAAGCTCAGCTTTAGAAATCAAGTCCATGATGTTAAAACACCCTTGAGCTTTAACAAACAATTCCTTTTCAGCAAAAATTCTTCATTTCAGCACATACTTCCAATAAGTTGTTCTTTCCTCAAAGTGAAAGGAGAATCAATCAAGAGGCATTCAAGGTACAATAAAAGTATCGGGTTTCTTCCCTCTGGCTCGGGAGGATGCACGAGTTGCAAGAGCACGAACAGGCTTGACTTGATTGTCTGAACTGCTTTTTAAGGCGTAATCTTTGGAAGAAACAAAATTATCATCAGAATTGTTAGAATGACTAGGGTCTGCAGAGGTCTCTAAACTAGTAGCAACATTTGCAACGACTTCTTTGATACTTGATAGCAATTTACTAAGGGGCGCTGTTGGGACCGGTGTCCTAAACCTCTTGGAGTCTCATAGTTGTGTAAATTGTAAATACATTTTATTTATTCATTAAAATAAGGAGTTATTTTATCTATCTTTTGCATTAACTCAATCCAATAAACTAAGATTCTATGTTTATTTTATGTAAACTTAAACATGTATGTAGTTGACATATGAGGTTGAATCATGTTTAAGTAATAACCAAACGGTCCGTAGTATAGGAATAAGGTTGGGTGCCTTATTTTGGTAACACTACGGATACGACCCACTTTGTAATTGTTACAAAGAGTTGTAAAGTTTACAAACGATTTGATCATACTCGTTCATGTGGAGATATGTGAGTGAGGGTATCCTATGTAAAGAGTTTGTAAAGACCGGACTGCGAAATGTTTAATTTCTCTTTGCAACGTTATTAACTGAAGAAGTTAACATTTCATAGGATGACTATAGGTGACTCGACCTTAATCCTAAGTGAGTTATGAACTTTTGTCTATGAGGACAATCCTTTGATTTGTATGGGTGAGAGTGGCCAGATCGCCGATTCAATATGCCTACCATTTTGGGGATTTGTCTGATTAAGGAGCTGAGAATATATCTTCACAAGATTTCATTCCTTCCCGTGTTTAGGGTAAGTAGATAAATTAATCATTTAAGGGCTGATTCTAGGTCTTGAATAATGAGACCTCACCCTCTCACTGACCCGAGAGGGGTTAGTTTATAGTTGGACTATAAACAATTTGTTCAGTCCTACAATTTCCTCGATTAATAAGGTTATTAACGGAATTGTAATGACAATTGAAATGACCGAAAAAGATATATGAGTTAATATATGCTCTAAATAAATATGTAAAAAAAAAATCTTTGAAGGATCAGTGGTACTTAAGGAGTTAGATATAACTATAACGGTAAAACGATAATTTGACCCCAAATGTAGTAGTTATGAGTAATTTGTGAAGGGTTAACTTACTGTTGATTAGTTACTCCCGTGAATACATAAATATATTTATAGTGTGAAGAGTGCAGCTGTAAGTCTTTAGTGGAGTGACCTATAATTAATGAATATTGATTAATCTAATTAAAAAGTTTAGTTGATTAATCTTATATCATTGGAGCTTCTAATCTATAGATCCATAAGGTCCCCTTGCTAGCTCATTAAGGATTTGTATAAGAATCAAATATTTTGGTTTAATTTGAATTATTCAAATTAATAAGGGAGTTAATTGTATATGATACATTAGTATAATGTATATAGATACATTATAATATAAAGTTTATTACATTATAGTATAAAATTTTGAATGAGATTCAAAATTTATACTTTATATTATAAGAGAGATGAATATTTAAATAAGATTGAAATATTAATTATATGAATGAGATTCATATAAAAATTATAGGTTAAAATTAATATGAATGAGATTGAGAGTAGGTTATGTGAATATAATTCAAATTTAAATTAAATATGAGATATTTAATTAATTAATTGTTAATTAATTAATTTTATTTAAGGGCTCTTTTCAAATATAGCAAAAGAAACCAAAATATTTACAAATATAGCAAAATTTCACTATGTATTTTGTTATTTGTTGTAAATATTTTCAGCAGTTTTGTCATTTAAGATAATTTCCTTTTATTTAGTTATATATATTAAATATGATTTAATATATATTATAATTAAATTTATTTTAATTTAATAATATTATTATATTATTTAAAATTCTCTCTCACATTGGTTTCACATAAAATGAAAGGGAAAATGGAGGGAGATACAGTGAAGTTACATAATAGCTCTGTGAGAAAAATTCTTCCTCACATTTTCCCTCTCAAAGTTCTCTTTTCCTATCAAGAACATTCTCCCTTACCAAAATCGATAGAGAGTTCACCACTCCTCTTTTGATTCTTACCGAGAATAGTGAGGAAGATTTCTTGGTAGTGTCCTAAGAAGAATTACTACATTTGTTGGAGAATGTTTCACTGGTTTGTGACTTAGTTAGAAGAAGACATCCTACTCCGAAGACGGTCTTCAAAGGTAGGAAACTTCTAACCTTTAAATCTTCTCAGTAGCATGCTAATTGTTTTGTTTATCCAAGTTCTGTATTCTTTGTAAAATTTGTGTTTATCAAAAAGAAAATTATTGACACATAGAGATAACTCGCTTCTGCTAAGGATTCAATTCCTTCAATCATCCTCCCCACCAGAATCCTCCTCACTGTGACTAGGTCTGACAACATTTTTATCAGGAACACCAATTTAGATTCATGAGTAGTTGCTGGAGGTGTTGGGTTTTATATCCTAAAACTCGTAGATTGTAAATGTAATTATTTAACCGTCATTAAATCATTAATAAAGAGTTATTGATGTGTTACTTTAATAAGCGTTATTGATTGTTTTTGTTTGTTTTATCTTAATAACCCTAAATCCAATAAACTAACATCCTAGGCTGTTTTATGAGTCTTGAACTGTATGTGGGGACATAAGGAGATCAATGTTCAAGATACAGTCTAAAGGGTCTATAGTATAAGCATAAGGCTGGGTACCTTATCCTGGTGACACTATGGATACGACCCACTTTGTATTTGATACAAACACAATGATCTAACGCGTTCGTGTAGGTGACATGCGAGTGGGAGTATCCTATGCAATGAGTTTACATAAGACCAGACCACGAAATAGTAATCACTAAATGTAACTCTGTTGACTAGTTAAGTTTCTATTTCAATAGGATGACCTAGGCAACTTAGTCTTAATCCTAAGTATATTATGAACTCTTGTCCACGAGGGATTGTCCTTTGATTGTATGGGCGAGAGTGGCCGTTTGTCGACTTAATATGCCTACCATCTTGGGGACTAGATCGAATGGGGAGCTGGGGACATAATTATACAAGATGAAATTCACTCATTCCCATTTTTAGGATAAGTAGATAAGTGTTCCCTTAAGTGGTGTCTCAGAGACTTGAACAAAGGGCTTTATCCTTTCACTGGCTCGAGAAGAGTTTCTGTTTAATGGTTGGACCATAAACACGTTGTTCATTAGAGAAGCACTGGTAACATGGTAATTTGACCAAGTTGGTATTATGAACACTTGTGAAGGACTAATTTGCTATTATTAGTCTATATCCATGGACATAAAAATATATATGCAGTGAGAAGAGTTCAACTGTGGGTCTTTAGTGGAGTGTACCCATAGTTAACGAATATTGATTAGTGTGGTTAATGAGTTTAGTTGATTACTCTCATATCGTTGGAGCTTATGATCTGTAGGTCCATAAGGCCTCTTTGTTAGTTCACTACGGACCAACAAGGATAAAATATGTTGAAAGAAAAATTTGAAATGTTCAAATTTATGAGGGAAAATATTTATTATATTGGATACAATTAATTGCATGATTTATTATAAATTTTATCTGCATGTGATGCAAATTATAACTTTATAATTGGAGAATTAATTTATTTGAATATGATTCAAATAATTAATTATTTATTTGGATAAAATTCATATAAATAAATAGAGTGAGAATTAATTAATTAATTAATTTGAATTGGATTCAAATAATTAATTATTTAATTTGTATGAGATTCGAAATTAAAAAGGTTCTACATGAAAATAAATAGAGGGAGAATTAATTAACCAATTGAATTGGATTCAAATAATTAATTATTTAATTTGGATAAGATGCAAATCAAAGATTCTGCAGAAAATAAATATTTAAATAAGATTTAAATATTTATTTATTAATATTGGATATTATTAAATATTTGATTTAAAATCTTACAGAGAGTTTATCCTAATAGGATTAGAAGTAACACATAAAATTCTATAAATAGGGCCCTTGGGAGGAACACACTCCCTAAAAGAATAATCTCTACGATTAATCTAAAAATCTTCCTCTACTAATTCTCCTGATTTTCTTAGAAAAATTCTAAGAAAATTCTTCTTCCCGTGCTTTCAAAGAAGCGGTTCCCACAAACCGGTCATAGCGAGGAAGATTCGAACCGCATCCTTGCCAGAGTCATAGCGAGGAAGATCTATTGGAAAAGGAAGACTACAATGAGAAGATTATCGGTTCAAGAATTATAGATTGGTAAAGGTATGATGCTTAAGTTTTTCTTTACTTTTTGTGTTTTTAATTTTTTCAATAAATCAAAGAACGCGATCATACGCTTCTGCCGGGATTCAGATCATCTTCAACTTCATTGACAATATTTTCAGTGGGGGGAGCGGGGGGGAACCATTCTCCCTGTCTTTTTCACTCTCGACAACATCTTCTAATGTAATTCCTTTAACAAACGTATCAGTCTGAACAACGACTTCATGCATGATAGTCTTCCCAAGAGACACATTTACAGTTCGATTAACATTATCGTCTTTTGCAGTAAGGGGTTGACTAGAAACATGAATACTTGAAGAAGCAATTTCAGGTCTAAGAGCTATCTAGGTCATGGGTTTTCTAGACAGCTTTAGAAACAGATTCAACATGAACAGAGGGAGATGCTATCTCAAAAACTCAAACATGCTCATGCTTTTCAACACTATCTCGACTAACTACTCTATAGTCTTGAGTTGTATCAAAGGAACTACTCGAAGTAGAAGGCAAGGGGCTCGGAGAGAATGGACTTACTTGTCGTAGTTAGGGTTGCAGTGCTGACTAAATCTGTCGAAATTAGGGATGCGGTGTTGAGGACACCAATTTAACGCTATATATTAGGAGACCTAGAAACATTTGATCATTTTTGTTTGATTGTTTCGTGTTTCCCAACGATTTTTATGATGAAGAAAGCCCTTGCATCTTGACACTGAAGGCAATTGTCGTGATTTCAGGGAGAGTTTCTTCTTCAACTTTCTTCTGTTTAGCCTTCTCTTTGTAGCCTACCATCTTTGTATGATACAATTTGTGTCTGGTACTCACCATCATGCAACAACAATCTTCAGAAGGAACACTTAGTGAAGTGAAGAAGACGTGGAGTGGAAGTTGAAGAACCACGTTAAAAAGGTAGTGGGCTACAATTAATAACCGCCACCTACTAATACACAATTTTAAATTTCAATTAATCTCCTTTTTACTAATTAGATTGTGGGCTGTTGGTAAGACACCTTTAATGGGCTTCATTAGTATTAAGGCCTAAACCTGCCATAGTACAGAAAAATTGGTTAATTGCTATAACACAATTTTGCAAAGGCCCCGTCCTGCTCGTAAGGCTTCAAATTGAACTGTATCCAAGGCTTTTGTAAATGTTGAATCGGTATAGCAACCGTAGAGGGGGTGAATAAGATTTAATTAAACTTTTTCCTAAATATGTTCAATTTAAACTAATTTAATTATTTTAAAATTAAATTAATAAAAACCCTAATTGATGTTAAATATCAAGATTGATAAAAAATTATGTGATAATATACTTAATTAATCTCAACCAAAAAGAGCATGCAATTAAAACCAATAACAAAAATAATTAGGAAAGTGAAAATGCAAGGATGACCTACGAAATAAATGACTTTGTTACCAACACTGTTACAACATAATTCAGGACAATGCAACAGTTGTAAAACACCACACAGAAATACACAAAATTGTTAACCCAATATCACCAACGTTTGGGAGGTAGTAGCCCAAGAAAGATAACTTCACTATTAATAATGTTAAGCAATTACAACAAAGTACTTATTTGGAACTATATCATAATTACAGTGACTCCCCAGAAGTTTAACACAAAATCCTTCATCTAGGCTTCCCCTAGATATGAGAATCCCTCTCTGGATGACTCAAGTTCCACCTAAGTAGCAATACTGGTGAAGAATATCTTAGGCTCCCCCTAAGACTGAGACTCCTTCTCGAACTTTGTTTATATTTCCACTTGAATAACAACTCATTTACCGAGTTTGTTTAGGTTCCCGCTAAGCTTAAGATTGTCTTTCATAAAAGATTTCGAAAGATGCAAAACAAATGACTTGGTAATAAATTCCAAACATACAATGTCAAGAATCTTCTGAAACGTTAAGCTTGAGTCATAATGACACTCTATGTGTTTTTCTAAAAAAAACTCGACAGATCAAATCCGAATCAAAGAAACTTTAAATACACATAGAGAATCAACAGAGTGAAACTCTAACTTCTATAACCGGAGTGCACAATAAAAGAAAAAGATCTACAAAAAATACTGCACTAGAATTTTCCAAAATAAGAAAATATTTCGCAGGAAAAGCATTTCCAAAAACATCCTTAGTCTATACACACCAAAAGTAGAGACACAAGAAACAACATCAACAAGCTTTAAACAAATATTGCCAACTCAAAACAAGTAACAAACTCCCCATTTGGCAATATTTTTTTTAAGACAAGACAAAACAACAAAACAACCAACAAATCAATATGTTTTTGTAAACAGATAAAGTCAAATGAACTGTCAAAACAACCGACCTAGCCAAAATCCAAAAATCCAACCAACAACCCATCAACAATATCAAACCACTTCGCCTTTTTTACTGGCTTAAAAAATCAATCATCAACATCAGCACCAGCATCTGGTCCATGCTCCAAGTCACTATGAGATCCTTGAAGCAAGTGCAGCATATCATCAACTTCAGGTTTATGGGCAGAGATGTGTTGACTAACGCGCCAAGCTCCCGAGATCTATTTGCCAAAACATGAATCATCTTTTTGCCACACGGAGTTTGAAGGAACTCCGTGGAAGGACCACTCTCAACAACAAGAGCTTCCAAATGAATCTGTCAGACACGTGCTTGCCTTGATATAGCCGATAGCTGAATGTAATTGCAGAGAAAATTGGACAAAAAACATCTAAATCTGTCAAAATGTATGGTTTTTTAGCAAGAAAAATACCACAGATAAGACGAGGAAAACACAAAGGAACGTTAGTTGCTTAAAAGATCCGATGTGCCTCTTGATTTGATTTATGACAAACACACCATAGTTGAACTTGACACCTGTGCCTATCTAATATAACAAACTA
The DNA here is from genome assembly GCA_031780015.1 of Citrullus colocynthis. NCBI lineage: Eukaryota > Viridiplantae > Streptophyta > Magnoliopsida > Cucurbitales > Cucurbitaceae > Citrullus > Citrullus colocynthis. The sequence goes on along the minus strand of QLSR01000385.1, from coordinate 363,157 downwards.
GCTAATCTGGTGGAAAGGCCGGATTTGTGAGTGGAGGGGCATTAGTTTTCAATGCCTATCTTGTGGAGTAAAACATATTTAACACTCAAATCAGCTTAAGACAGTTGACCCCTTTTAAACCACGTTCTTTTCACACCTCTAGTCAATTAAAGACGAAGTCAGACATAGAAGGTCTTTGTTCAATGACATCCTCAAGAACTTTACGATCAAGGTGCTTTTTTATCCGTGTAGCAGAAAAAATGAATCCATGACCTCAAACATGAACCTTGCAGAACTCAGGGCTATCAGACTTTTCAAACTGACTGGGCAGGCGAGGATAGTAGGCACCAAGACTTTGAACTGACTTAATCAATCAACATTTACAAGAAGACACATGATTTTACAACAGTCTTGAGCTTGCTCTGACAGATTTCTTTCAATAGCAATGCACCTATTCACCACAAACTTTCACATTTTTGCATTCTTTTCAAAATTGAAGGAAATGCCATCAAGGGGCACAACAAGACTGAATTCGATGATTGCTTCTTCTTTGTAGGCTTGACAGACAAATTATCCTGGGATCTTAGGGTGCTGTTGTTATCATTTTCCCGCACAAATTGATTCAGTTTCTACATTATTCCAATAAGAATCTGACTTCTCGCTAAAATGACTAGGCTTCAAGGAGCTAGCACAAACACCTTTTGCAATCTTTGTTTTCTTCTTGTTTAATTTGGAGATTGGAATATTGTCATTGGACATGTCAGCAACAGAAGTGGGATCATCCTCATCTCGATTTTCATCGTTAGAGGTTTTAGAGACTTCTTGAACACCCTTGTCACTTTTGAAGTTTTCAGGCCTCACACTAGAGACATTTTGATAAAGGGTCTTCTCATTCAAAATACCGAACGTAATGACATTTGACAAAACATCAAGCGAGTGATCAACTTGATTAGCATCAAACTGATTTGCATCTAAAGCCTTGGTAAAAATATCGACAACTTGGTTCTTTGTACTGACATGTTCCAGAACAACTGCTTACTTTCAACCAACTCTCAAATAAAGTGGTGACGAATGTCAATGTGCTTGGTTCTGTTATGTTGAACGGGGTTTTTTGAGATATTAATTACACTTAAATTGTCACAGTACACTATCATAGCATCTTGAGAGACATCATATTCACTCAACATTTGTTTCATCCACAGAAGTTGTGTGCAACTACTACTTGCTGCCACATATTCAGCCTCTGCTGTTGAGAGGTACACAAAATTCTGTGTTTCTTGCTGAAGCAAGACACCAGATTGTTTCCAAGGAAGAAACATTCTCTTGAGGTGCTCTTACGATCTTTGGAGCTTCCAGCCCAATCTCACCAAATTATCCAACAAGAGAATCGTTAATGTCAACGGTATACAGTAAACCATACTCATTGGTATTGTGTATATATTTGATAATCCATTTGACACTTATAAAGTGACTGTTTTTCAGACTGCCTTGGTATTTAGCACAAACTCCCATAACATAGGCAATATATGGCCTGCTTGTAGTGAGATACAACAGGCTTCCAATCATACTTCGATAAAGACTCTCATTAACGTTGGTTCCATCTGAATCTTTAGTCAATTTGATATGAGTAGGAGCTGGGCCACGTTTCACGCTAGCTTTTTGATCAAGACCAAATTTCTTCACAATCACCTTTGCATATTTACTTTGAGAAATGAAGATTCCATCTCTCATCTGTTTGATCCCAAATCCCAAGAAGTATATTAGTTTACCAACCATGCTCGTCTTAAATTCTTTTTGCATTTGTTTTACAAGAAGATCTACCAGATCCTGTGACATCCTGCCAAACACGATGTCATCAACATAGACTTGAATGATAACCATACTTCCTTTGGATTTCTTTACGAACAGAGTTCTGTCTATAACTCCTTTTATATAACCATTTTGAAGCAGGAACTTAGTAGCTTTTTATACCAAGAATGAGGTGCCTGTTTTAGCCCATACAAATTAGGATGAACATGATCGATATAATCCTTTCGTTTGTTCTACATAAACCTCTCAATTTAAGTACCCGTTCAAGAAAGCATTTTTGACATCCATATGAAATAGTTTAAACTTTAGCAAGCAAGCAATGCTAAGAAATAACCTGATAGTCTCTAGACGAGTTACCGGACAAAGTCAATCCCTTCAATTTGAGAATAACCTTGAGCAACAAGACGAGCTTTGTTTTGAGTGACCACTCCACTTGTGCTAGATTTATTTTTATAGATCCATTTGGTGCTAATAACATTTGCAAACTTTGGTCTTGGAACCAAGGTCCACACTTGATTTCTCTCAAATTGGAGTAATTCTTCTTGCATGACATTCATCCAACATTCATTTTTTAGAGCTTTTTCAACATTCTTTGGTTCCACAGGGGAGGTGAAGCAGATATTGATCCCAATCATCTGAAGATAGTCATCTTTTTCTTTCTTCCTTTTGGACACCCCGACCTCAACACTGCCAATAACATTACTAAGAGGATGATTCTTTGACACTCTTCAAGATGGTTTCAACGAACACTTCTCTTCATCTTCACCTTCAAATGATATATTTGTTTCAGCATTATCAAGAATGTCAGGTGAGATGTCATGATCATTTTGAGGAGCAACCCGTTTTGTCTTACTGGTACTGTAAGCACTGACTTGCAATATCCAGCGTCGGGGAGAGCAATGCGTTTGGGGTTATGCGTGGCTAGAAGAAAGAGTGGCCGAGAAGTAGCTAGTAAGGGGTGAAAGTTGGTTAAGTGTTGGCCAAAGCCATGCGTTGATGAAGAAGTGGAAGTTGAATTACTTTGAGAAATCATGCGTTGTTGAGTGAATCGCAAAGGGGTTGTGAGTTGAAGTGGTCGTCGCATCGTAGGATAAATGATTATTGGTGGGGGAAAGAAATATACTTGAACTATGCGTTGAAGACGCCACCATGCGTCGAAGACAGCCATACGCTGGAGCCACATTGCATCCAAGACAGAATGGTCAAGATGCGATGAAGCTAGTGTGTGTAAGACTGTGTGTATGCGTCGGAGGTAGGAGGCGCCGAGAACACTATGCGCTGAGAATGATTAGTGCTGAAGGCGCTGAAGGAGAATTCAGACATGAGTGCCCTGTGTCGAGGAGAAGATCAGCGCCAGCTTACGGATGGGTAAGTTGGCATTATCATCTCGGTACTTGTGATGCATAAGTCGGCAGTATATATAGGTGAGTTTAATCATTTTGAGACATTTCAAGAACTTAAGTCGGTCCCATCTTTCAGAGAAATCACAAAGGAAAGTAGAGGAAGGTGTTCTTATAGTTTCGGGCGAAATTCCACTCGTTTTGGTGCCAAAATCAGAACTGAAACAGAAGATTGATTTGCAGACGCACCGATTGAGCAGTGGTCGATGTTTGGAGTAGAACGACTCGAGGAAGCCGAGTTTAGAGCTGAAATTTTAAGGTTAGTAAGTTAACATAATTCCTAACAAGTCTTATGAAAGATGGTTAAGCTGAAAGTGAAGTTAATCATATGAATTTCTAGGTAAAAGCAGCAGCAGCAGAACTGTTATGCAAACTGGAGCAATGTGAAGTAATTCTGGCATAACTGAAGAACGGTAAAGAGTTAAGCCTTGAGATCTTGAGGTAAGCTGTGGGACTTGATTCCTTACAAGTTTGTAGAAGGGAAGAAGTCCTAATATGGGTTGGAAATGCATTTTTAACAGGGGTCAAACTGAGAGGTTAAGGCTGTAGTAGTCAGCCCTGTTAAGTAGAAGTTAAGGCTCAACCGTCGGTATATCAGCAAGAGTGAGCTACCCACGAAGTGTTCATTGAATTAAAGGCTAACAGAAGGGTAAGGAGCGGCTAGTAGTAATAGCCTCAGTGCTTAAAGCTTGAGAATGAACTAATGGGAGCCTGACTGTACTAGGAACTATAAGCATTGTGCATATGTTGAGTTATTGTTTATGTTTTGATGAATAGAAAAGAAGTGTAACAATGGCTGGAATTGGGAGGAGATATGCCGCCACCAAAATGAAGGCGTCGGCAAAAGTTACTTTCTCTATGCTAAAATAACCAAGTTCGGCGTCGGGAGAAATACACTATGCCGATGCCAATTCTTTGGCGTCGTCAAAGGGTTGAATATGTGAAGGAAAAAAACCTTTTCCGACACTAAATTTGAAAAATTAGTGCGGGAAGAGGTTACCTTTCCCAACACCAATCTGGTTTGGCATCGGAAAAAGTTTAAAAAATTTTAAATATTTTTACTGTTTTTCCTGGCGCCTTAAAATTGGCGTGGGAAATGGTCTTTTTTTAAAATTATTTTTTCAACTTACTGAAATCAAACCTGTTAATTTTTTTAAGCAACAATTAAAACCTGGTTGAATCTTACAAATTTAAGTAAATAAATGAAAAGCAACAACTTTCACATTTAATCAGTTTTCTTACATAATATACAATTTAGTTTCACAAAACTAATTACAATTACATAATATCCACAAAACATAAACTCCAAAATACCTACAAGATACAAATATACAATTATTACATAATATCCACGAAACATATCTTGATTCTTTCTTCTCTACTTCTTTGCTTCAACATAAATCCCAAGATACCTACAAAATATTAAATTAAAAAAAGTTTTAGTACTACTAAATAATTAACTTCATGCATTATAAATTTACCCCTATAACAATAAGGGTAACATTAATATAAAACTTAAACATAACTATGCATTTATCTATATACATTACAAACTATCTACAAAACATAAATTCTAAAATACCTACAAATACAAATCTACAACCTGACTTTGCTCGTCTAGAAATGCATCTTGAACATAAACCACGAGATATCTACAAAATACAAATTTAAATAGGTTCAATTCTACTAAATAATTAACTTTATATAAGTATATAGCTATGGTTTAAAATTTAACTAAACTTAAACATAATTATGCATTTACCCATGTACCAATAGCAACATTAATATAATACTTAAACTTTATAACTATGCATATATCCATATACCAATTTCAAACTCAATATAAAACATAAATTTAAATTTAGTAACATTAATAACTTCAAATAAAATCAAACCTTAAATTCAACTATAAGCCATAAATACCTTAAAACTAAAAATTCAACTCAAACTTAAACATAACTGTGCATTTATCCATATACCAATCTCAAACTCACAAAATAGACCAATTAATTGGAAACTTTATACTAATGTCAAAGCATATAATATAAACAAACCAATGAAGAATGTTAAAGTACAAGTTACCAAACAAACATAACAATTATAACTTACCAAACATACACAACACACGCATCACTACAAATGGACAGAGTTCAGTAACAAAATATATTAGAGCATGAAAGATAAAATTAAAACCTGAAAACCAGCTGCCTAACGAGTGGCTTTCATTCAATTAATGAAAATTTTACCTTACAGCCATCCTCTGCCTAATTTGGAGAAATCCACCAAAATTAAACACTCAGATTTGACACATGACCTAGGAAACTCTCAATGTACTCAATCCGAGTACTAGAGCTCCAAATCACGGCTATGAATTTGTAAAAATAGGGGGAAAAAATCCAAAAAAAAGATACAGAAACTAACTTGTTCTTTGTGCACAGCCCAAGGCACATCATTTGTGTTGGATTTTATGTCATAAAATTCGTAGTTTTGTAAACTTTGAACACATTCTCAATAAAGTTGTTATTGAGATTTATTCAATAATTAAAGATGTTATTGAATATATGAATTGCTTCTATCGTAACTCTAAATCCAATAAACTAAGAACCTCGGGCTATGTTATGAATACTTAGACTTTATGTGTAGACACAAAAGTGGATCAAGTTTAAATAATAGCCAAAACGATCTATAGTATAGGGATAAGGCTAGGTACTTTATCTTGAAGATATTATGGATGTAACCCATTTTGTATTTGATACAAACGATGTGATCCTATATCGTTCATGTAGAGACATGTGAGTGGGGGCGTCCTATGCAATGAGTTTGCATAAGATTGGACGATGAAATAATCACTTTTACTTTATAAACATCGTTTACTATGAAAACTAATTATTTCAACCTGATGACCTAGGTAACTGAATCTTAATCCTGAGCTAACTATGAGCTCCTGTTTGTTTGAGATTATCCTCTCATCTGCATAGGTGAGAGTGGCTCGAGTTCGTCGACTCAATAAGCCCCCCATTTTAGGGATAAGACTAGACAGATAACTGGAAACATAGTCCTGCAAGATAGAATTCACTCCTACCATTTAAGGTTATTAGAGAAGTTGTTTACTTAAGTATTGAGTCCGGGTCTTGAACAAGAGGCCCCACCCTCTCATTGGCCCTAGAGGGACTTGGTATGTTGGTTGGACCACAAACCAATTGTTCATTAGAGGATCCGTGAGACTTAAGGAACAAGATGTAATTACAGGGATAAAATGGTAGTTTTGCAGTTGTAATTACAAACAACTTGTGAATGATCGACTTACTAATTGGATTTTTTTCTAATAGAATTTGTATTGTAACTATTTGGCTGTTTGTTGTTTTGCTTTTACTTTTGAAAATTGAGTCTACAATCAGTAGACACTACTTTTATCTATTAACTTTACGTTAGTTTCTAAGAAATTGTACAAAATTGTGTGAAATAAATACAAACTCAAAATTCAAAATAAAATAGTTACCAAACAAAATTTTGATTTTTTATTTTTTAAAATCCAGCTTATAAATACTACTTTCACCTTTAATTTTTTGATTAACTACTTTCTAACTATATTTTCAAGTCATGTCAAAGTTTTGAAAACTAATTTTGTTTTTTTAAGAAAAAAGTTATTTTTTTTTACAAATTTGACTTAAAATTCAAATATTATATTAAAAAACAAAATACCAAGTAGTCATTAAATAGTTTTATAGTAATTCTTTTTTCATTTCTCACCAAGTAGGTTAATAAGTAGCATCAGTTTTTTCCAGCCATTTGGTGCAACATAAACTATATATACATGAATTAGTGCTCAGTAAACTTGGTATGGAACACTCTTTTTCAAATTTGAGATTAAGGGAGCGAAAACAAATTCACATCGGGGTAAAAGTTTACTTTTTGAACTTTTTATATATCATTAGTCCATTAACACATGCGTTGCACTTGGTATATCCAATTATTTTATCGTATTATCGATGATATGATATTATTGTAGTTTAGTTGAATAGAAAATAGATTAATTTTAGAAAAATTATCTTAAATGATAAAATTATTGAAAATATTTACAACTAATAGCAAAATACACTGTCTATCTGCAATAGACACAGAAATTTTGCTATATTTATAAATATTTTGATTCCTTTTGCTATATTTGAAAAAAAAACTCTTAATTTTAACGTAGTTTACTTTTAGATGACAATTATTATTATTAATACTACAAAAGCAAAAAGGTGTGTTTTTTTTAAAGAAGAAAACTACTTTATTAAGCGAATGAGGGAAAAAGCTCAATTTGGAGCACAATGTAGAAGGGTGTACATAATTTAGTTAAGTTGGATTTGGGTGTTTTTTGAACCAATCCAAAAATTTGGGTTGGTTAGGTTAGCAACCTAAAAGACTCAAATAAAGTCTTCTCAAATTTTTTTCAGTCCACTTGAGATCCAATCCAACTCAACAAAAATAGAAAAAATTGATTCCAACCCAAAAATGAAACTAACCAAACCAAAGGTCATCCAACAAGTTAATTGTAGCCCGACCCCTACCACAGCATTTCTCCCTCTTTTTATATGGATAAAAGATACCACTTGAAAAATCTTGGCATGCTCCCAAATTTTCTTCGGTCAGCTCAACAGTTGGATTAAAAAATGACTTTTGAAAAGCCTATCTCACACTTCTACTGCAAGATTAAGTAGAAAATTACAGCAAATTAAAAGAAAGGAGTAAAAGTGAAAACACAATAATTAACATGGAAAAATTCTAAATTGGAGGAGAAAAAAACCATAGAAAAAAATCTACTATGCGAACATTTATCGCCCCAATTACAATAGCATTATCTCAAAATTTTTGATTACTCACACTTTTCTCCCACTCTCAAATTAGAGAATACAAAATGAATTTAATTAGACTTAACACACTACGGTTATAGTATTTCTAACCGAGAAGACTTAAAACTAGAGGCATAAACTCCTTTTTATAGTGATAGGAGTCTATCACTTTCTTCAATTTGTCCAATGTGGGACAAATTACACTTTTAATATTTTGCCAAAATCCAACGTCGAGGACAATATCAAGACATTACATGGCAAGGGCCTTTAACAAACCATCAAAATTTGGACAAACAATTCCAAGACCAAGTGAGGAATAATTCATACATTAGCCTGCATTGAAACAACCAAGAATCTTGACCGTAAAAGATTAGAAGCGAAACTTTCGTTAAAGGCGAAAAATTTGGGAAAGGATTAGTATTGTTCGTGCTCCTTGAAACCTCAGTTATATAATTTCAAATATCCATTGAGCTCGGATTGGAACATCAACAATTGGAGTTTCTTCAACATAGTCATAGTAGGGTAAAATAGTATGAATGATTTTCCATAAGAGATGTCTGATTTTAAAAGGTATTTTGAGGTTCCAAATACAATCCCAGATTTTAGCAAAATGTGTGTCTTTCTTAATAGATAATAGCCTAAGAATCTATATTAATTTTAACGTATTGCATGTTATGCAAATATGATAAGAAGTGGTTAGCTTGCCAAATTATATCAAATAGCTAAAACTATACTACAAAAAATAGAAACTACTGAATATTTATATTTTAGTTTTTTTTTTTCTATAATTAGTCCTTACTGAAAAGACATGTAACTCTACTATTATTCTAAAATTAAGAAAACCTAAGAAAAAAAACAAAGACAATAGTGTGTTTCTTATAGTTTCCTAAATGATTACCCATAAACTCAATGCAAATATATATGATTAGCTTCAAATAGTAATATATTAGCTTTAAGCTTAATAAATTGTTTGCATATTTCATAATTTTTTTTCCTTTGAAATTACAAATTTCCTGGTTTTTCAAATAACATTTTTTTAATAATTCAAGTATCAGGTTTTTGAAATCATCCTTTTAGCCTATACACTGTGTGCACAAACTAAAAAATGCCTCGAAATGATTTAGATAAAAGAAAAATGTTTGGCACAATTTTTTTTCACCAATAAAAGCAATTAGGCAGGAAGAGTATAGAAATTAACCAGAGAAACATAAATATTGGTATATTACGAAACTCCTGAGTTTGAGTTTAAATTGATAGTATACAATCATTAGTTTAGATTCTAAATTCGTAATATTTTTTTTAAAGATAATTCTTAAATCTTTTTCTTAGCTTGAGATTGAAGGTTAAGCAATATTAGCCCTCAGGAAATTATTTTAAATGATAAAACTGTTGAAAATATTTATAAGTAATAGCAAAATATTACAGTTTATCTACAATAAATTGCGAGAGATCGCAATAAACTACTATCTATATTATGATAGACACAGATAGTAGTCTATCGTAGATGAATAATAAAATTTTGTTGTATTTGTAAATATTTTGATTATTTAACCAGGAATTCTTTTGTTCATATTTTTGCAATCTTCCCCGTGTGTAAATAACTCTCAGCAAGCGATTGCTTGTGGGGAAACCAATTTTTGTTCTTGTGACTTGTCAGGGTGTCATGCATGAACAATCACGCCCTTAACACCCCTCTTCTAACTCCAATTTTAATATAATTTTCAGTTCAATAGGTTGTATTTTCAATTTTTTTTTATGCAGGTGTTTAATAAAATAATATATATCAATTATTAAACGGTGCTTCACTTTCAACTACTTGTTTAATCATAAATAATAACTTGCATCTAATTGGTCGACCTTGACTCTCATTATTTTGAGATAATATCTATTGTTTTTAGAGTTTGCCTCGATTTAGTACCTCTCACGAAATTTGTACCATAATAGTGCTTTATTTTGAAAAAAACTTATTAGCTCTAGGTTCAAGTGACATTTCATCAATTAGTCAGTTCAAACTTCCTCTTAGTAGTCTATAACCTGCATTTGTAGTTAAATAGAAGTTAGAGCCATACTTTTTTTTTTTTTTTTTTAAGGTTGGAACAAGATTGTATACGTATATAATCTTTCAATTTACTTTAATAATTTAAACTTGGGTTGATTTCAAATATAGCATAAAATTAGTCAACTTATTTATAAATATAGCAAAATATCACCGTCTAGGCGTCTATCAGTGATAGAAATTGATAGACTACTATCATCTAATACTGTCTATTAGTGACAAATACTGATAGATATCTATTAGTGTTTATCATTGTTTATCACTAATAGATATGACATTTTGTTATATTTTAAAGTATTTTCAACATTTTTACTATTCAAAATAATTACCGTTAAATTTGTCTATGAAATCTTTTAAATTTTAAGCGGACTAAGAGGGGAAGCTTCTTTCTTGACTTCGTTAAAGGGTCGTTTGGAATTGTGTTTAAACAATTATTTTGTCTTTAAAATAAAAAATGTGATGTGAGAAGCATGTGTGAGTTGTAACACTCCTTATGTTAACCCATTCTTAATGGTTATACTCTACTTAGAATAATTGGAGTTGTTTTTCCTGCTAAAGTTATAAACTTACAAGTTGGCACTTGTGAAAGGCTGCAGAAAGGACCATAATTCTATAGAACGGTTATTATAATTGTTCAATAAAACTAATTACAACCAACCAGCTCGAAATGCATAACGAAATTGAGAAAGATCACAATAGAATTAAAAGGGTAATTAAATTATAATTTAGTTCTTTAATTTTAAAGTTATATCTAATATTTTATTCCTAAACTTGAAAATTAATGACAGATCCTATGACTGGTCCTATGGGATCAATAAATCCTATATTAGAAATTTGACCCTACAATTTTATTTGCCCAATGCTGGATATCTCGACCATAATCATCATGAAGACCTGTGACTGACGATAAGCCCACATTTTCAAGAATTATTGAACAAATGAACAAGAGAAAAATGTCCCATTGTCATAGAATTTGATTGGTCAGAACTATCGTATCATTTTAAGTTTTCTTCTTTTAGCTACCAAACAGTGCCACATTTTCATTAATGACTTTATCTACAAACAGTGTCGAGGGGTAAAACGGTAAATTGACCTAATTGGTGTTACGAACACTTGTGAATGACTGATTTGTTATTATTGGTCTATATCCATGGACACAGAAGTATATATGCAGTGAGAAGAGTGCAGCTGTGTCTTTAATGAAGTGTACCAAACGAATATTGATTAATGTGGTTAATGAGTTTAGTTGATTAATATCATATTCTGATCTGTAGGTTCATAAGGTTCCCTTGCTAGTTGAAAGAAAAATTTGAAAGGTTCAAATTTATGAAGAAAAATATCAATTGTGTTGGATACAATTAATTGCATGATTTATTATAAATTTTATTTGAATGTGATTCAAATTATAACTTTATAATATGAAGAATTAATTTATTTGAATATGATTAAAATAATTAATTAATTATTTGGATAAAATCCATATACATAAATAGAGGGAAAATTAATTAATTAATTTGAATTGGATGAAATCCAAATTAAAGATTTAGGGAGAATTAATTAATTGATTTGAATTAGATTCAAATAATTAATTATTTAATTTGGATGAGATTCAAATCAAAGATTCTACCCAAAATAAACAGAGGGAGAATTAATTAATTGATTTGAATTGGATTCAAATAGTTAATTATTTAATTTGAACGAGATTCAAATCAAAAGATCCGCAGAAAATAAATATTTAAATAAAATTTAAATATTTTAAACAATTTAATATGATATATTATTTAGGTAGATATTTATTAATATTGGATATTATTAAATATTTGATTTAAAATCTCTGCAAGAGGATTCATCCTAATAGGATTGGGAGTAAATTACTCTTAAAATCTTCCTCTAATAATTTTCCCAATTTTCTTAAGAAAATTCTAAGAAAATTCTTCTTCCCATCCTTTCAAAGAAACGGTTCCCACCAACTGGATCATTGCAATGTATGATACTTAACATTTTCTTTACTTTTTGTATTTTTAATTCTTTTAATAAATCAAAGAATGCAATCTCAGACTTTTGCCGGAATTCAATTCCCTTCTTTGATTGTTGATTTGAATTAAAAATCTTTTACCAATTCCCTTCTTTGGAGATATGTGAAGATTTTCAAAATTGATTGTTTTGGCATATTTGGGCATTAGATTTTAAAGTTTTGATGAGATCATTTGTAAAAGCTTCAAGAGTTAGGGTTTTCTTGTAATCTTTTTAGGTAAAAGTGCTGAAAATTCTTGAAAAAACGTTGGTTTTCGGCAAATTTTGCTGCACGTCATCTATTGTTTGTCATCTTAGTATATTATAATATATGGTTGTAATGCATGATAATAATTTCATGAGCTATTTAATGTATGTTAATATATTAAATATATGAAATTGGAAAAGTATGATGTATGACATTAATTAAGTAAATATAAATAATTATATTTATTAATGTCTTGTTAATGTATGATTGATTTATTTAATATAAGTGCTATATTTTAAATGAAAATCAATTTGCATTAAACATGATACATCCATAGATTAATATAATTGTTATATTATGCATATAATATGGTTGGCTAATTAATTAGAATTTGATTGTTAATTAATTAAACCATAAAAAGCATGTTATAGGGCTAAATTAAAATTCATAATAGTTATAAAATTTATGATTAGTAACCGTCAACCTACAATTACAAATTGCATGGAAACATAAGATCTTAGGAAATTGGTTTTAAATTGTTTAAAATTAATTTAGACCTAAGATTACATTAATTCTAATAAGATTATATTTTTTGTCGTACTTTGTTTTAAAAGAGTTTTAAAATATGATTAAGTAGGAAAAATAGGACTTTAGGTTATAAAAGAACTTTACCACTTCAGTTCTGTTAAGATTGGGGGTATTTAAGTTGACGGGGATATTTAAGTTGACGATTTATGGAACACCTCCTAACTGGGAACTAAATTGGAACCTGAGCTGAATTAACCTAAGGCCTATTAGTATGCATTATCACTAGGTTAATTAAATGATTTAATTCACCTAGAACATTAGTGTAAAGACCTCTTATAAGAGTTATAATGGGCATAAACTTAGATAGATTGACTTAATTTATCTAAGTTAAATAACCCTAAGATAAGGTAGGACATTTTAGTGGGAGGAAAATTACAAAACGAGATGTTTATATCAAGTTTTGCTCCTACATCCTTGATTATTTACACCGTGAGATCCATACTCGGTTTTGTGTCGGCTTTGTGTCGCCCTGAGAGTGGCCTCCCCTGGGAAAGTGTTTGTATGATTCAATAACAAGGTGAATGGGAAACTGTTTATAGTAAGTGGGAACGGGATGCATGTCAACGTATGCCTCAGTCTCCAATCCTAGGTCACACTGTAAGATTCTTATGATCTGCCTACGTATCGTCCTAGAGCAACCATTCCTTCGGAGGGCATGATCATAGGTTTCAAAACACCGGGAACTCCTGAAAAGGATAGGTTCACTTAGGTTAATTACCAACAATTGTCTTTTCTAATGGTAGTCTGTTGGTGCGTACCTCTGGGATCTGAAAGTGGGAGGGTTATACTTACAAGGATGAGTTAAGAGTTAACGAATCCTTGATCAAACAACGGTGGCTAATGTCTATAGGAATATGAGTTATTCTGGCATTAGAATTAGCTAAGAATTGTCTCATTTCAAAGGAGGAGTGGCTAATCACCCTTCGATGGCTATTACTCTAAACGTTGGAAGCATCGTTGCAAAAACTAAATCAATAGTTTATTAGGGTTTCTTTGATTGCTTGTTTTTGCTGAATTGGTTGGATTACTTGCAATTTTGTTTGCTTGTGTAATGAGTTAAGGCAAAGATAACTAAAACGGTTAATTGTTTATAATTTCAGCATGTCTTCCTCAATCGTCGCATTACTTAAAAATGAAAAATTAACTGGTGAAAACTGCGCAACGTGGAAATCAAACCTGAGTACGATTCTGGTTATAGATGATTTACGGTTTGTTCTTAACGGAGGAGTGTCCTCCTATCCCTGCTCGTAATGCATCCCAATCTGTTACGGATGCATATGATAGTTGGACAAAGGCCAATGACGAGGCGCGAGTCTATATCTTGGCGTATTTATCTGACGTACTCAACAAGAAACATGAGGCCATGATGAATGCACGACAGATCATGGAGTCCCTCCAAGAAATGTTTGGACAACTGTCCTCACAGATCCGACATGAGGCCTTTAAGTACATTTATAATGCACGTAGGTAGGAAGACCAATTGGTGAGAGAACATGTTCTCGACCTGATAGTCCAATTCAACATTGCTGAAATGAACGACATTGTTATTAACCACCAGAGTCAGGTGTCTTTTATTCTAGAATCTCTTCCAAAGAGCCTTCTTCAATTTCACAGCAATGCGATTATGAATAAAATTGTATACACCATGACAACCCTCCTGAATGACTTATAGACTTATCAATCTTTTATCAAAATAAGGGACTGATAGATGGATAGGCAAATGTTGCCCATTTCAAGAAGTTTCACAAGGGTTCATCCTCTTAAACTAAGTCTGTTCCCTCATCTTCTGGTTCTAAGAAGATCCAGAAAAAGAAAGGAGGAAAGGAGAAGACTCCCACTGCTGGAAAAAACAAGGGTAAGGCCAAGGTGGCTGACAAGGTCAAGTGCTTCCACTGCAATGTGGATGGTCATTGGAAATGCAATTACCCTAAGTACCTTGCTGAGAAGAAGAAGAAAGAAAAAATAGGTAAATATGATTTACTTGTTTAGTGGAAAATGACTATAATACTTGGATACTTGATTCGGGTGCCACTAATCACGTTTGCTCTTCTTTACAGGGAATTAGTTCCTTCCAGCAGCTCGAGGAGGGTGAAATGACGCTCAAGGTTGGAATGGGAGACCCCATTTTAACTCGTGCAGTGGGAGCTGCAAAGTTGTTTTTTGGAAATAGATTTTTATTTTTAGGAAATCTATATATAGTACCTGAAATAAAAAGGAACTTAGTATCTATTTCCTATTTAATTGAACAATTGTACTCAGTTATTTTTTCTGTTAATGAAGCATTCATTTTGAAAAATGGTGTACGTATTTGTTCTGCTAAATTAGAAAACAACTTATATGTGCTAAGACCAACTGAAGCAAAAGTACTTTTAAATCATGAGATGTTTAAAACTGCTAATATTCAAACTAAAAGGCAAAGAATTTCTCCTAGTAACAATAGTACTTATCTTTAGCATTTGAGATTAGGTCACATAAATCTTGATAGGATCGGGAGATTGGTAAAGAATGAACTTCTAAATGAGTTAGAAGATAATTTATTACCTCCATGTGAATTTTTCTTGAATGTAAAATGACTAAAAGAACTTTTAATGGAAAAGGTTATGGAGCTAAAGAACCTTTAAAACTCATACATTCAGATCTCTGTGGTCCAATGAATGTAAAAGCTCGAGGAGGGTACGAGTACTTCATCTCTTTTATAGATGATTATTCGAGGTATGGTTACTTATACCTAATGGAACATAAGTCTGAAGCACTTGAAAAATTCAAGGAGTATAAGGCAGAAGTTGAAAACATATTAGGTAAAACAATTAAAACACTTCGATCTGATCGAGGTGGAGAGTACATGGATTTAAGATTCCATGACTATTTGATTGAACATGGAATCAAATCCCGACTCTCAGCACTTAGTACACCTTAGCAGAACAGTGTGAGACATGGTTCGTTCAATGACGAGCTATGCTCAATTACCTAGCTTGTTTTGGGGGTATGCAGTAGAGATTGCAGTTCATATCTTGAACAATGTTCCTTCGAAGAGTGTTTCTGAAACACTTTTCGAGTTATGGAGGGGACGTAAACATAGTTTGCGCTATTTCAGAATATGGGGATGTCCTACACATGTGCTAGTAACAAATCCTAAGAAATTGGAACCTCGTTCAAGATTATACCAATTTGTTGGTTATCCTAAGGAAACGAGAGGTGGTTTCTTCTTCGATCCAAAAGATAACACAGTGTTTGTATCAACAAACGCTACATTCTTCGAAGAAAACCACATGAGAGATCATAAACCATGAAGTAAGATGGTATTAAATGACACTACTAAAGAGTCAACAAGAGTTGTTGATGAGATTAGTCCTTCATCAAGAGTTAATGAAGGAGCCAGTACTTCTGATCAATCTTGTCCTTCTTAATTGTTGGGAATGCCTCGATGCAGTGGGAGGGTTGTATCACAACCTAACCGTTACTTGAGTTTAACTGAAATTCAGGTCTTCGTGCCTGACGATGGTGTTGAGGATCCATTGTTCTATAAACAGACAATGAATGATGTAAATAAGAACCAATGGATCAAAGTCATGGATCTTGAAATGAAGTCTATGTACTTCAATTGAATATGGGAACTTGTAGATCCACCTAAAGGGGTTAAACCCATAGGGTGTAAATGGATCTATAAACGAAAGAGAGATGTAGCTGGGAAGGTACATACCTTCAAAGCTAGACTTGTAGCAAAGGGTTACACCTAAAGGGAAGAGGTTGACTATGAGGAAACTTTTTTCCCTATTGGTATGCTTAAGTCTATAAAATTTCTCTTATCCATAGCCTCATGTTATGACTATGAAATTTGGCAAATGGATGTCAAGACTGCTTTTCTGAAGGGCAATCTTGAAGAGAGTATCTTCATGTCTCAGCCTGAGGAGTTCATAGCCCAAGGTCAGGAGAAAAAAGTTTGCAAGCTAAATCGATCAATTTATGGGTTAAAACAAGCATCTTGGAATATTTGGTTTGACACTGGATCAAATTTTTTGGTTTTGAACAAAATATTGATGAGCCTTGTGTATACAAGAAAATCATCAAAAGTAAAATAGCTTTCCTAGTACTTTATGTGGACGACATCGTACTCATTGGGAATGATGGATATCTTACTGATGTTAAAAATTGGTTGGCAGCCCAATTCCAAATGAAAGACTTGGGAGAGGCGCAGTATGTACTTGGGATCCAAATCATTAGGGATCGCAAGAATAGAACGCCAGCCCTGTCTCAAGCAACTCATATTGACAAAATATTGACTCGATATTCGATGCAGAACTCTAAGAAGGGTTTATTACCTTCCAAGCACGGGGTTCATTTGTCTAAGGAACAGTGTCCTAAGACACCTCAAGAAATTAAGGATATGAGATGTATTCCCTATACCTCAACTGTGGGCAGCTTAATTTATGTTATGCTCTACACTAGGCCAGACATTTGTTATGCAGTGGTAATAGTCGGTAGGTACCAGTCCAATCCAAGGTTAGACCACTGAACTGCGATGAAGAATATCCGCAAGTATCTTAGGAGAACGAGGGACTACAAGCTGGTGTATGGAGCTAAGGATTTGCCTTATGGGATACACCGACTCTAATTTTCAAACTGGCAAGGATTCTAGGAAATCCACGTCAGGATCAGTGTTCACCTTAAACGGAGGAGTTGTAGTATGGTGTAGCATCAAGCAAGGATGTATTGCAGACTCTACTATGGAGGTTGAGTATGTAGCTGCTTGTGAAGCAACAAAGGAAGCAATCTGGCTCAAAAAGTTCCTAAATGATTTGGAAATCGTTCCAAACATGGAATTGCCCATCACGTTATACTGTGACAACAGTGGGACGGTAGCCAACTCTAAAGAGCCTCACGACCACAAACGAGGAAAGCATATTGAGAGGAAGTATCATCTTATACGGGAGATTGTGCAACGAGAAGATGTGATCGTCACAAAAATCGCTTTGGAGCATAACATTACTGATCCATTTACAAAGGCTCTCTCAGCTAAAGTGTTCGAGGGTCATCTAGAAAATCTAGGTTTGCAAGATATATACATTGTGTAATCTAGGGGCAAGTGGGAGATGTGTAATGGGTATATGGATGCCCTAGTTTATTGTATTTACATACTTATCATTTTCACTTCTTTTTATGTACAACCCACTAGAGTTTTAGTTCAACTGGGAGTTTGTTGGGTTTTATGCCCTAGAACTCGTAGATTGTAAATGTAATAATTTGACCATAGTTAAATCATTAATAAAGAGTTATTGATGTATTACTTCAATAAGCGTCATTGATTGTTTTTGTTTGTTTTGTCTTAATAACCCTAAATTCAATAAACTAACATCCTAGGCTATTTTATGAGTCTTGAACTGTATGTGGAGACATATGGAGATCAATGTTTAAGATACAGTCTAAATGATCTATAGTATAGAGATGAGGCCGGGTACCTTATCCTTGTGACATTATGGATACGACCCACTTTGTATTTGATACAAACACAATGATCCAACACGTTCGTGTAGGTGACATGCGAGTGGGGGTATCTTATGCAATGAGTTTGCACAAGACCAGACCACAAAATAGTAATCACTAGATCTCGATTGACTAGTTAGGTTTCTATTTCAATAAAATGACCTAGGCAACTTAGTCTTAATCCTGAGTATATTATAAACTCCTGTCCATGAGGGATTGTTCTTTGATTTGTATGGGTGAGAGTGGCCGTTTGCAGACTCAATATGCCTAGCATCTTGAGGACAAGACCGAGTGAGGAGCTGGGGACATAATTATACAATATGAAATTCATGCATTCCCATTTTTAGGGTAAGTAGTTAAGTGTTCCGTTAAGTGGTTCTCCGGGACTTGAACGAAGGCCCTCACTGGCCCAAGTGGGATTTCTGTTTAATGGTTGGACCAGAAATAGGTTGTTCATTAGAGGATCACTGGTACTTAAGGATTTAAAAGTAACCTAGGGGTAAAATGGTAATTTGACCCAGATGGTGTTACGAAACACTTGTGAAGGACTAATTTACTGTTATTGGTCTATATCCATCGACATAGAAATACATGAGAAGAGTGCAACTGTGGGTCTTTAGTGGAGTGTACCAACAGTTAACAAATATTGATTAATGTGGTTAATCTTCGAATGTTAGATTAGATGTATGGTTGAGAGATTGTATGTCTAACTAAATCTATAACAATGAATTGTTGTTAATCTATCATGAAAATAGTTAGGTTAACAATGAAAGTTGCTAAAGACTATTCTTAATGCCATGTAATTTGTATTGATTTCAAGAGATTAGTAATCAATTGAGTTGCATGAGAAAAATGTTGTTTTTTTAGAGAAAATAACTTGGAATTAAGTTTCTAGACTTAGGCATATGAATTACAATAAAATCCATGAACCCTAGAATTTTGCATGATGAAATAAACAAGGATTCGTGACCCTTGAACCCTCTTTGACTCTTGTGTTTCTTATTTATTTGCTTTCCTTATTTAGTTTATATTTTCCAAATTCACAACCTAAATTCCAATCCTCAAATAAAATTGATTCGATTCTATAATAGCTAAGTAACTTTAACCTTCACAATTGGATCCTCAGTGGAACGGTAATCGGACTTTACTGTGTTATATTATAACTTGACCCCTACACTTATGGTTAACACTTAAAGTGCGCATCAAGTTTTTGGCGTCGTTGTTGGGGATCCAAAGAATGGTTTCTGTTATTTAATATTCATTAGAATTGATAGATCTTAATTTGATGTGTATATTATTATTATTATTATTATTTTGTTGAAAATTTTGTTGATTTATGCCTCATGATAATACTAACATCCTTCCTCTTGATCCCGAGATTGAAAGGACGTGTGGAAGAAACCTAAGGGTTCAACACCATCATATCAAGGAGATGGCGGAGGAGCTACCAAAGGTAATTCGGAACTATTTCCAACTGACATTACCAACAAATCAACCCAAAATAATGAATGTGTCCATCAATGTCAACAACTTTGAGTTGAAACCGAGATTGATCCAAATGGCTAGAGAGCTAGCCTTTAGAGGAAGAACTAATGAAGATCCTCACAAGCACCTGTGGTCTTTCTTATAGATATGTGGGACGGTAAAGATGGATGGAGTTTCTAACGATGCAATTAAACTAAGATTTTTTTCTTTCTCTTTACAGGACAGAGTAAAGGATTGGTTGGAAGCCATACCTCCGGATAGTATCATTACATGGGAGATCTTAGCTCAAGCTTTCTTGAACAAGTACTTTCCACAGGCTAAATCTCAAATACTAAGGAGGGAGATTGGGACATTCCGACAACTTGAGGATGAACAACTATATGAGGCTTAGGAGAGGTACAAGGATCTCTTGAGAAGGTGTCCTGAACATGGCTACCCGAATTGGTTGCAAATTCAACTCTTCTACAATTTATTATCAAGCTCAACCAAATCCATTCTAGATGCAACCGCCGGAGGGTCAATTTTCTCAAAGAATGCTCAAGAGACCTATACTATACTAGAAGACTTGGCCACTACATCATACAATTGGCCATGTGAATGGTCTTCTCTAATTATCCCAAAAGCCACCGGACGATATGAGATGGACGAGGTAAGTTCTCTAAAAGCTCAATTGGCTTCTCTCACTAATGCTTTATCTAAATTGTTTCAAGGAAGCGAAGCCCAAGCAAGTCCACCATCTATAGCTTCCCCTGCAGCCATGGAAAATCAGCAAGAATCAAGTGAGTTAGAGGTGGCCAATTATGTGGATAAAGGACAATACCGAGGTCAACAACCACTCCTAACTCACTATCATTCCAACTTGAGGAATCATAAGAATTTCTAACAACAAGAATGTGTTGCAAACACCTCAAGGATTCAATGGAGCCGAGAATGCAAACACATCATCATTGGAGGAGATAATGCTTGACTTTGTCAAAGAGTCAAGATCAAGGACAACCACATTGGAGAATTCGGTCCAAGCCATTGCAAGCACCGTTCAAAGCCAAGGTAAGGCGATTCAAAATTTGGAGGTTCAACTTAGTAAAATGGCCACATCTCTCTACACAATGCAGAAAGGTAAATTTCCAAGTTGTCCGGAGAAAAACCCCAAGAAGGAATGCAATGCCATAACCCTAAAGAGTGGCAAGGAGTTGAACAAGCACATCATGATAGAATAACTTAAAAAGTTCCTAAAAAGTGTCCAAGGGGCTTGTTAATGTCCAAGACAACCTAAATTGTTCTTAAGTGTCTTTTTATTTTTCAAAACTAACCAAAAAGTACCTAAACAATGTCTAGGTGACACTTGAACTCTCAAAACAACTTTAAAATACCTAATTGTGACTTTCAAACTCAAAACCAACCTAAAAATAACCTAAAAAGTGGCTAAGTGACAGTTTCACGCTCAAAACAACTTAATAAATTCCTTAAAAGTGTCCTAGAGACCTGTTATCCCCTAAACAACCTAAATAGTCATTAAGTTTCTTTTTCATTTTCAAAACCAACTAAATTATACCTAAAAAGTATCCTAGAGACCTGTTATCCTAGAGACCTGTTCTGGCAGTTTCACGCTCAAAACAACTTAATAAATTCCTTAAAAGTGTCCTAGAGACCTGTTATCCCCTAAACAACTTAAATAGTCATTAAGTTTCTTTTTTATTTTCAAAACCAACTAAATTATACCTAAAAAGTATCTAAATGACACTTTAAGTCCCAAAATAACCTTAAAATGCCTATGTGTGACTTTCAACTTCAAAATCAACTTGTTTCAACTACTTTAAGTTTGGTTAGTTGCTGCAAGAAAAACATCATATTACATCATCCCAAGAATAGTTGATAGTAAATATGTAAAGAAAATAAACATAAATAACTTCATTTGATAAATTTTGACAGATAAATTTGAACTACTTAATTTTAAAAATCAATCAATTATTCAGAGCAATGAGAGTAATAAACCATTTATCTAGTAATTGCCACAATTAATTAACTATCTCAACAACTATCCTAGCAACCAAGGAATGCAAGTAAATGTGATGTCCAAAATCAATTAGTAATAGAATTTAAACTATAAACAATCTAATAACTATATCAGAGCCATATAATCATAATCGTATTAAGACTCATGAAGGGATAAACCTAACTCTATTTCTTGCCATGAGATCCACAAACCTAAAACTATGTTTAAAAGAAACCTTAAATCTTAGGTGCCCAAGCCAACTAAAGGATGAAAGACGCAACTAAACTAGCAAATTTCTAAAAGAAACCTTACATTGCTTCATGGCTTCTTTTCAAATCAAACAAGAAAAGTGTTAGATGTATGACAACATTAGAGCTTTATTGCATCAAAATTGCAACAACCAACCAAGCTAAACAAGTTGGACTAAAGTCCACTCCAAATTATACGAAAATGAGTTCAAAAAGAGAAGATAGCAAGATCTGTCTATCAATAGGCATGATGAATGAGTAAGGTTTAAATTTATACGAAAATGAGTTGAAATAGAGAAGAAAAAAGAAGGAACGACAACTTACCATGACGACAAGAAGATAATGGTGTGCAACGGTCGTGACGGCAGGTAGATGGATGGACAGACGAGCACCAGACGATGAGCGGCGAACGTGAGCGGCGGATGGTGCAGTAGTTGAGGGTCATGCAACTGTTGGGTTTTGCGTGAGAGAAAAAAGAAAATGGTGCCACAGGCAGACGAGCAAGTGGTGTTCGATTGTGAGAGTGAATCGACATATTGTGAGAGTGAGAGTGAGAGGAAATGGGAATCGACACGACTAGGGGATTTGTTAGAGGGAAATCCAAAAAGATAGGGGAAAAATAAAATGTGGGGGAAAAATTTTACAAGGGTAAGGTTTTAAGAAATTGTGGACAAAACTAAAATGTGGGCTTAAAGGGTTTCTGCCCACACAATAAGTGTCAGCAGAAACCCAACATAATGATTTTCGCTATAACCATACAAATTTTTGCCCACACATATATTTTCTTCGATAGAAATGATGTTATACCTAGGCATTGGAAATGCGTCAACAGAAATTAGCTCTACATATATTTTTTTGTTGCGTTGGTAGAAAAAACTGTTGGCAGAGACAAAAGTTCTTGTATATAATATGATACCATAAATTATATTCTTCCCTAAATTAATTTGAACATTTCAAACTATTCTTTCAATACCATGGTTCTTGTTGATCGATTGTGAGCTAGCAATGGGACCTAATAGACCTATAGATTATACACTCAAATGATCTAAGATAAATTAATTAAAACTTTAATTAAGTAACCACTATAGACCCATAGTTATACTCTTATGCACTGCACGACAAGTTGCATTAATGGATATATTCACTACACAGATCATTCACGAGTTGCTCGTAATTATAGATGTGTCAAATGTCCATTTTATCCTTATAGTTACCTTTGTATCCTTAAGTAACATCATTGATCTTATAATGAACAATTTGTTTATAATCCAACTATAAACCAAGTCTCCCTCGAGCCAATGAGAGGGTAGGGCTCATTGTTCAAGTCCCAGAGTCAGCACTTAAGTTACTCATCTACTTACCCTAAGGCGAGAATGGGTGAATTTCATCTTGTGTAGTTACATTCCCAGCTCTCTACTTGGTCAAGTCCCCAAGATGGTAGACACATTAAGTCGGTGACTCGGGCCACTCTTACCCATATAAATCAAACGACGAACCTTCATAGGTAGAGTTTATAACCTTAGAATTTGCTTTATTGGATAGAGTTATGTAACAGTTAACAAAAATAATAATTTATTTTATTAGTCATTAAAAATAAGTTTATTTACAAACCAGGCATAAAACCCAACAATACGTTTGAATTTTACTATTTGAATCCTCTAACCTTTCAATAAATTTAACGTCTTCCTCATAAGGGTCTTCAACTGTAGTATCTTCCTTGACATTCATTTTCGTACTCTTAGACTGGTTTGGAAATATCACAATTGACAATACGCCATAATTTACACCCAATAAAAAAAAAAATCATTTGACGTGTCCAAATAAGATAATTGATACCATAAAGAAGGGTGCTTATAGGACGAAAAGATATGATATTTTCTCATGAAACCAATCAATTCGAGTAAAACAAAAGGTTGTTCATCTTTTCTCATGAAACCAATCAATTCGAGTAAAACAAAAGGTTGTTCTTACAACAAACCCATGCACAAAAAATTGACCTCCACGGATCTGGATGACAGTGAATCTATC
>QLSR01000385.1:268673-338510 GCA_031780015.1 Citrullus colocynthis | reverse complement strand
AAAAAAAAAAAAAAGAAAAAAAAGTTTGGGTTAGTTCAAGAAACTGTTATATCTTTCATTAATAAGCTAGTATTATGACAAAACAATTTGATTTGCATTTGTTTTGTTTTTGCTATGGCAAGGCCTTGAGTTTTATCCATGGACAAAGTGACCTAAACTATGTTAAGCCATTAATATAGGGATTATCTTCCACCCTATTATCACAACAGTCATCCACTATCAACCTAAATGGATGTTATTGGTTCAGTCTGTTTGATAATACAGGATCATCTTCCACACTATTACTAATTTCATCTTGTGTATTTGGGTGTTATTGCTTTCGTTTCATTTTTGTGTGTGTTCCATGTTTTGGTGGGTTGTATAAATATAAGCTACATATTTATGATCATTCATTTCATTTTAAGTTCTTTATTTTATATACATTAAGCAAGCATATATTCTAATTTGTAATTTTTTTCTTTTTTGTGACAGTAATTATATGATTCTGCAAGTAGATAACCAATTCTTGATCCTTTTTACTAAGTTCTCAATTTAACTTTCTTTACTGTGAGTAGATGGAATAAATTAGTTACCTATTTGTATTTGTTGAAATGAGATTGTGTATTAGAACAATAATTGAAATTTTATTTTGTATATACACAGGTGGAAGAAAAATATTATTGGTTTGCTAAGTGTGCAAGCAACAAATGTTTTTCAATAAACAAATGATGATAGACATTATTGCCGATGACAAAAAACAGACATTTAATGTTGGACAATCATCAACATTAAAGATGGAGTATTGAAGATTATGTGGTCACCTATACTAGATAATAAAAGGGTAATCGTCATTAATCACCTAGAACAATACGTTTATTAGTCGATGTTATTCACGCATCCATCATGGTACATCTATAATAATGATTTTTTACTGACATAAAAGGCCAATTTTATAGTATTATATAGGAGAATTAGATGTCTCACCAAGGCAATGTATGAGTAGTGGTGGTATTTGTGTCATGCTCTAATTTTAACGTGTAAAAGGCAATATTCAAGACACCCAATGTCACACTGTCACTTCGATTCCACTTTGGAAGCTCTCTCATACTATAAGTTTTATTTTCACTTATTTTTTGGACTGCAAGATATTTGCATGGCTCATTATTGAACTTTTCAATCTGCGTAGTCTACTCTCTTACTTCAAGTTGGTTAAAAATCAGCTTCAATTAGTTTTTTAGCATCTAATTTCATTTTTCTACTAAATGAGTTAATTATCTTGATTTCATAATCAAATTTTATATGTTATAATTTAATTCACACAACACAACATTCTTATGCTTGCTTTTATATGCTATAATTTAATCCATACAACACAACATTCTTAAGCTCGCTTTGCATCAACCACATCATAAACAACAAGTCCTTTCGAGATGTTTTTATTGTCACTCACATGTTTCTTTGAAAAAAATAAAAATAAATCAAAAGATGATCCAAAATAAAATTACAACAAGCTAAGAATGCTTAATGCTTAACTCTAGAGTTTCTATGATTGAGCCACTGAAAAGAAAGGTGCACTTTATTGGTATAAATAGTAACTTTCAATTCTTCTAAGTCTTTCCTAACCATACCCTCATTCAAATGTGATTTAGGTTCATTCATATCCTTCTCCTAAATTCGGGGTGTTACTAATTATTTACGCCAAATTTTCAACTTTTGAAGAGCATAACACAACAAAATCACAAATTTACACGAATTTGTTTGGATTTGTATCCAACATCTCTAAATATGTTATATGGTCAGATTTAGGTTCAATTCAATTTGAAAAAAGAGAACCTCCTATAATTAAAACAAGCATTCAATTTTAACACAAGGGTTAAATTTGATGTTTTTTTTTTTTTTTTTCCAAAATCCAATGATTATATAAATATTTATTGTATGTCATATATAAGAATTTGCAGAAAATGTTAATGCTTTTTTGACATGGAAAGAAGTAAAAGCATATGAAAAGAAAAAAAGTAGCAGTGATTGAATATTACAAATATAAAGGAATGAGAACTTTTTAGTATGGGAGGGTGGGGAAAGGGCATGGAAATGATTACAAGGGGCCCAAGAAAGTGATTGGACTTCAAAAGGCCCATTTACATAATGAATGGCAAGGAGTGGCCTGTCTCATTTCTCACTCCTATGCTTCATGTTTTTATTAGGTAACAACATGAATGAACAAAATTATATAGTTTGTTTTGAAAAATTGCAATGGGTAGCAAAAATGTAAGAGTATTTGTTCATCTATGGTTTTCCAATTTTTTTTTTTTTTTCTTTTCTAAATTTGCAAATTTCAGAAAACCATTGCAAAATACAATATTAAAATAATAAATTGATCTTACTTGGCCCAGACTTGGGCATGGACAAAAATTGGGCTTGGCCCCAATCCTTTATTTAATTTGACTTTTAACCATGAACTTAATTAGATTGAAGTTTGGCCCAATTAATTTATGTGGGTCCAATTGGGTAATTGTACTTAATAGTATGTTTAAGGCTTAATAATTGAGCGTATAACAATATTTTTAGAGGTCTATCAGTGATATCGACTTTGTTGTTGATAGATTATGAGAGGTGGATCTAAATTTTGCTATATTTACAAATTTTTTTTGCATTGTGCCTAGATATATGCTAATACTTTGAGTTTTATTGCTATATCTATCATTTACAAAGTATGTCGAATTGAGCTATGGACCAAATAAATTTAGTTGAGTTGTAATGATGTGGTTAATTTGATTGAAGTTTGTTGAGAGATGTTGTAGTGAGGCAGTTGTGGGAAGTAGGGGAAGGTGACGTACAAAGTAGAGGAGAAACAGGCAAAGTATTAGAAAACAAAGACAACACGACGCTCAACCGAAGGGCACCGGCCTTTTAATTAAAGTTAATTAATGTTTTTAAAATAGCATTATATTATTATTATTATTATTATTATTTATTATTATTTTGAATGTCCCTGTTTTAAGAATTTGCATTTGGGTTTGTTGTTATATTATTATATTATTGTATATAGGTAGCTTCAGGGTCACGGCAGTTTCACCCAAGGGCACACCATTTTTTGCCTCATCATTTAAGATATAATATAAAGTTGAAGTTGGTACATAGACATACATCACGTGCTCACTCAGTCTTTCATTTGGTCAACCTTGTCCTTATATATTCTCATTTCAGTTCCTATATTCTAATCCTTCTCCTTCACTTCCGTAGTTGCAGATTAAATTTTTTTTTTTTTTTTTTTTTAAAACCCTGTTTATATATAAACAATACTAAATTGTAAAAACCACTCTAAAATATATTACTAGTTGTAAGTATACTTTCAAACTTTTGATGGTAAAAATTACGTATAATTATATGAAAAATTAGAGTTCTTTTTAAATATAGCAAAAAAAACCTAAAATATTTAAAAATATCGCAAAATTTCACTGTATATCTACGATAGACTGCGATAGATCGCGATAGACTGTGTATTTTGCTATTAGTTGTAAATATTTTCAGCAGTTTTGTCATTTAAGATAATTTCTCGAAAAAATGTTATAAATATAAAAAATACCAAACTATTTACAAATATAGCATAATTTTACTTTCTATATGTAATAGACTCATCTGGTAAAATGATATATGCATGTCTATCGCGGTCTACACAGTCTATCACAGATAGAAAGTAAAATTTTGCTATATTTGTAATTATTTTTAACCGTTTTTCTATTTTTAATATATCCCTAATTATATTGTAGAAATTGTAACAATTGTATTAGTTTAAGAATTCAATTTTTATCATTGGAGTTCAATTTCTAAACTATTATTAGTTTGATAGTTCAATTTTTACATTTGTAGAAGTTTGATGACCTAATTTTTAATTGAAAATTTGAGAGAGTAATTACAATGTCAGTCATACTTTAGAAGTGATTTTTGTAATTTTCCCTAAAAACAATATTTGCAACCCTAAGTTCTACTAAAATTTTGTAGTCTTCCAGTTTTCATTCCATCTAATTGTTCTAAACCTTATATTTATGGGAAATATCAATTTGTACCCGTAAACCTTGGGGCTTGTATTAATTAAATTCCTAACTTTTATATGTCAATCAATTAGACGATCTTTCATTACGATTATCTTTGAAAATCGTCCATGCATTCAATCTCTAATGTGTGTAGACTTCTTTAAATGTCGGTTTTATAAAATGGACATCTTCAAAGAAAATTTTGTCAAAGAATTTAAATAAGTTCCACACAAAATTTTTCCAAACGAAATGTAATAAATGAGGTAAATTTATGTACGTACAAAAATATAAAGTGATATAAGTATTAGTTTAAAACCCTAGAGTTGAGAGACATAATTAAATTGATATTTTTCCATATAGTTATTTGTTTAGTTGTTGTAATTGAGTTATCTTTATTCCTATTCTCTCACTTAATCCATCTTAATTTATGACCCTCAAATATTTGAGTCAAGTATTGTTGCCTGTGTCGAACACCGACAAATAAGTATTTAAAATAAATAAATAAAAAAGGGTAAAAAAGAAGTCAGATGATGTCCCACCCACGAAGCAAGGCTATGCGAGTATTCACACACACAATCACAAGGTCTCCCAAAGACAGTCATTTTGATTTTTATTCTTTTCTTTTTTCCATATCTCTTAAACCTCAAGATATATTTGTTGTAGAGATCCAAAAACAACTTAATGCCTAAGCTGAATCAGTCAATTTGGATTTGTTTCAAATAATAATAATTAAAAGTGGAATGTAATTATTGATTCATTCTTAGTTTGACCAGACAAGATTATGTGGAATATATTCAACTTCCTCATAATTTCTCTCCTCTCTTTACATTTAATACAAGAACTACTAGGTTGTCTCATATATATATATACATGCTTTCTTGAGTGACATCAAACCTTCATCAAATCTTTTAATTTTCATCACTTTAATAGTTTGTACATTATTATATATTAGTGCTATATGAAAAACCAATGGATTGTTTTTAAAGACAAATTAATCTTTTGTGTTGGAAAATTTGTAATTCAAATCACTACAAGAAGTTATTTTCATTTGCGGGCAGATTATTATTTATAAATTATTTTAAAATGTAAAATTTATCTGGAAAGCAATTCCAAAGACTTAATATTTAATTCTCACTTGTATGCAATAAGGATCCTAAAATAGTTTAACATTGCTAAGATTACTTTAAATGGAATTGGGGAGGGAGTGGCTAAGGAACCATTTAATATAATATTGAAAGTTTTATCTTCTTTAAACAAAAGTAATTAAACTTATTTTCTAATTGAAAGATTCTTTTAGAATAAAAGAGAATGTAAGAGTGACACTTTTTCTTTTTCAATTTTTAAATGAGTAAATAAAAATAATATTTATTGTTATTTAATGTATTTGGTTATTTTCCTTTGCATGCATAGAATCCCAAAGTAGTTGACTTGAGATTTATATTATCATGTAAAAAGTCTACCCATAGAATTTGGATCCATGAAGATAATTGTTTACTAATCAATAATTGATCATTAACATGTGTCAAATGTATAGTGAGCCTAGATTTATTTATAATTTTTTAAAGTAAAACTGCAAGTGATTTTTCATAAAGTTAAACTAAAATTGATACTTAAAATATAAATGAAAGTAATAAGAATTTTCAAACTTTAATATTTTATTAACTAAATATATCATTTGGTCCTTAATATGTATTGAGAATTTGTTCTGATTTAAAAGTTTCAATTCTATCCTCAATGTTTCAAATATTGTTAACTCATTTTCCCTACTCAATAACGACATTTAAATCGATTACGAGAGTTTGTGACTTGAATATAGCTAAAACTTATGAGTTATTAATGTGGTTTTCTTATGATTTGTTTATTTGAATCTTTATCCCTTATGCAATAAGTCTTTTTTTTTTTTTATTCTTAAATTATTGATTGACCAAAAAAACTTAAGTTAATGGGTGAAAACCAAATGTAAGACTATATCATTTAATACTCCCCAAAAGATCCAACAAGTGAAAATCAATATTAAGTTGCTCTAATACCATGTTAAATTTTTAATTAACCGAAAATCACTAGCACACTCCCTCACTTGTCGGCTTGCATAGAAGGCCCAACAAGTGGAAATTAAATCACGGAAAGAAATAACATTGAAGGGGCTTACACACAGGACCTCTCTGGACTATCTACTTTGATATCATGTTAAATCACTACCGAGCTAAAAGGTTAAGATAATGAGTGAAAACAAATTTAATACTATATCATATAGTACTTATATTATAATAATACTTAAACTTAAAGAAATATAATTGAATGGAGACCCAACATTAGAAGTATTTTTTATAATAAAACTTCATCAGCTGAGAACCTAATTGACATATCATTCATTATTTGATTTCTAACATTTTAAAATACGAAGTTGATTTAGAACAACAAAATATAAGCATATAATATAAAGTTGAAAGTTAATTAAGGCTTAAGACAATGGGTTGCAAATATGATAACTGTATATTTGCAACACTAAATTTTTATTTATTTTAAAAATATCCCTATTATGCCCGTATATTTCCTTTGTTGTTTTAGTTTAGCCTTCTATATCATCCTCCCTTCCTAAGTAATAAATTTGACCAATTATGGAAAATGTAGGCTGAAAATAATTGGTCTGTGTAAAAAGGTGAATTGTGTTTTATAAAGGTTTCAGCTTTTAGGGTACTTTTCTGGTTCAGTAATTTTAGTATATCTTAAGCATAAATGCCACTCTGAGCTCAATCCACTCTCTGATTTAATTCTTTATTCCAATAAGGGATAGAGAGAGGAAGCTTTACAAATAAGAAACTTTGAAAGTTTAAATACTGCTTTACTTTTTTATTTTGGTTTATTTGGGTTACTTTTCTTAAAGTTTACATATATAATTTGTTTTTATATAAATTAACATAAATTAAACTCAAAAGTACAAAATTTTCAGGAAAAAAGAAGAAAAAACCAAAATTAACCTAAATTTGAATTGTGAAGAACCACTCTGTAAAGAGATCTAAAACAACGTAAATAAATTGGCGAAATATGCGTTTTTTAATACAATACTTAAGTGGATCTTATGATAAACTCATTTTTAGCTTTCCATTTTCATCACAAACATAAAATAATAAATTAAAATCCAGCAATGCATAAAAATAGTTGTTGGTCGGATTACCTAATTACTTTAATTTTTAAAATTAATTTATTGTGCAAGTTTAGTAAGTTTATTAAATGTCAAATTCAAAAACTTGGGGTCTTTCATTGTACTACATGATTGTACTGCATGTATGTATGTATATTTATTTATTTAATGAATGCTAATGTTTTTTTAAAAGTAACCTATTACTATTGGATTGATTCTCAGCCTGGACAATCTAGCTAGCTTTGGTGCATAGGCCATGACTTAAGCATTAAGTAAGATTAATTTTTTATATATATTAAATTGACGATTTTGAGAATCTCAATTTTGTATGATTCTCAATTGATAAGGCTCTTCTAGTACGACGAGTATAGGAGCTTGCATCAATTACAAAGTAAAGGTGTGACAAATTTCAAGATGTGTCACACCTTCAAAAAATCTACATTTGTTGATCAATAAAAAAACTTTTTTGTTTACCAAGCAATATAATATAATCCTTTTTGTTTCTTTTTTATCCCTCTTTCTTATTAGGATTACAGCTTGATTTAATTAACCACATGATAAATTGAAATTTTGAGAAAACAAATTGTGAGAAGAGTCCTTACAAAAATATTGCTAAAGCTATGCATTATGAATTTGTTTTTAACATGTCATATTTAGCAATTTGTTAAACGTGAGTCTAGTTGTAACGACCCGACTAACAACTACCTAATCAGACCATTACCTAATGCATGTCCGAGATCAAAACGACACTATACCAAATGATGGAAAAGAACTTATACTATTTATGAAACTACTATTCAATAAATCAATGAAGTAACGATAAGTAAAATTTTGGTTCGGAGTACCCCTAACAAAACAATACAAGGAAATTTCATAATTTTAAAAGCTACATAAATAAATGAGGAAGACGAGCCTCAAAACATGCTTAGATAGTCTTGGACTGTAATAAACAAAGTAAATGAAAAAAAATACGAAAGACTATGCGGAAGCTGCTATGGGTCCCGTGTTACCATCAAGGATTCTTTCTGTCATTCCCCAGTGCATTCCTTCCTTTACCTGAAAAACATATAAAAGGAAAGGATGAGTAACTATATTACTCAGTAAAGTAATCCCACTACCTGAGTCCGGCTAAGCACTTATGTCCAATAAGTGCACCAAACATGTGGGACATACATATTTTTCTAGCAATTATCGAACTTCTACAAGTGAATGATTAGACCCGCCCCACCGTTGGCCATTAGTGTCCTCAAACCTCCAGTGCGTCCCGAAGGGGACACCTACCTCTAGTGATCCCGAAGGAACACGATCCTCTGGTGTACCCGAAGGAACACGAACCTCTGGTGATCCCAAAGGAACACAACCTTTGGTGGACACTTTGCCAACGTAGGGGGGGGTAATCACTACTGAACGTGCACCATTAATAAAGTTCATAGATACTTTCATAACACAGATTCATACGCACGGGCACTTGTAACATTATAAACATGAAATCACATACAATCAAGATATCCCAAAATAGCTCAAAGAATTCATTGCATCTTGCGATTTAACATACTAGCCTTAAAGCGGTTTGGGTAGTAAGTTTACTTACTTGAGTGCAGGTCCATATTGCTAACAACACCGTAAATTCTGACACAAATCCTGAATAAAACCAAGCGTGGCTTAGCTCACAGTCCCCTCCAACCCATCAACCCAATGTAACCTCCGGCCACCTACCAAAATTTAACCAAATAACTTACATTCCCAAAAATTCACCAAACTACGCCATAACTCCACTTGGGTCCGAGATACTCACCTAAGCAATACCGATCCGGTGACTAATGATCGGTGGCTGTGGTGGTGACGTGAAGAAAGGCAACTGAGAGAGAAACATGGTAGGGAGGGAGAGTTGAGACCGAGAGACATCGAGAGAGAGAGAAACATACCGCTGAGAAAACCACTCCGAGCGAAACCACGGGAAAAAAAGGTCGAGAGAGCGAGATGGCGGCGGAGGGAAAGAAACAGGAGCAAGACGCTGAGTGAGAGCAAGACGCTGAGCGAGAGCGATTCTAGGAAAGGCAAACCAGTGAAGGCCAGTGGCGACTGAGCGAGAGGCAATCGAGAAAGGGAAGGGAGCCTGGCGGCTAACGCGATAAAATAAAATCCTCTTCATTTAATTCTCTAACCTAATCAAGCATAAATATTTTGTAACAAAATAAGATCTCCTTTATTAAATTTTTCAACTCAATCAAATCTATATATTTGGGTTGTCACATTCTCCTCTCCTTAAGAAACTTTCATCCCCGAAAGTTTCAATGTTGGAACAACTCCGGGTGCTTTGACCTGATCTCGTCCTCTTGTTCCCATGTTGCTTCCTCACGCTGGTGGTTCTGCCAGAGGACTTTTACCAGTGCTAGCTTCTGGTTGCGCAGAACCTTCACTTCCCTAGTGAGAATTTGCACAGGTTTTTCCTCATAACTTAAATCTTCACTCAACTGTAAGGGTTCAAAATCAATCACATGGGATGGGTCCGCCATATACTTTCGGAGCATGGAGACATGAAACACGTTGTGAACTGCGGAGAGCGACGGTGGCAAGGCCAAGCGGTAGGCCATTGGACCAACTCGCTCCAATATTTCAAACGGTCCAATGAACTGGGGGCTTAACTTCCTTTTTCTCCCAAACCTCAAGACATCCTTCATAGGTGCCATTTTCAAGAATACCTTGTCACCGACCTCAAATTCCAGGTCTCATCGTCTTACATCGGTGTAGCTTTTCTGCTTGCTCTGAGTTGTCTGCATCCTTGTCCTAATCTTCTGTACAACCTCGTTGGTGAATTGTACCAACTCTGGCCCCAACAGTCTTTGTTCCCCAACTTCATCCCAGCAAACTGGAGATCTGTAACTCTTACTATACAAGGCTTTGAATGGCGCCATGCCGATGGTAGCTTGATAACCATTATTGTAAGCAAACTTCATTAGGTGCAAGTGGGAGTCCCAACTCCCTGGAAAGTCTAGGGAGCAGGTTCACAACATATCCTCTACTGTTTTGTTCAAACGTTCCGCTTGTCCATCTGTCTGGGGGTGAAAAGCCGTACTAAAATCCAACCGAGTGCCCAACGCAGCCTGGAGGCTCTTCCAAAAGCTGGACGTGAAGCGAGGGTCTCTGTCAGACACTATAGAAACTAGTACTCACTGTAACCTTACCACCTCCTTCATATAGATCTGTGCCCACTTACTTACCGAAAAGGTGAACCTTCTCAAAATAAAATGTGCCGACTTGGTGAGTCTGTCTATAATAACCCATATTACAGTATGACCCTTCGTCGTTTTGGGCAAACCTACTATGAAGTCCATAGATACATTCTCTCATTTCCACTCGGGTACTGTCAGGGGCTGTAACAACCTGCCGGCTTCTGCCTCAGGGCCTTCACCTGCTGGCATACTAGACACTTGCTAACGAATTTAGCCACTTCCCTCTTCATATTGAGCCACTAGTAATGACGTTTCAGGTTCTGATACATCTTGGTACTGTTAGGATGTATTGCGAATGGAGAGTTATGAACTTCCGACAAGAACTCATCTTTAACCACACTGCCTGCTGGAACACACAAGCGTCCTTAGTAGGAGAGACCACTGTCAGAGGATACCGAGAACTCACTGATCTGCCCCGCCTCCCCCCAGCGAAGCTTCTCCATAAAGTATGAATCCCCCTGCTGGGCGTCAATGATTCTTTGTCTTAAGGTTGGTTGCAATCCCTTCCCTTACCTCCATCGAGAAATAGAACTGACTAATCTTAAGGCAAAGGGTTGAGAAACTCAACGCCACTATTCTTGAACAACTTGGAATTGATTCAATCAATTGAATAAATGCGACTTTGTCCCACCAGGAAGGAATATTTTGAGGCGGGCAAGGAAGGAAGAGGCGAGATATGTCGTCAGTGTAGAAAAAGAATCTTCTCATTCTGAAATGATAGTTGAGCTAACTGGAAAGTGACTTCTCCTAGCGCCGCTACAATGCCTACTCGCTCAAGGTCCTTGCACACTGGAGTCTGGTCGGTAATCAATGTTGTTGAATGAACTGCCTTTCTGCTCAAGGCATCTGCTACTACATTTGCTTTTCCGGGATGGTACAGGATTTCTACGTCATAATCCTTTACTAACTCCAACCACCCGCGCTATCTCATGTTCAACTTCTTTTGGGTGAAGAAGTACTTCAAGCTCTTATGGTCTGTGAAGATTTGGATCCTTTTCCCATACAGGTAATGTCTCCATATCTTCAAAGCGAAGACAACTGCTGCTAACTCTAAATCATGGGTCAGGTAATTCTGCTCATGGCTTTTTAACTGACGAAATGCATAAGCAACCACCTTGTCGTGTTGCATCAACATGCAACCCAACCCTTTTTTGGAAGCATCACTGTAAACGACAAAACTCCTTAACCCATCTGGGACGGTAAGTATTGGTGCAGAAACTAACCACTGCTTGAGGTCTTGGAAGCTCTCCTCACATGCTTTACTCCAAACAAAGGGAGTATCTTTCCTGGTCAACTGAGTCAACGAAATGGCCATATGAAAGAAATCTTTCACAAACGGATGGTAGCAACCCATTAAGCCTAGAAAACTGCGCACCTCACTAACTGTTGCAGGGCGAGACTAGCTCGTAACCACCTCTATCTTTGCAGGATCTACTGAGACCCCATCTTTTGACATTACATGCCCTAGAAAGGATACCTGCTTCAACTAGAACTCGCACTTAGAGAACTTAGCATACAACTTATGTGCCCTCAAGGTTTCAAGAACTTTTCGCAGATGCTCCACGTGCTCTACCTTTATCTTGGAATAAATCAGGATGTCATCAATGAATACTATGACAAAAGTATCAAGAAAGTCCTTGAACACTCAGTTCATCAGATCCATGAATACAGCAGGGGCATTTGTTAGGCCAAAAGACATAACGATGAATTCATAATGTCCATATCGGGAACGAAAAGCGATCTTAGGGACGTCAAAATCCTTTATTCTCAACTGATGGTATCCTGAACGGAGGTCAATCTTGGAGAAAATTGTTGTTCCCTACAACTGGTCAAATAGGTCATCAATTATGGGGAGAGGGTATTTGTTTTTTATAGTCACCTTGTTTAGTTCCCTATAGTCAATGTAAAGACGTAACGAACCATCCTTCTTCTTCATAAACAACACTGGTGCCCCCCTAGGATGACACAATCGGCCGAATAAAGCCCTTGTCTAGCAACTCTTGCAGCTGCACCTTATGCTCTCTTAGCTCTGCTGAAGCCATCCGGTAAGGAGCCTTGGATATGGGAACCGTACCCGGCTCCAACTCTATAGCGAAGTCAATCTCCCTCACTGGTGGCAAGCCTGGGAGGTCCTCTGGAAAAACATCTGGGTAATCTCGTACCACTGGTTCTCAAGTTAAGGTGACCTCATCCTCTCTAATGTCCTAGCTAGCATACCTCAGGTACCCTGGTTAAGTAATCTGCGGGCCTTTAAAGCGGAAATAACTTTGGGCAGGACCACCGTCCCTGCCCCCTTAAATTTGAAGCTAGTCCCTGTAGGATAGGTGAAAATCACTTCCTTACTTGCACAATCTATGCTAGCATGGTTAGCAGCCAACCAATCCATGCCTAATATGACGACAAAATCACGCATGCCCAAAACTAGTAAGGTCACCTCTAACTCCCGATTTGCTATCTCCACCCAAAAGGACTTTATCTTTTCCTTGGCCAACAAGATCTCTCTAGATGGGGTAAAGACCGATAACACAAAAGGTAAATGTTCTAACTCTAGCATAGCATGCTTTACGAATACAGCAGAAATAAACAAATGCGATGAGCCTGAGTCACAAAACACCAGAGCATGATGCCTCGAAATAGGGAGTGTACCTGTTACCACCGTGCCTGATTTATCAGCCTCCTACGGAGTCGTAGCATAAGCCCGACCATGCTGCTGTTGCTGCACTCTACCAAAGTCCCCATGGTAGGAGCTTGTGTGCTGGCCCTTTCCATCTGTCGCTGCCTTCTTTGGACATTTTTTAGACATGTGCCCCTCCTAGCCACACCAAAAACAAACTCTTGAGCCTGCTAAACACTAGCCCTAGTGACTTTTTCCACAGGAGCCACAGACTGGCTTTTCTCTCTCTACCAAGCCTGATGCCGAAGGTGGTTGTATAAAATGCTATATGGGCCTATCTGATGCTCGGTTCTTTTGAGGAAACTCTGGAGTCTTCTAATCTAACTTCCTTTTCTGACCTGAGGAGGGTCCTGATGTCATAACTCTGACATACTCTTCTTTGGCACGGGAGTCAGTTCTCACTACTGCTCGAAATGCTGCTGCATAACTGCTGGGTTCCAAGGCTTGCACGAGACCCCTCAACCCATTCTTCAGACCCTGCACAAAGCATTCAATCTTATCTTCTTCAGTGGTCACCATCTTGGAGGCGAGGTGGGACAACTTGGTGAACTCTTGCTCATACTTCTCAACAGACATGACCCCTTGCTTCAGGTTCATGAACTGAGTCCAAGTAATCGATCCTCTCGTGGTAACCACTGACCTCTTTGCCGACTGCCACCAAATCTCAGCTTCATCTGTCAAAACAAACACGGCACACTGAAGCTTCTATTCCTCTAGGCACTTCATGTCACACCCCTTCCCAGATTGCCAACATAACGTGAAAGGAGATGTGATGACAGCATACATCACCCCTCTTGTGATGCATACCATCCATTTTCTACACACTGATCCTGTACTATTCATAACATACATATTGCACCTTAATACATTTCAAACCATAATATATAGGAAGTTATATACATATCGATAATTCAAATTTACAACTAATCCATAAAGCCCTTATACAAAACCATATTTCAACTCCCAGTAAATGTACAACTAGGTCTACATGCCACCTATATAAGGTTTAACATACATACAACTCTTCAAAACAGGACAAATTTATGGAAAACTCGAAGCTTAAGCATGGGGAGCTGGAGTAGGCAAAGCACTAGGAACGTCCTTGCTACCTGGAGGGGAAAGAAAACTTGAAAACATAAGCTAACAGCCCAGTGAGTGACTAATTTTTAACAAACTAATTTTAGTTCGAAAATCATCAGGATTTAAACAAATTCTGACAGCATGAGTAAAACATAGAATCATCTCATTTTCATTGATTAAATCACGTTTACATGCCCTTATCAAATCATACATGGTTTTTCAGCAATTTGTAAATAAAACAGTATGGTTACAATACTTCTCCTTAGTTGAGATGGAGCAAAACTCAACATCCCAACGTCGAAAACAAATAAGGCTCGATGCGGAGCAGAACTCAACACACCAGCATATAACCTCTATATGCACATAGGAACATGGCGAGTTGCCCAAGTACCTTCTCCATGTCCTTCAGTACTGGGTCCCGAGGAAATTCACGTGCCTTCTCCATGTCCATCAGCACTGAGTCTCCTCTAAAACATTTTCCTTTAAGGAAAGCAATACTTTATACAAAACAGTTCATACACAAATCTTTCATGAGAAAACAGGGCAGTTCATAAATCAATAACATTTCAAAAACATACTTTTCAATACCGTTTAACAAAACACAGACTATACTTTGTAAATTGATTGATCACAAAATCATAAATAAATTAGAAAAACCAAACTAACATGTACAACGAAATCGTGAAACAAGAAAAGTGTCACTCACAGCTCTTTCTAGGCCTTGAGTGGATTATACGCCTTCCCTATCTCCTCTTGGCCTGACGAGCGATATCTAGCGAGTGTCAGCGAGATTTGTGAAACAAAAGCTCCTCTGTACCCCCAGTGAGATTTGTCTCGCTACTCACTCTCCAATTCTCTGGGATATCGGCTTCCTAGCGACACCCGACAGCAGAGTTTCCTCCTTTCCTTTTGTTCTCTCTTCTGTCGATTAAAAGTCATATTTTCAGCCAAATTTAGAACTTCTTTCCTTCTACAAACTTGTAGAGAAATATGTTTTCTAGCGTACCTCAAATTTTCGTGGCTTAACTTGTCCTTGATCGTCAGATATTGCAAGATTTCTCCGTACTACTACAGATTGCACAGAAATTCTTTATCAGTAACTTCCAGCTAAAGGTTTACATGTTTCTATTCCATTTCAATTCAAACATCCTTCATAAAAGTTGTTCAGAATTGAGTTAGCTTACTAACCTTAAAATTTCAGCCTTAGACTCAATCTCCTCGATTCGTTTCACTCCAAACATTCGATACTATCAAGCTTGTGCGTCCACAAATAACGTTCTGTTCCAGCTTAGATTTCAATACCAAAACGAGTAGACTTCTATCCAAAATCCAGAAGAACACCTTATTCTTCTTTCCTTGTAGTTCGTCTGAAAAATGAAACCGACTTAAGCTCTTGAAAATGTCTAAAAATGATAAAATATTCAATTTATTCACCTATATATATTGCCGACTTAACTCTCTTAGGCAGGCTGGCGCGCGGGGTTTCCTTTATCAATTCAAGGTAAGACATTCAACGCAGCCTACTATCAACACCCTCAGCAGATAGCCACCCTCAACACATGGTGCCCTCAACGCCTCCTACCTTCAACGCATACAACTCAATCAACTATACCCATCTTCAACGCATGGGAACTTTAACGCATGGCAACCTTACCAACGCATGGTAGATCAAAACATTTTTTTTCCCACCAATGATCAACTTCTCTTCCAACGCAAGTGACTGCTTCAGCTCATAACTCTTCGTGATTTCGCCTTCAAAGCATGGCCACTCAAAAGAAAAATACTCTTCTCTGCTTTCCTCGACGCATACTCTTGGTCAATGCTTAGCTCTTCCACTCTCGGCTACTTTTCCTCTAGCTAGGCATAGTCACCATTATACTTGCCTTCTCCCAACACTTAGTATTATAAGCCAGTGCTTACACTTCATATACCAAAAGATAGTCTCAATGGACGATAGCCACATCATTGCCTTGGTAGGGTCCTTCAATGACCCATCAAAAGTGCGTAGATTATACTTCCTGAAGTCCCTCAGATGCTTTGCCTTAGGGGATAAGTCATGGTAATGTTGATGTTAGGCCAACACCTGCAGAGGCGGAACCTATTGCTCCGGCGCCTAAGGTATCGGAAGCTGCCGTGCTAACTGTTCTGCCACAAAGGTGCAAGTTATCTCTTGAATCTTGCCTAACAGGCTGGCAGTAACAGTCTCCTCTATCTGAACTGCCACTGCAATGAAATCGGTATGGGCCACTGGTGGAGCCTGCATTTGGGACGGCTCAGGCGCATTACGAGGCCATCTCCTTGACCTGGTTCCATGCTCCCCTGGCACAACAAGATCTTGCGGTGGTGGAGGTCTTTGCGGTGCAGGGGTGTCTTGCTCCACAGGGTCCTCGACTTGAGGGTTTGGTAACCCCCTTGCCTTACCCCTACCTTTTCCTCTACCTCCATGAGCCATTTCTAAATTACACACAACAAACACTATTAATTTCCCTGTTAAGGGTGTTATGTCAAAATATCAATGTAAGGGTAAGCCAGTAAGTCAGTCTACAGAACCCAAAACTCTAGGCTTTAATACCAACTGTAACGACCCGACTAACAACTACCTAATCAAACCATTACCTAATGCATGCTCGAGATCAAAACGACACTATACCGAATGATGGAAAAGATCTCATACTTTTTATACAACTACCATTCAATAAATATTGAAGTAACAATAAGTAAAATTTTGGTTCGGGGTACCCCTAAAGAAAACAATACAAGAAAATTTCATAATTTTAAAAGCTACATAAATAAATGAGGAAGACGAGCCTCAAAACATGCTTAGATAGTTTTGGACTGTAATAAACAAAGTAAATGAAAAAAAAATACGAAAGACTATGTGAAAGCTGCTATGGGTCCCTTGTCACCATCAAAGATTCTTTCTGTCATTTGCCGACACATTCTTTCCTTTACCTGAAAAACATATAAGAGGAAAGGATGAGTAACTATATTACTCAGTAAGTAATCCCACTACCTGAGTCCGTTTAAGCACTTATGTCCAATAAGTGCACCAAACATGTGGGACATACATATTTTTCTATCAATCATCGAACTTCTACAAGTGAGTGATTAGGCTCGCCCCACTGTTGGCCATTGATGTCCTCAAACCTCCAGTGAGTCCCGAAGAGGACACTTACCTCTGGTGATTCCGAAGGAGCAGGAACCTCTGGTGATCCCGAAGGAACACGATCCTCTGGTGAACTCGAAGGAACACGATCCTTTGGTGAACCCGAAGGAACACGATCCTCTAGTGATCCCGAAGGAACACAACCTCTGGTGGACACCTTGCCAATGTAAGGGGAAGGGGGTAATCACTACTGAACGTGCACCATTAATAAAAGTTCATAGATACTTTCATAACACAGATTCATATGCACGGGCACGTGTAATATTATAAACATGAAATCACATACAATCAAGATATCCCAAAAAAAGCTCAAAGAATTCATTGCATCTTGTGATTTAACATACTGGCCTTAAAGCGGTTCGAGTAGTAAGTTTACTTACCTGAGTGTAGGTCCATATTGCTAACCACACCGTAAATTCTCTCACAGATCCTGAATAAAACCAAGCGTGGCTTAGCTCACAGTCCCCTCCAACCCTTCAACCCAATGTAACCTCCGACCACCTACCAAAATTTAACCAAATAACTTACATTCCCAAAAATTCACCAAACTAAGCCACAACTCCACTCGGGTTCGAGATACTCACCTAAGCAATACCAATCTGGCGACTGACGATTAGGCAGCGGTGGTGGTGACGTGAAGAAAGGAAACTGAGAGAGAAACATGTTAGGGAGGGAGAGTTCTAACTGAGAGACATCTCGAGAGAGAGAGAGAGAGAGAGGGAGAGAGAAAGAGAGAGAGAGACATATCGGAGAGAACCACTCCGAGCGAGACCACGACGGAAAAAGGTCGAGAGAGCAAGATGGTGGTAGAAGGAAAGGCACGGGCGCGAGACATTGAGCGAGAGCGAGACACTGAGCGAGAGCGATTCCGGAAAGGCAAACAGGTGAGGGCGAATGGCGACTGAGAGAGAGGCAATCGGGAAAGGGAGAGGGAGACTGTGGCTACTGACACGAGGGAAGGAAAAAGAATTTGTACTTTTGCCTTTACTTTTCTTTGGCACACAAACCGAGGGGGCTTCTTTTTTTATATATATAATAAACCCTAACCCCTTCCTTCCATTAATCCCATTAATTCCACCTTTTCCTTTTTCCCAATAAAATAAAATTCTCTTCATTTAATTCTCTAACCCAATCAAGCATAAATATTTTGTAACAAAATAAAATCTCCTTTATTAAATTTTCCAACTCAATCAAATCTATATATATTTTCCCAAAAATGTATTATACTTAAATTATTTCTTGCCAACTCCAAATTTTCCCTAAATCCACATAAAATCCCACCAACCACTACAATTAGTAATCTATAAAGCTTAATTCCAAATAGTGCAAGATGATTTAAATTATCTTAACAAGAGAATTTACCTTAGCAATTTGGGTTGTCACACTAGTTTTATGATTTAGATCTTTCTACACATTTATTATACATTAATAAATTATTTTTAAATGAATTTGATTATCTAATTGTTGTTGAAAATACAACCAACATTCTACATTGATTATAAAACAGAAAGAGATCATGAACATATAAATAGGTTGCAGCCCCCAATTCCTCATTCGATTTCTTAATCGATAAGCAGCCCGTAAGTAAGATGAAATCGTCTTTTGCTGGTGAGCTCCTTTTTTTTGAAGTGTAAGATCGAGCAGAGAAAGTGGAATCAAAGAAGAAAGTGGAATCAAAGAAGAAGGTGAATTTCGAGATCTGGATGCGGGTCAGAAGTTTTTCAACTCAAGCAAAGCAAAGGGCGCATTGCGCACAAAACACAAAATAAGGTGAACGGTACTTTGAACACCCGAAAATATCCATTCTAAAATGAGAGGTCGAATCGTGAGTCTTCTTTATATACGCCGTGGAATATCTTTATTGAATACAAGACTGATAAGATAAGATTGAGTAAAACAAAGCAAAACGATTAAAATGTATCCCTGAAGTAGACATAATACCATACTACTATGGTAATAATATTAATACAAAATGTGATAATTGTGGTGGTGAACAAAACGGGGCTAATTTTCCTTTTTATTAATTATTTTGTATTCTTAACAAAAGAAAAGAAAATAGTAGAAATAATTATATGGGCATCTTCTTTAACAACCAGAACACTCATTAGAACTATATGTTTTTCAAAGAGTAGATGACTTAATATACCATGTCTTAAATAACATAATTTTTAATTAAATTGGTCACCTATAACCCACCTAAACCATTAATAAACGTATGGCAAATTACATATTATCTCTTTCAACTCCTAAATTATTATTTAGTAACTTAATTACAATATGGACTTTAAAATATAAGTTTATTTAATTTTTTCCATTAATAATATAGACAAAATATTTATTAATATTCACTAATGTAGTACTGGCTTAAATAGTATAAAAATTATACTATTAAAATTCAAAATTAGAGGTTTAATTTTTCTATCCTGCAAATTTTATTAAATATTGATTTGAAGTAGGTATTGTTTATAACATATGACATGCTTAATGGCATATCAATTGAAGTAGATTCTTCTTTTTTATCAATCAAAATCCCTTCCCAAACTGTACAAATTTCTTCCAAAGCATAAGTGTTGTATATAACATATAAAAATGTTGTTTAGATTTTGTTGGGATTGATTTTAGAGATGTTTTCAAAAATAGAAAAACTGTCGAAAATAATTACAAATATAGCAAAATTTTAATTTCTATTTGTGATAGACCGCATTAAACTCAGATAGACATCTATTGAATCATACAAAAGTATGTCTATAATAATTTTAGAGATGAGAAAAGTAATTTAAAATTACTCTAAAATTTTAGATATATCTATCCTTTCTTTTTTTTAGAATTTCTGTCAATATAGAATTCATATAACTTTGTGATCAATTCTTGAGTTCTTTTTTAATCCTATGGATAACAAAAAGAAATAGTAACTTTTTTTTTTTTTTTTTTTTATTCAGCCTACCACTTTACTACTTTAACACATTATTATGATTAAAAGAAATAAAAGGAAGGAAGAAATAAAAGAAGAAAGATTTCCAATAATTTATTTTTAGCCTTGTCTCCCTTTTTCATGTGCTAATCTTCCAGCTTTTGGTTTGGTTTAACATCAAAGCTCCCACTTTTATAATATTGAAAAGGAAAAGAAATGAAAATTAAATAAATAAATAAATAAAATGGCTCCAACCCATCTCCTCTAGCTGTTAGAAGCTTTTTAATTACTAAATAAAGATACTTTTAACTCATTTCTCTTCTTTTAATGTGCAAAGGGAAGATATATATAGGGATATTGAACACACAAATATGCAAGATTAAGAGGATCTTAACTCACATTTCAAATTCAATTTTCTGACCAATAAATAGTCTTAGGGTCCAAATCTTAATTTAATTTATAGGCTTAATTATAAGTTTACCTAAACTTTAGGTTTCTGTTTATTTTC
This sequence comes from Citrullus colocynthis, assembly GCA_031780015.1. NCBI lineage: Eukaryota > Viridiplantae > Streptophyta > Magnoliopsida > Cucurbitales > Cucurbitaceae > Citrullus > Citrullus colocynthis. Next base: position 317,783 of record QLSR01000385.1, on the reverse strand, counting down.
TTTTAAACTTTCAAAATTGTTTAATAAATTTCTAAACTTTTAATTTTGTATCTATAAATTTCCTGGCCTTTTAATTTTGTGTCTATGTTGTTCCCAAAAAAGTCGTTTTTTTAAAAAAAGAAAATTAATTACTCTACTAGATATAAATTTGAAATCTATATCTAATAAAACCTCAAATTTTAAATTTTGAGCTTAGTAGATTTATAATCTTAAAAAAAATAAATTTGAATTTTTAAAATTTTAGGGAACTAAATAGGCACCAAACCTCGATATTTAAGGACTCGCATATAATTTAACTAAATTTTTAGCTCAAAATTCCTATTTTTGATTTGTTCCCTTTGAAATGTTTTGTTTGCCATAAAATTTTGTTTAAGAGGCTAATTTTTAATCTTTATCATTAATTTGTCATTAATCATTTAACAAGAATAAATCAACCCTATGTAATTTCGAACATTTAATTATGTTTACTAGACTTCTATTGATGAGATAAATAAAGAAAAGCTGTATCTTGCCAAGTTTAAGGTTTTTTTTCTTCTTCTTTTTTTTTTTTTTTCTTTTGGAGGTTGATTGTACCCGTTGTTAAATAAATAATATTGTCAATGGAAAAAAAAAAAAAAAACCTTTTATACAAGTTTGAGATAAAACTCCAGGTTTTAGAAATCAAAATAAAATAAAAATATAAATTTGGATTAAATCTAATTTTTTCAATATTCTTCAAATTAATTTGGAATGTTATTTGCTTCCCACACAAAACTTTAATTGATTCTTTTTTTTAGATAAAGATGAGTTACTTATCATCACAAGTATAGTTCAACTAACATAAAATATGTTGTCTTGATTAGATGGAAGATTCAAATCTCCTATCAACATATTATTGATCAACTTTTATTTTTATGTATAACCTCCCAAATATAAATTAAATCTTTTATGTTCTTATATTTTGTTGTTATATATTAATTAATTAATTATATTTTTCTTGTTCATGATTCTAATGCATGGCAAATTAAAAATACAGGAACAATTGATGATAAGAAAATAGTTCAGTTATTTAATGTACTAAAAAATATGAGGGCATGAAGTTCTTTTAGTATAATAATTACAAAATTGAGATATTAAACTTTGGACTTTTATATTATGGTCACTAATCTTATTTTTAAATGGTTAATTATAATATTGAGGTCATATAATTGAATGGTGATTTAATTGGGTGTTCACCAACTTTTTTGGTTGATTTGTTAATTTAATATGAAGTTGGTAAAGCTAATAAAACAAGGTGGTGATGGAGAAATGACTGACATTACCTATAACTATTTACCTACCTTTCTAGTTTCTATCTCTCTCTCTCCAGTCCCTATATATATTAAACATTTGGTATAACTATTAGGGGACGTTTGGGAAGCCAGATTGTAATCAGGTTTACTAGAAATCTGATTACAATAGACTTTGTTGTCTGGAATCAGGATGCCTAGAAATCTAATTACGCTGTTTGGAGTGCAGGATTGGATTGATTGGGAATCTGATTACAGTGTTTGAATTATAGGATTGGGTTGGATTTGGCTGTTTTTTAGCATTATTTTTACTGTTTTTTTTTCTACATCTGTTGTAAGCATCATATATTTTGAATTTTATCTATTCATACTATAGAAAATTAAACTATCATACTATATTATAATTTTGATTTTTAAAAAAAAAATATTATTTTGATTGTTTTTATTTTTTGAATATTATTTCCACTGTTTTTTTTTTTTACATCTGTTTTAACCATCATATATTTTGAACTTTATCTGATCATACTATACAAAATTAAACCTTCATACTATATTATAATTTTGATTTTTTTTCTTTTTAAATATTATTTTGACTATTTTTTTTAATAGATTTTTAATATTATTTTATTATTTTAACCTATCATACTATATTATACTGTTGCCTTCTTTTTCTTGAAGTATTATTTTGACTGTTCTTTTTTATACATTTGTTTCAACTATCATATTATATTAGAATTTAGAGTAAAATAATTGTAGTATATAATAAAAGGTCTACGACAGAAAATTAAAGTTTGAAAAAATTACACAAAATTCAAATTACAAACAACATCATGGAAAGATAAGGTTCATTAATCAGAACATACCTTGGGTTGCAAATATTGAAGGGAGAAATATTCAAACAAATTCACGGTACAGAAAAAGCAGAGTCATGGTGCTGTATCCCGTGGTTGCCCGAGGACTTGCATGCAATAGTCGTACTTCCACTACGATGGGAAGTCCATAAAGTGGCTTAACAGCATCAGATCTGTAAGTAATGACCGTGCAACAGTCAAGCCATCCTGCACTGACAGACCAGGAATAGATTGCAGCTCGACGTACAGTTCTCGACAACGACGCCTTGTCAGGTTCTCGCTCACGACAGGCCACTGTGCAATGCTGTCAATAGACTACGTCAGAAGTTGGAATCCCTCCCGAACCATGACGCACTTTTAGTGTTAATCGCAAGTGTACGGGTCAAGTTATAATATAAGACGGTGAAATCCGAATATCGTTCCACTTGAGATCCGATTGTGAAGGATTAAGCTACTTAGCTATTCTAGAATTGAATCAATTTTATTTGAGGATTGGAATTAATATTGTTAATTGTGGAAAATATAAACCAAATAAGGAAAGTAATAAAGTGAGAAACATAAGCGTCAAAGAGAGTTCTAGGGTAATGAATCCTTGTTTATTTCATCATGCAATATTATAGATTTCATGGATTTTATTGTAATTCATATGCCTAAGTCTAGAAACTTAATTCTAAGTTATTTTCTCTAAAAAACAACCATTTCTCATGCAACTCGATTGATTACTAATCTCTTGAAACCAATACAAATTACATGGCATTAAGAATAGTCTTTAGCAACTTTTATTGTCAACCTAACTACTCTCGTGATAGATTAACAACAATTCATTGTTATAGATCAAGTTAAACATACAATCTCTCAATCATACATCTAAACTAACATGTGAAATGGCCAATCCACAAGAATTAAACACAATAACAATGAAAAGTATAATCATTCCAACAAACCATGAAAGTCTTCAATATCAACATAAATTCATAAACAATTCATCAAAACCCTAAAACTAAAGAGTTTAGCCATTCATAATTTGAAGCAACATGTTTAATCAAAATAAACAAAGAAAGAGTGTAAAGAAAGGGAAACTCTACTAAAAAGAGGCTCTTGATTGAGGTAGCACCGTCACGATCTCCTTGGCTCTCACGTCGAAATTCGAATGGCACACGACTATCTCGAACTATTTTCCTCTTCCTTGCAACTAACTCACTCTTTGAACTCTTCTATGAACTCTCACTTAATTCTCTCCTTTTTATGCCTCTTTTGGTCTGTAGATTGATGGTAGATTGATCATTAGGGTTGCTGAAAACCCCCAAATTTATAGAGTTGGCCACCCCAAAAACTTATCAAAAATACCAATTTTTCATATATGGAAAACTGGCGCCACAACGCTGGTCCATAGCACTGCAGCGCTATTGAAAATTTGAAGACGGCGTCGTGGTGCTGTTGGAGAGCGCCGCGACGCTAGGGTTGCGTGCATAATTGTTTGCTCTCGGGTTTTAGCAGACGGCGCTGCCCTAATTTTTGTCATATTGAGTTTTTCTTCTCTTTTTCGCCGTATACTTGCTCGGTTTGATCTTTTGGTCTTTTCTTCTAATTTTCCCCATTTTAACCAGAAAACCACTAGCAAACAAGTGAATTCTAATATAAACTCCCTTAATTTGAGAGGAAAGAAAGCCCTTTCAAGCGCTTATCAAACCACCTCATTGTACTCTCCAATCGAGGAACTTCAGGACCTTCTATTTCTTGATGGCATGCTACTCCTAGACCCTCTACTGCTGGAGGTAGTTGGAATATCCTCTAACGTGGGCGAGCTAGCGAACAGTGGATCAAGAATATAGAAATTCTCAAAGTCCGGGGACTAGTTATTTAAAATGTCCTCGTTCTCCTCTTCCAGAACAAGTTCAGACCCGACCTTTGCAGTGGTGGTTGCATGACTCCCTGTGGCTCTGTCTTTGTCAAATACAATGGCCAAGTCATCATAGACGGAAATGACTTATGGCGCAATCCTTTTGCACTAGGATGACTCTGTTAAAGGTGAAATGTGTTATGTTATGGCGAAGACATGTTTAAAACAAGAAGAAATAAATAAAACAAACAATAAAATTACCTTGACCCATGCGTTAAATATCTCCGCCTCAAAGTCAATACACTTGTGCTCCGCATTCCAACCAAACCCACTACATCCTGGGCCCAACATTTCAGCAATCGCGTTGTGCTGTCTCTTCAATGTCCTGACCCTTGTCTCCAAATGTGGGCTTACTTGTATGGAACACCCTGGTATCCTCTGTTGCATCAGCCGTAGTATGTTTGCTAGGAATTCAGGTCGGAAAGTTTCGTTATCAGCTCGCCAGTGTCCAGACTGCACACACTGGACCAAACACTCCACGAGGATTCTGTCCTCCTCATCCTTCCAAATATGTTTTGCGGCTCTTGTGCGTGATCCGGATGCTTCCATCTAAAATTAAACTTGTTAGCACAATCAGGCTATACATTGAAATTTAACAAGAAATTCCCGAGGATTAACCCATTAAAAGTGTATATAACAAGAATCAATCCATGCACACTATACATTAAAATATTCACATATGTTATGCAAAAATTACAAAATGTACATGTCGGGCATCAACAAAATACTGTATACATACAAAAAAAGACTACACAGAATTTCCCAAGGGCGTCCTTAGTTTGCATTCCATTCAACTTACATCTGATTTGCGAGATCATCCTTCCATGCAATAAATGCATCGGATGTCTCCACAAATTCAATATTCTCAGTGTCTGTTGGAATTGGTCCCCCCTGACTTCCCTCTCCTTCGTCAAGTAATGAATTTGACCCATTTCCCGAATTATTAGATTGTGCAGGAGACAACATACATGTATGGTCTTGCACTGCACATCAACCAGGTAGTATGATTTTCCTCCAATGATTGCCCATCGACCTTTCAACATCCCAAACGCTCTCACAATATGATATATGATATATCTACATTTGCAATAAAATTGGGGGGAAATCTATGGCACCTTGTTTTTCCTACCAAATCTATAGTACTATGATGGTACTAGGGTCGAAATATCTTAATCGCTAACACACACATATATAACATGTCGGTTGAGTTATACTTATTCTGGTGAATGTTGAAAGCACTCAACTTCTTTTTATTTCAAGTTAAATGAATGATGAAAACTCCTTGAAATTTTTATTTTGGAGAAGTCTTATAACTTAAATTTCAAAATTTTATTTTATTTAGTATCAATCCAAGCATAATACAGTTAAATAGAGGCTACATAATCACCCTTTTAAAGACTAATTGTTTGATCTACCATTGTTGAATTACAAAGGAAAATAAAATAATAAAGAAATAAGTAGAGAAAGATAAAAATGAGTGAGCAAGACAATAATGTGAAGAAAATATTTGGAAGCTTTGTGTTCAAATACAGATCATAACAAAGAAACTACATGAATGAAAATAATGTTTAGACACAACACCAAATCATTATTAAATCCTATTCTTTTTTTTCTTTTTCTTTTTTTTTTTTTTTTGTATGCTTGAGTGTCCAGGCAAGTTTACACACACTTCGACTAATGTCACAGGACAACCCGTTTAACCCTACAATATTTGGGTGTCAAGGAACTCGTAAGATATTAAATTCTAGATAAGTGGTAATCATGGATTAAACCCATGACCCCTTAACCCTTTGACCTTTTTTTTATGTTCCCACTACCACTAGGCCAACCCATGATGGTTTGGGTATATGGCTAGATTCTCGCCTGTCACCTTAATCCTTCGTAAGATTGTCGACGAGGCTGACAAGGTCAGGTAGGATTAGTTCATGGGCATTGCTATGAACATCATTGCCTTTTCCCTTTTTATTTTCTACATTTTAGCCGAGTTCAAACTCCTTGTCATCAAAGCCAGCAAAATTGCCATGATCGTCACCACCTGGATCCTCTCTCACATTTGTCATTGATGGTAACAACACATTACTGTAGGTGAGGGGGAACACAAGAGACCATTATTTTTCCTCATGGATTGTACTAATTTCAAGAGTTGGGTTCATGGTTTTTCTGATGGTGGTCACCCTCGAACAGACAATAACAAAGAAACCACATGAATGAAAATATTGTTTAAAAGCTTTGTGATCAATCAAACATGTACGAGTGATGAAAATGAGAATAAATATGGTCTAAGTGCAAGCATACACTGTCGATGAAGTAATAAATCTTGGAATATTCCAAGAGTCGAATCCCACGAGATTATTTATGTAATTCAATTCTTCTAATAAAGATATTTTTTATGCAAACCAAGGGGTAACCTAATAAGCAAGTGATTTTGAGGTTGAATGTTATAAAAACAGTAAACAAGAGTGTTGAAAAGGGACACAGTTATGTTTTAACCAAAAGGGTAGTGTGCCTTTGGCAATGTGGCCACATCATATGAGGACAATGACTTAACTTGAGCAGAAAACAACTACTATTCAGTCTTGTGTCAAGCCCCTTTAGGAGGTGTAAGTAGCTAATGCCTAATATTTCCATAGTTAGTTGAATCTTAGATTAATTCAATTTCAGCTTCTTTACCCTATGGTGTCCCTTATCTCTAAGGCGACGTGACAACCCTATATATCCTAACCTTCTCAGTATTAGGACTCCACTAGATTACTAAATTAAGTGATCAATTTAACTTAACAATATTTATCCATAAACTCAACAAAAGAAATGCAAAAGTCAAAGATGTATGAAACATAAGCATTGTTCAAGCCATAAAACGTTAAGGTATTCACATAACTGAATCCCTTAGAGAATTTAGCTCATGATTAAGAACATATAGATAGATTTCATTAGATCATAAATTATGATACAAGATAAATACTCAACGGATGAAAAGAAATAAAGATAGAAAATGCAAAGAGAGAAACCAAAAAAAAAAAAAAAATACTGGCAATTATAACTCTAAGATGCCTTGGTCAAATCCTCAAATCTGTAGTTTTTCACTAGGTTGGTTCTCCTTTCTCAAGGATGAACCTTCTCTCACAACATGCTTTCACGAGATAAGATGATCTAGAGTGATCATGCCTCAGAAAAACTTTCGCTCTTAAGGCTACTGAGTTGAGCAACTGAGAAAATGCCCAAGGGTGCTGATGGAAATGGCAAAATTGTGGAGAAAGTGTGGTGGAATCGTAGATGGAGAGTTGATGCTTGAAATGAAAGGCTTCTCCTCCTTTTATAGGCCTGAATTGGTTGAGGAATGACCTAAAATTATGGTTTGGGTGTTTACCCAACATTTTACACATTGAATAACAACTTTTGCCAAGAAAATAGCAACCAAGTTGACAAAGCACGGATCTAGAAAATTAAGGTTTTTCTAATGTGGCCCCATCACTTAGGCCACCAAAGGTGCATGAAGACGGACTTTTGCAAATTAAAAAATTAAAAAAAAAAAGTCGTAGCAAAAGCCCATAAAATCAATCTAAAATAGAAAAAAAAAATTCACTTTAGACGGTTCAACATGTATTTGCTCATTTTATCTAATTTAGGATATTTTGGGGTCAAAATATAACATAAAATGTCTTTCTACTATAAAAAAAAGGTAATAAAATAGATGGTAAAACATGCACTTTTTGACCTCTATCACTTTATTTTCAAGAATAGAAAGAAGAAAAAAGAAAAACAAAACAATTATCGAATAAGGCTTAAAAACTTAAAAAAGATAGTTGTTGATTTTTGGTTTAGAACATCAACCAAGTTGCATGAAGAGGTAGCAAGCTACTCAACAGAAAAGAAAAGAAACTAGAGTGGGTGGTGTTTTATCAAACACTCTCAAATATTTAACCTAGTCGAGTATTAACTTAGATGAAATAACTGCTTCTCTGACTCAACATACAACCCTAACACATGAAGTGGATAAGAAAGTGTATAAATAGAAGTGACTCGTCCCACTAATAAAGTATACAATACTATTTAAATTCAACTCGACCAAGCATTAGACCGTATTTGGACACAACGACACTATATCAGTACTAATATTGTTTTCTAGGTCCATTCGGCCATGTTACTGTTTTCTTTCGATTTGGAGCTACTACATATATTTGGATACGTGGTCAATTTCTCTCAACAATAAAATTCATTAAATTTCCTCTCAAAAAAGGTGAAAAAAACAAAAATGAAGAAGCTGTTTAGTGGGTGGGAGGACCAAATCCACTGTCACTGGAAACCAGAAAAGACTGAGATTCAGGTGAGGACGTCCAATGGAATTGAGGTGAAATCCCATCACTCTCTGTTTTGGAGTTTAGCAAAAAAGACGAAACCCAAATGCCTTCCTCTGTTTGGGCCATCAAATCCATCTCTCTTTTTTTTTTTTTTCTTTCTTTTTTTCTAACTCAAATCATTTCATCTCTGAGCCAAAGCCATGCACTGAAATTCATATCTCTTTGTCCCCTTTCCTTCGCTACCGTCCACAGCCGTCACCTTCGTGTGTTATACGATTTTACTCTAAATCCTCTCCCCTACGCTTCTCCTACTTTTTCTTCCCTTTTGGCGTTGTGTCTCATACACACACTTTGAGAAATTCCTTTCTTGAATGAGTGTTCTTTTGAATTTTACTCGAATTTGAGGTATAGCTGGCTAGAGCAATTGTCATCTACTTAGTTCGTGTAATATGAGCAAGTGACGATGCGAATGAATTTGAGCCAAGGTCTATAACAAAAGTTGAGTGGAAAAGGAGGGAGCTTTGTCCCACATTGGAAAATTAAGCATTCTAGAGAAGTTTCAAAATTATGGTTGTGGTGGAAATTGGATCTTTTCCTACATGCACGTGTCGCTGCTCTGTCGAGTGGATTTAGGTAATTGCCCAAAAAAATGAGTAATTTTCTACTATCCTCCAATATTTAAATTTTACTATTTTTATAAAAACATTTCCATTAAATTAGATTCATAGTGATTGGATCTAATTCAATTTATTTTTTGCCCATTTTTCATATGTTGGGTTCTTAAGTCGCTCATGTTTTCTTCATAAACAATGAGTATTTTTCAAAAAAGATAAATCTAATCTTTTGCTTTTCCTGCTTCTATTTTCTATACTGTTTCTGGACATAATTTTCCCGTCAATTCCACTCCTTTCTCCGACGAATGCACATATGAGTTGGTAACTTGTGTTAACCTTGGGAGCAACTGACATATGGGATTTAGCATCAAAGTCGTGCGAAATTTTGCTTTCAAACTAGTGGATCTTATATGGCACAACAACAATCTACATTTCCTAATTACAAGTGATCCCATTTATCTGGCTAAGGTCTAGACTCATAATGTTTTTCATAACCATATTTGTATCTTTATTTGAGTAATGATTTAGTTCTTAAAAAAAAAAGTGCAATAATTAGGTGCAATTTAAGATACACCTAATTCCATGCCTCCCATTTCAATATATAATAATAAAGTATATATATAAAAAATCTATTTTTTTATTTAAAAAAAATCCATATGAGAAATTTTTATTGAGTGTGTCAAGGTTTCATCGAAGATAGGTGTGCTACATCCAAGTTTTTTTCCTAACATTTTACTCTCAATATTCTCCACTAGTGGCTTTTATGTAATAGTCAAATAGAAAGCTAACTAGGCTTCACTTATTCCCTCCTCTTTTTTAATGAAATAGAGTCTTCATTAGTGGTCAACTTTAATAATATAGAATGATTAAACAATTTAATCCTAAATACAATGACTGATCTAGGAATTTTATAGAAGTTAGGGCACTATATGCATAAAATTGTAATAAAAAGGTTTATACAGAAACTTTATAAAATATGCATAGCTTTATAAATCAACTAACTTAATAAATAATACAATATAATCAATCGTCTTTTTGAATTGTTAGATTCTGAAATCGATCCATGTTAACTTTGTTATCTAACTTATCAAATAAATCTTTTTTAATATGTATTATGAGATAATAATTCATCCATTGATTTTCCAATCGAGCCTTCACTATATTCATGGTAGAAAATGTTCTCTCTACAAAAGTAATTGTTTGTGAGCAATACGGATATCTTATCTCTGTTCGCCATAATCATTTGACCATAATTTCACTAAAGCCTTGTTGATTCAACCAAGTTAATATTATAACAAACATCAACCGTATAATTTTGAAGTTGATGCTAAAGCCTAGAGAGTTAAAGAATTGAATAATCCTATTATTGCATTATCATCCAAAATATCAAGGTGCAATCATGAGTTGCATAATCACAATAACTCTTTTTGAATATTAGGTGCAATCAATCAATTTCCATTTACTTGAAGCGGTTTTCAAAGGCTACAAGTTTACAGTTGCATATCCATTGTAAAAAGTTCAAAAAAATTACTTACTTTTGTAATCATGTCCCTGTCATGCCCCTAAAAGGAAAGCTCTTTGGTGTAATAAAAATCTAAATGTTTTCAATTAATGCACCTAATCGTGTTCCATATTCAGCTCATCTTGAATTGATATCCAATTAAAAAATGTCTCGATATATTGCTCTTGTTTTGGAAGAAGCTCACATTTATTCCAAGCTTGATTGTGTACCATACTAGAAACACCAACATAAATTTGCAATTTTTCTTTGTATGAATTGCGAAGTAGTATTGTCCATTAATTACATAGCATTTTATTTGTAAAAATGCTTATTAGTTCAATGATAAGAAAAATTATTTCATGGAAGAGACGACGAATCTGCTACAAGAAAAAAAAGTCTAATACAATTGAATCAATGTTTTCAAGTTATATTTTAAAATTGGAAAAAATTTATTATTTTTTGTAATTAATATTCTTATTGTTTTCGGATAATTATTTTAAGTGATAAAATTATTAAAAATATTTTTAAATATAGCAAAACGTCACCATCTATCAGTGATAGACACTGATCAACATTTATTAGTGTCTATCACTAAAAGACATTGATAAATGATAGCAATCTATCTATGTCTATCATAATATTTTGCGTTATTTATAATTCATGTGCATTGTTAGATCTACTTTTAGCCCATAATACAAAGAGGATATTATTTTTTTATCTGTAAATTAAAACTACGAATTTATTAGTTTATTTTAATTATATTTGATGAGGATGTTTTAAAGGCATAAAACTTTTTAACTTCTACCACTATGAAAAGCAAATTTTTTGTTAACAAAACTTTTGTCCCTTCTTAATTTGTTTACGTTATATATACATTTCTTTTTTGGTTGGATTGTGTGATCCAATATCTAGTTCTTAGCTTTACATTCAAGTAACTTTTAATTTCCATTAATGGTTGGATGACATACAAATAATTTATATTTAGGAAAGCTTGAAAATGAAATATTAACAATTACCGTGGAACATTTTTCTTTTTATTTATTTATATTATTACGACAACGGCAAGAACTCCTTGACTATGCCAATTAACATTGAGTTAAACTCACTGATAACTTGTAGAAATACAAGTTATTATACTTCTTTTCTTAGAATAATGGAGAGAGTTCAATGAATAATGCAACAATATTGATATAATTTGTTAATAAATATCTTCTCCGTGTTCAGCATGTTGAATTACTTAAGACTTGTTTTATTGAAGTCAACCCACTCTAAACGCTTGATCTTTTGTAGGAAAAAAGTGCAAACAAATTGAACGCATGCATCCAATGAGCATTCAGACATATAACCAAAGAACTGCATGCTTTGGGATCTCTGACACATGCAGCCTGATCCTTAGAAGATATTTTGCCTTGAAGCACTGCAATCGGGCACCTAAGGGTAAATGCATAGCTTGCAGAGTGTCAGCAATGAAATGTCAATATCCCAAAGTAAGTTAATCTAATGATCAGACCATCACAAGCTAAAGGTAAATTAATAATCAGACCATCACAAGCAAAAGTGGGAACGAAATGATTGCCTGCATTTTTTGAACGAATTCATGGTGATATATGTGGACCTATTAACCCAGCAAGCAAACAATTTAGATATTTTGTGGTATTAATAAATGCATCCAATAGATGGTCACACGTGTACTTATTATGAAGTTGAAACCTTGCATTTGCAAGATTACTTATTCAAATAATTAAGTTAAGAGCACAATTTCCTGATTATACAAGACCATTCATCTTAATAATGCTGGTGAATTTACATCCCATACTTTTGATAATTATTGTGTGTCAATCGGGATAAATGTTAAACATCTGTAGCTCATGTTCATACACAAAATGGTTTAGCATAATCATTTATAAAACGTTTGTAATTAATTGTTAGACCATTACTTATGAGAGCTAAGCTTCCCACATTTGTATGGGGACATGCTATTTTGCATGTTGCGTTACTTGCACGCATTAGGCCAGTAGCTTATCATAAATACTTGCCATTATAATTAGCTTATGGTCAGGAGCCACATATTTCCTATCGGAGAATTTTTGGATGTGCAATATATGTTCCAATTTCTATAATACAACGTACTAAGATGAGTCTTCAAAGAAGGTTGGAATATATGTTAGATATGATTTTCCATCAATTACTAAATATCTTAAGATCCTGACAGGTGATTATTTACAGCTTGATTTGTTGATTGTCATTTTAATGAGACAAATTTTCCAACATTAGAGGAAGGAATTAAGAAGTTGGAAAAAGAGATTACATGGAATGCACTATTATTGTCTCATTTAGATCCCCGTATAGATCAATGTGACCTTGAAGTTCAAAAAATAATTCATTTGCAAAATAGAGCGAGTCGATTACCAAATGCATTTATAGATGTAAAGAAAGTAACTAAGTCACGCATATCAGTTGCAAATGTTCTATCGAAAATTGATATCCCAACATAGTTAGTTGTCACTAATGAGTCTGGAATACGTCAAAAGTATGGTAGACCAATGGGTTCCAAAGATAAAAATCCTCCGAAAAGAAAAATAGACAATAGTAAAAAAGACTTAGTTGAGGATGTAAATATCCATGAGGAAGCCCTGAATATGACTGGTATTGAATTAGTGAAAAAGGTGAAATACCTAAAGATAATAATGAGATTTCAATAAACTATGTCATGATAGTGAAAAGGTGGAACCAAATTAATGTAGTTATTGACAACATTTTTGCATATAATATTGCACTTGATATTATATCTAAAAATGAAGATCATGAACCAAAATCCTTCAGTGGAAAGAAGCAATCAAGATAGAATTAAACTCATCTTCAAAACGTCAAGCTTTTGGACTAGTAGTTCAAACACCAAAATGTGTCAAACTTGTGGGATACAAATAGGTATTTGTGAGAAAAAGAAATGAAAATAAAGAAGTCACAAAATATAAAGCAAGACTAGTTGGAAAAGATTTTTCACAAAGACTTAATATTGACTATGAGGAGATGTATTCTCCAATGGTGGATGCAATTACACTAAGATATTTAATTGGCCTGACTGTGTATGAAAATCTAGATATGCATCTTATGGATGTAGTCATAACATATTTATATGGATCTCTTGATAATGACATTTATATGAGAATTCGAGAAGGATTTAAGATACTTGAAACATATAAATCAAGTTCTCGAGAATTATATTCAATAAAGTTACAGAGATCACTATATGGATTGAAACAATCAGGACGAATGTGATACAATCGCTTGAGGATATTTGTTGAAAGAAGGATATCAAAATAGCCAATATGTCCATGTGTTTTTATAAAAAAATCATAGTCATGATTTGCTATTATAACTGTATATGTTGATAACCAAGATATAGTTAGATCTCCTGAAGAGCTTTTAAAAGCAATAGAATATCTTAAAAAAAGAATTTAAAATAAAGATCTCGGAAAAACAAAATTTTGTCTTGGCTTACAAATTGAGCATTTAGCATATTGGATATTTGTTCATCAATCAACTTATATAGGAAATTTTTTTAAAAGATTATATATGGACAAAGTGCATTCATTAAACATTCCAATGGATGTTCATTCACTAGATGTAAAGAAAGATATATTTCGTCCTTGAGATAATAATAAAGAACTTCTTGGTCCTAAAGTACCATATCTTAGTGCAATTGGTGCATTTATGTATCTTACTAATAATACAATACAAAATATTGCATTTTTAGTAAATTTATTAGCTAGATACAATTCTTCTCCAACAAAAAAACATTGGAATGGAATTAAACATATACTCCATTATCTTCGAGGAACGATAGATATGGGTATGTTTTATTCAAATAAATCGAATTTTGATTTTGTTGGTTATGCAAATTTTGAATATTTATCTGATCCACACAAAGCTAAATCTCAAACAGGTTATCTGTTCACATGTGGAGGAACTGTTATATCTTGGCGATTAATGAAACAAACAATTGGTGAGAAAAGTATCCATGCTTGTCAATTTGCTCATTATGTATCCATGCTTGTCAATTTGCTATAAATAGTGGCTTTTGGTAGATCTTGAAAAATACATATTGGTGAGAAAAGAAAAGAAAGGATTGGAGAAGTCTGAGAGATTTTAAAATTTCATAAATTTTCATTTGCATTTTTATTATTTTATTTTATTTTATTATTTATTTATTTTAATATTATAATTCATCGGTATTTGTGTTCTCATTTTTTGTCATTTTACTTCTCAAATTTACAACAAATATAAAATTGTTTGGAAAGAATAAGGACATAGCGTTTTATGTAGGTATTTTAATTTGCTCTTGTTCCATGTTTACATACCTAAAAGACAAAATCAATCAATGGGAATAAAAAAATATAGAACCTATCTAATTCATATTTATTGTATTTACTGCACTCCGTAATGGAAATCAATGATAGACCCATGCTAAAAAATGTTACCATATCATGGGAAATTATTCTTTCTAGCCCAAAAAGGTTTTGATGTGACAAAAATAACCTCTTTTTTAAAAACGTCTTTTTCATACCTCTTTTTCAACTTTTCAGGTTTTCAGATGTGGGCCGTACAAAGTGGAAAGTCTGTAATAGCCACCAATTTACTTCTCATCTAATTGTCTTCAATTTACCTTAACTTTTACCTTTATCTAACTTACCTAACACAGTTTTCAGACCTACAACTTCAGTTAACCTTAAATTTGTCATTTTCCATATGCCCACACCTAAAAGAATTGTTAAATTTAGTATAGGAAAATAAATACCAACAAATCTAATAAGAAAAGAAATGAAAAATGGTTATCTAACCTGGAAGACAATAAGGAAATCGTATAGGGGGTATCTTGCCGTCTTGGTGAGGCACCACAATTGATCACATGGGATAAAGCTCTCTTCAAGCTGGTGATTGTCTTACTGCAAAATGACCCCACTCCAATCGTAATTGCAGAATACCTCCTAATCATTCACCAACCCTACGAGCTTCTAGTCAAATTTTTGTTTCTTCTCCCTCCCCATTATCACACTGTCAATGAAGAATGTAAGTGCAACCTTCACTTCATCCTTATCACTCTGAAATTCTATGGCTAGGAACGCCTTCTCATTCTCCACTTCAAGTTGTTTTTTATTCGTTTTGTTTTCAAAATATAACCTCTTAAGCCTACTTGGGTTTGCCGCACTCCGTACATTCCTCGTCCTAACCCTAAATCCAATTGTGAGATCAAACTCGTACTTACCAAACAACACTCTATTCCCAAAAAGGTTAAACAAACTTATGTCCGATCTCTAGTCTATGACCTCCGTAAAAAGTAGGTGGTGTATAAGTTGGCCATGAAGGATGAGGTTACAGTCTAGATTGAGTCCAAAAATAGTTTGCCTAAACATATCTAATTGGATGCTAGTTAACTTCCTCAAAATAGCATCCTGAGTGTGAACTAAATTAATACATGATGTCAATTGTGCTTTAAAGTAGTCGTCAAGCAAGATCATTGGCTCCATTAAATACCTATAAATAACCCACAATATAACAAATAGTATGAACATAGGAATTGGTATTAAGGATGAGACCTGCATACAATATATTTTTGGGGATTATGTCATTTTTTTCATAAGGACTTGTTCGAAAACTTACCAAAAAAATGATAGAATGCTCAAATTTCCTATAAGTTTTGAGCTTAATGTAACATTTTTTCATTTTGTCATTTTTCTGTAAGCACTTGTTCGAAACCTTGCGAAAAAAATGGCAAAATGCCCAAATTTCCTAAAAGTTTTGAAACTACCAAGAAATTTTGCATTTTGTGACTTTTCTGTAAAGTCTTATTGAAAGCCTTATGGGAAAAATGACAGAATGCCCAAATTTTCCGAAAGTTTTGAACCTACCAGAAAAATTTGCACTATGTGATTTTTCCCATAAAGTTTTGTTGGAAACCTTACAGGAAAAATGACAGAATGCCCAAATTTTCCGAAAGTTTTGAACCTACCAGAAAAATTTGCACTATGTGATTTTTCCCATAAAGTTTTGTTGGAAACCTTACAGAAAAAATGATAGAATACCCAAATTTCCTGAAAGTTTTGAATCTATCGAAAAATTTTGCATTCTATGACTTTTCTCGTAAAGTCTTGTTGGAAACCTTATAGGAAAAACCACAAAATGCAAATATTTCTTGATAGGTTCAAAACATTCAGGAAATTTGGACATTCTGTCATTTTTCCTGTAAGGTCTTACAACTTAAGGGAAAAAAATATACTTTGTGGGAAAATTGATAGATAGCATAAACATACATTATTTTTTTTTTTTCCGATTTCAAAAATTTCCTACACATATTTATGGTTGTCTAACAGAAATCCATCATCCCATTTTTTACCAAAACTATTAAAAAGCCTAAGCACTTTTGTTTCCCTACACATATATTATCGTCCTTGTGGGTTTTTTTTCCCAGAAATCACATCATATGTGGTGGGTTTTTACCAGAAATCACATAAATTAGAGAGTACTGTTAAAAAAAACCATAGAAATGGACTCTAGGCAAAGTACCTTTGTAGAAATTGGAGGTACTTGTGTAGAATCCAATGAATGAATGGAGATCTGGCCAAAATTGAGAAGATTTAGCCATTTATGGGAAGCAGATGAGTGTTTTGAGGGCTTGAGAAAGAAGACGAGGAAGGTTTGAGGGCTTAGAGAAGAAGACAATGGTTTAAGGGAAGAAGACAATGGTTTTGCAAAATAGATAAAAAAAAATGGAAACTTTCAGGAAACTATATAAAAGGGGTAAAAGAGAAAGTTGAATTTCAACCATTGGGATGATGAACTGATTTTCGAGAAGCTATATAAAAGGTAAAGGGAAAAGTGAAATTTGAACTATTGGGATGGTGAACTGGTTATCGATAAGGCAAACATAATTAAAAGGGAAAGAGAAATAATTTGGGTATTACAAACTTTTCACTCTGTAGAACCCACCTCTAAAAATTTGAAAAGTTGAAAAAGAGGTTAGAAAAAGAAGTTTTTCAAAATGGACTACTTTTGTCCTTAAAAAACTATTTAGGTCTGAAATAACAATTTTCCTCATATCATGTGATTCTATTACAACCACAAAGGTCACCAATCCCATTTTTATTGATTAGAACCATACCATACTTTTTACTAACGTTCCATCATTTACCTTTTTTCTCTATATTTATTCAATGATTAGTATCAATAATTAGTATTGGTGTAATCGATATCAATAATCGGTATCACTAATTAGATCAGTATTAATAATCAGTATGAACATCAATATTCAATAATTAGTATTGCTAATCAGTATCATTAACATTTTTTTTTCCTTTTATCCCCCATTTATCTCTAGATCCATACTCATATCCATATCAATAATCTAAATATATATCAATATCCATAATTAAAAAATTTAGCAATTTTTTCTTTTTATGCCTCCTTTATCTCTAGATCTATATCAAGAATTTGTATCCATATCAATCATGTGGAAGGTTGAGTCCGTTGCCCAATTTCACTTTACATAATTTTAATCGTATCCACAGAAAGGTAGTAGTGGTAGCATGAGTCGACAAAAGGAGCCATCGAACGAGTAGATTGGCATTTTCTCCCGTCTGATGTGCCTGGTAAGACTATATTTGGTCGAGTCTTTTGGGCATGCAATCCTGGAATTGAAGAGTTTAAATACTGTAGGCCATTAATTCAAATAGATGGAACTCATCTTTACGACAAGTATAAAAGGAAATTGTTCACTGCTTTGTCTATTGACTCGAACGGGCATATATTTCCTCCTGCATTTGCTATTGTTGAAGGGAAAAATACATCTAGTTGGTCTTGGTTTTTGTGGACATTGCACGAGTATGTTACTTAATTTTGGATAGACACAGAGGGATCATTGCAGCAATTAACAACGAGGAAATTGGTTGGGCTGAACCTAAAGCATATCATCGTCATTGTCTACGTCATGTTGCGAGTAATTTCAATTCCAAATACAAATCAAAGCAACTTAAAGATTTAGTGTTTAGGGCTGGAAATCAATACCAAAGACGTAAGTTCATTCGAAACATGAAAGAGTTAAAGAAATTGAACTCTGAATGTCTTGAATATTTTTCTTATATCGATTTGAATAAATGGACACAATCACACAATAATGGGTATCTTTTTGGGTGGATGGTACCCAATGCAGCTGAATGTTTGAATGGGGTATTCAAAGGAGCTAGAATGTCACCGATCACATCGATTGTTAGGTTGACATTCTATCGTACAATCTTATACTTTGAACGTCGTAGATAAGAAATAAGTAAAGCACTCGATCGTGGGGACATGTATACAGAATATGCCATGAGAAAACTTAAAAGGTAGAAGAAACGAGCATCTGCACATACAGTGAAGTCAGTTGATAGGGTAACACAAAGTTTTGAAGTTCGAACTAGCATCAGTATGGTTTCTCCCTACAAAGGCCAAAACATACAAGTAGTGTGCTTGAAATTGAGGACTTGTTCTTGTAACAAGTAGCAGTCGTTCAAGATTTCATGCTCTCATGCAATTGCAATTTGTAATTACATGCGTTTGTCATATGTGTATCTGATTGATGAACGTTATAAATTATCTCATTTAAAGTTATGTTATGAATGTCGCTTCCATCTAATACAACACCCTGACTATTGGCCAAAGTTCTCATTTACGGAAGTGCATCCTAAAGCAAACTTATTAAGGGAGCATAGTAGACCCAAAACTTCGCCAATTCATAATGAGATGGATTGGCGCGAGGCAGGTACAAAAGTTCGATGTGGGATATGCAAGGGATCAGGGCATAACAAGCGTACTTGCCCACTCCGTAATTTAGATGCTTCATCTTCAAGTCATTCATAGTTTAGCAAGATACCTGGTTTTGTGTAATGTAATATTAACATTGTAATGTAATAGTTTTTATAATGTAGTGGTTTGTACAATGTAACAATGTAATGTATTTAGTTTATTTAACATTGTAATGTATTTGGTTTATTTTAATAGTGTTGAATATGGATCCTGGTCCATCAAACCTTGTTCAGCTATATCTTCAAAATACTCACTGATCACAGACAGTGTGGGATAATGCATCTACCGTGGTGCTATGTTGTAGGAGAAGAGAGACAGTTTCTCAGCATACTATACCGTTTGATGAACGTATAGTGCCTTATATACAACAAGCCGGTTTTATTGGGTTTCACAAATTGGATTCATACAGTTAGACTAGCACCTCATTACTACTTTAGTAGAACGCTGGAGAACGGAGACCCACACATTTCATAGGCCTGGTGGGGAATGCACTATTACGCTACAGGACATTGTAGTACAATTTGGACTACTAGTGGACGAAGAACCTGTTACTAGATTGTTGTAATGATTGGAAACAGATTTGTGAAGATTTTTTAGGCGTTCGACCACTTGACTTAAAAGGCTCAAGGTTGAGTCTCCCGTGGTTAGCCTCTCAGTTTACAGAATTGTCTCCTGATGCCGATGACGTTAGTATACAGAGATATGCACGAGCATATATCATGTAGTTTATCCAAGGCTTTCTGTTTGCAGACAAGTCCAACACGCTAATGCACTTAATGTTCCTCCCACTACTGGCCAGTTTTGAGCAAGCTGGTAATTATTTATGGGGTGGTGCTTGTCTTGCATGGCTGCACAGAGAATTATGTCGAGCTAGTCATGCACAAGCTTTGGATATAGCAGGCCCATTGATACTACTTCAAGTATGGGCCTATGATCAATTTAACATTGTTACACTACAAGTCCAATTACAACCTCCAGACCATTTTATAGGACGTCCACTCAGTGTCAGGTATTATTTTCTATATATATTAAATTTTTTGTCAATACAATTAGTAAAGTATTTTAATTTTTTTATATCCATATGATTGATGGAGCGGTGTATTAGCTGCATCTGAACAATCAGGAAACATGTTGCTAGTATATTGCTCAATATTTGATCGTTTGATGCAAAATCATGTAATAATATATATGTTGCATATACAACTGAATATTACATATATTTTTAAGTTTTAATTATTCTTGTACATGGTTTTAGATCAATTGGACGTCATATACACCACATATTATGTCATTGTTGCCTGATTATTGTCATAATGGACAAAACATTTGGTTGACAATTAGCCTACTTATATGCTTTCATATCGTAGAGTGGCATCAACCAGATCGAGTGTTGAGACAATTCGGTATGCGACAAACAGTACCGATGTTGTGTAATACACTCCCTCAATTACACCAAATCAATTTAAGAGGTAAACACGACCAAAACTGGCGTCAAATGCATGCAGAGTATATATCATTTTGGCGTGCACGTCATGGCCGTTGTGCATAAGGAGAAATAATAAATGAGTCAGATGTGTCTAATGATTACTTATCCTAATACGACTCCATCACAAGAAGATTTATCACACCTGACGGTGCCTACTATTACTGCATGGTAAGCATCTTATTATGTAGTGTTTTTCAATTACATGCTAAGAATATTCTTTTATACTTGTATATATATTTTTTTTAAAATACAGAATAATTTTGTCCACGATGTGCACAATTACTCCTTAGAACACAATTTACCAGAGTTGAGTTCAATGTGTAAGCAAAACATGGTAAATGTTGAAGATATCATTCAACATACAAGGAGGTTCAATGTTGCTGACACTGATCGAAAACGTATTCGTCGTAGACGACAGAGACAACATGACGAAGGTGTTCCAGAGCAACCAAATGACCAGGAACCTCACATATTACAACCATACATTGCATCCAGTTCTAGCCATCAACAGGAATATTATGCACACGATAAATTTTCATCTGTCGTCACCCAACAGGATATCGACGATGTAATTAACCATCAGCAACATTTTGAAGTGTTGTGCCTCGCCATGGAGAACGTGTACGAAGAAGACCACCATATGGCACCTGATTTGTATTTTAAATTTTCTGATTTGTATTAACTTTTATCTTTAATTATATGAATTAATGATTGCCCATTACAATTTCAAAAATTAAGAATCAATGAAACTAATACAATAATTGAATAAGAACACAAGTAAGAAGCAAATTTTTATTTAAGTGGATAATTAATTAATTAAGTTATTTATAAACAAAAAAAAGGAAAAAAATCGAACGAGTTTGGACCTTACACCACGAGTTTTGTCTCTATTAGCTGCCCAGTCTCGCTCTCGCTCTCGCTCTAACTCTTGCGAGTTCGACGAAAATCGTGGACGAGTCCACAACTTACCTTCCCGTCAGCTACCCAGTCAGCAAGTTAACTGAGATCGTGTACTCGGTACACAATTTTACTACCCCATTTTACAAATATGTTTTCAAACCACTCTATTTTTGTCAATTAGTTTCTAAACTACCCTATTTTTCTCATTATTTTTTAAAATGACATTATTCTTTAAATTATTCCAAAAGTTAGCAATTTTTTTTTTCTATTATCCATTATTTTTGCTATGCCACATTTACAAGAACGATAATCGAGGTAGTGTTTTTGTTTTGAAACGTGACTTCTTGCCATTTTTACACACATTTTCATGAAGTAAATTTTTTTCTCCTATACATAATTTTTGGATTAGTTTGTTACAAAAATACAATTTTAAAATAAATTGAGTAAAATTCTCTTGGAAATAATTTTTTTTTCAAAATTGTTGTTGTTTTCTTAGATGTATTTATATCCTGATGATGTGTTTCTCTAGATTGAAATTTGTATTACATGGCTTGATTTAAGATAATTATTATTTTACTTTTTAAAATTATATCACGATAATTTTAGTTTAGGTATTAAATTTTTTAAATATGAAAAATGGAATAGAGGTAAATAAAAAATTGCATAGAGGTAAATAAAAAATTGAATAAGTAAATAAAAATGATAAGAATCATTTCAATTCTGATAAGATATTATTTAGTTTGTTGGGGATGTGAGTTTTATAACACTTTTAAAAGAGTGTTTTTTTATTGTGAGTGCTTTTGTGATTGGGAGTTGAGAGAGATTTTAGTGTGATTGTAATAATTTTTTACATAGTAAAATTTTTTTGTTCCATGTTTTTTCTTCGATTTGGACTTTTTTTCACTTTAATTCTTATGTTCTCAGTTTTGATTTATTGTTTTCTTTTAATTCCTTTGATTATTTTAGTTTATTCATGTAGTAATAGTGGGAGGTTTCTTTTTCCGATAAGTAAACAATACAAATAGATTTTTAATTACAATTACAATATATTTGTAGTAAACACCATCGAATCAAAATTTCTCAAGTATGTTGATCGTTTAAAAAAAAAAAAAAAAAAAATTGTTACAAGTTTATTTTCATGCAAAAAGTTAGTAAATGGTTGACAAGATGGTTTTTTTTTTTTTTTTTTTTTTTTTTGAAAAAATAACTTGAGGGTTAAATATTAACAAGTTAAATGATAATGGACTAAACTGAGAATTACATAAAAGAATAGGACCACAAAACATATTTAGCCTACTTTGTTAAAAAAGGGAATGAAAGTTATATATTAGTGTAATAGTTTTGGCATTTAAATACAAGAAGTTGGAGAATGAAAAAGATTGTATGAGAATAGAATTGCCTGGAAAGAGATACATGTGTTTTTATATTATTTATAAATGGAAATGTAAAACCTAATTTTATGGATCCAATGCTTTCATACTAAATGTTTAATTTATTTTTCTTTATGAAACTTTAGATGGTGGTTAACAAATATTGAACTTTGAAATTGACCCAAAAGTCATAATAGTAACCCTCTTTTAAGTAATGGAGTACTTTATTATATAAAGTACTATCACATTTAAACTTTGATTACATTTTTAACCCTCAATGGGTCAAAATTTTTGGATTCAAATCTTATTTTTTGAATCATTATTGGGTCCATCAGTCCAATATGTTTTAGTTTGAAATCTCAATTATTGTTAAATCAGTATCGAAAGAATTTGATACAATGTAATTATTGGAAGCATTAAAATAATTCATGAAAAATATAATAAAATATTGTTGATTCATTGAATTAATTAATAATAAACTTACGAAAAAGATATTGTTGAAATAATGGATGGGTTTGTTTCATCATGGACAAATATAACAAAATGAATAACAAACTTCTTTGAATTATCTCCATTGAATTAATTAGCAATTACTACAAAACAAACATCACAATGATGAATCCTCAAGCATCTCCAAATGCTCAACTATATATATATCATATGAATGGTTTTTTATTCACATGTAATGTCCCTAATTCTTTTTACTTTGGATTTTTAAACTTTTTTATTATTTGTTTGAAGATAATATAATTTCATTTGCTAATGGAATAATGTAATATTAAGTATTTTGCTCCTTAGTTGGATTTTAATATGAAAGTCAAAATTCTTGTGAAATATATAAGTTATTTTCAATTTTCAATGCGTAAAAATAAGTCTACTCGACATTAAAAAGAAAAGAATTCAATCAATATCAGGGGAACATATATTCATTACCATATGTTTTTAGCTATGTTAACTTAGATGCAACAATCGGTTTCCACATCACCATCATATTCTACTTGAATTCATATACTAAAAATAAATAAATAAATAAAATGATTTAATGGTTGTCTTAGGTATATATTGAGTAGTATTCCAAACTTGAGATGGTATTTTATGGAATTGCCTACACAATTGACATTTCCATACAATATGATGGAAACTAAACAATATATTTCCCCACATCTACAAGACACAAAATCGTTTTTTTGCTTTTCTTAATTAAAAAAAAAAAAAAAAAAAAAAAGGTACAAAAAACCAGCTATAATGAAAAGGAGAAATTGAGAGGGGTTTCATGATGTCCTGTCATTTCCATTAAAAAAAATTGAAAAATATATATATAATATATATATATATATAAGAAAAATAAAACATTAATTATTGATTTTGTAGACATAGGGAATTAAATTTCTTCCCTAAGTCAAAAGGTTAGAAGACAGAGAGAGAAAAACAGCTTCACTGCAACTTTGGACTGTATCATATGTCACTTAGCAAAAAGATGCCTATTCTCCATTTCCATCGCTCTAAATATGTTTCTTAAATCTGAGTGAAGAGGATCAAAAACCAGTGAAAAAAAAAAAAAAAAAAAGAAGAAGAACAAATATTTAATTAATTAGGTATAATTTTGATAAAAATTATTAATTGGGAGCATATAACGTGCATTATGAATCATTGTGGAACAAGAATTTATAGTTTGCAGAGATCCAGTAAGAGCATATTGGTTTAGCTGTGAATCTCTTTCCTTTTCCCTTTCTTTTAATATTCTCTCTTTCACATGCCTTCTTATTAATTCCATTTCTCTTTCCCTTTCCCTTTCTCTCTCTATGTTTGAGTTTCAGCGATGTGGGATTTCTTTTATACTACCAAATCATGACCTTCATTCTTCTTCTTCTTCTTCTTCTTCTTCTTCTTCTTCAATCTTCTTGCAATGGACTCAATTTCGATGGGATTCTCTTGCTTTCCTTTAAGTATGCCGTTTTGGATGATCCTCTCTTTGTTCTTCAGAATTGGAATTACTCCGACGACACCCCCTGTTCATGGCGAGGAGTCGTATGTTCCGCCGATGGTTCCGGTGGCTCTAGAGTTACAGGTTTGTCTCTTCCGAGTTCTCAGCTTATGGGCTCTGTTTCGTCTGATTTGGGTCTGATTCAAAATCTTCAATCGGTTGATCTTTCTAACAATTCCTTTAATGGGTCTCTTCCCCGGTCTCTGTTCAACGCCACCATGCTCCGGTTTCTTGATTTGTCCGATAATTTGATTTCCGGCGAGGTTCCTGGGCCAGAGGGTGACCTTAGGAATCTTCAAGTTCTTAACCTTTCCAGTAATGCTCTGTTCGGGAAGTTTCCGAGTGATCTCGTGAATTTGAGTAATCTCACGGTTGTGTCTCTGAAGAACAATTACATTTCCGGTGAAATTCCCGGTGGGTTTAAAACGGTGGAGGTTTTGGATCTGTCTTCCAATTTGATTAATGGGTCTTTGCCGTCTGATTTTGGTGGCGACAGTTTACGTTACTTTAACATCTCATACAACAGACTTTCCGGCGAAATTCCGCCGGATTTCGCCCACAAAATTCCGGCTAATGCCATAATTGATCTCTCCTTCAACAACCTGACCGGAGAAGTCCCTGTTTCCGACGTGTTCATGAACCAAGAAGCAAACTCCTTCACCGGAAACCGCCAACTCTGCGGTGAGTTAACGAAAACCCCATGCCCAATTACGTCATCGCCATCGTCTCTCCCACCGGCCATCGCCGCCATTCCGCTAGACCCAAGTACTCCGGAAACGACCTCGCCGGAAAAGCAGAGCGAAACAGGGTTTAAACCGTCCACAATCGTGGCCATTGTACTGGGAGACGTCGTCGGATTGGCAATTCTGTGCCTCCTTTTCTTCTACGTCTTCCATTTGAAGAAAAAAAACAAAGCCGTCGAAACCCATTTGAAAAACGAACCCAATTTAGCCAAAGACAGTTGGTCCACATCCTCATCGGAATCCAGAGGATTTTCACGATGGTCCTGCCTCAGAAAAACAGGGGATCCAGAAGAGGCAAATTCCGATCAAGCGAGTGTGTTATCCTTCTCCGGCCATCGCGAGACGGCGGAGGAGGGTGCAGAAGAGAACAAGAGAGGAACATTAGTGACAGTAGACGGCGGAGAGAAGGAGCTGGAACTCGATACTCTACTGAAGGCATCGGCGTACATTCTGGGCGCCACCGGATCGAGCATAACGTACAAGGCGGTACTGGAAGACGGCACGGCGTTTGCAGTGAGGAGAATCGGAGACGGCGGAGTGGAAAAATATAAAGATTTCGAGAATCAGATTCGTGTTGTAGCTAAATTGGTTCACCCAAATTTGGTTCGTGTTCGTGGATTTTATTGGGGTGTTGATGAAAAGCTCATTATTTATGATTTTGTTCCTAATGGTAGCCTTGCCAATGCTCGTTACAGTAAGTTGCTTTCTTTTTTCCTTCTCTTTAAATCCTTTTTTTGCATTTGAGTATTGTTGTTTCGAGTTTTTGGGTACAAAATAGTTAAGAAATATCATAAGAACTCTGAAGTCGTTGCCATTTCCCATGAATTTTGATGAACAAGCTTGGCGTTTACGGTGGATTTGAGGAAGTAAATGGTTGACGGTGGAGTAGGTGTAACTGAAAGTGTTTGTGTTTTAATTGCACTTTGGGAAGTCAACCATTTTTCTGGACTGTATTAACCATTTGTGAGAAACACCATTAAATTGCATGTATTTTCCCGGGAAAACGACTCATCCAAACAAACTCTTCATTATTTATTAGAGGCAAAGATTTCATTTTCCTGGAAAATTCACGAGCTTTGTCGGTATAGCTTCTAAGTTATGCCTTTTTTTTTTCTCTTTTAAAAAACTCTCTCAGGGAAAATGGGCTCTTCGCCTTGTCATCTTCCATGGGAGGCCCGATTGAGAATTGCAAAAGGAGTGGCCCGTGGCCTTTCTTATCTCCACGACAAGAAGCATGTCCATGGCAACTTAAGGCCCACCAACATTCTTCTCGGCTTCGATATGGAGCCCAAGATAGGCGATTTCGGCCTTGACAAGCTCTTCTTGGGTGACTCCAGCTATAAACCCGGTGGCTCCACTCGAAATTTCGGGAGTAAAAGGTCTACAGCGTCTCGGGATAGCTTCCAAGATTTTGTCACCGGACCAAGCCCTGGACCGAGCCCGAGCTCGATCAGTGGGGTGTCGCCGTATTTAGCACCAGAGTCGCTTCGGAGCTTGAAGCCCAACTCGAAATGGGATGTCTACTCTTTTGGTGTGATATTGCTTGAGTTACTAACCGGAAAGATTGTAGTGTTGGATGAGTTGGGGCAAGGGCTTGGGCTTGCCAGTGAGGACAAGAGTCGAGCCTTAAGAATGGCTGACATGGCGATTCGAGTAGACGTGGAAGGTAGAGAAGAAGCATTGTTGTCTTGCTTTAAATTAGGATATAGTTGTGCATCTCCAGCCCCACAAAAGAGACCATCCATGAAAGAAGCCTTGCAAGTTTTGGAGAAATTTCCAACCATATCAATGTCATCACACTATTATGGTCTCTAGGGGAAAAATTGCAAATAATGTAGAGGAGGTGTTTTGTGTTATTGACTCACAGTCCCATGTTTGTAATTGTGTGTGTGTGATTGATGTATTGAATAGATTAGCATTTGTTATGTTCTCAACACTTATGATCCACTAATTTTTTTTTAGTTAAATTACATTTTTGTTTCCGATGTTATAATCCTAATTTCATCATTTTTCTAATCTAAGTTGGGTCCCCAAGACATTTTTCTAAGTTTTAGTATTGTCTCTATAATGTCATTACAACTCTACTATATATATATTTCTACAATTGGTGTTGAATTGATTGAGAAGGAAAGGATAGAAATCAAATCAATTGACAATCAATAAAGATGGGAAAGGCAAATAAAGAGTTTGACAATTGGGAGATAAGAACGGGAATTTCAAGAACACTCAACAACTCTTTAGTGTAAGAGAAGTAAGAAGGAATCAATGAATAAAGTTAATGTATTATGAATTATAAATGGAGTGAAACGGGATGTTTTTGAGTGAGGGTGTAGCTGTAAGAAATGTAATAAACAAATGACACCAATTATTTATGGGCTTATGGGAGCTCACATTTCAAAGTTCCACAAATTTTACAGCCATACAAAAAAACAAAACCACGGCGTACGTTGTGTATGGCACGTGGGTGGACAATTTTTTCCAACACTTCGCTGTAAATAATAATAATAATAATAACAACAATAAATAAAACCTTTTAATATAAAGGTTAAATCATATTTAAAAAAAAAAAAAAAAAAAAAAAAACCTTTTAATATTGTTTAGCATAATGTTGCTGGTTGGGCTTGGTCCAATAAGAAGAAGGGGAGTGGGCTTCTATTCCTATTCCTTGGTTAGTTCCTTGTTCGGCTTTGGACGAGGTCGTGCGTCTAATTTTATAAGGTAAGATTTATATAGAAAATCTTCTTAAACCATATTTTTCACAAAGAGCTTTTTATTTTAAATTATTTCATTAAAAAAATTTATATAATTTCGGACGACTATGATCTTGTATATATTAATTTAATATTTATAGATTTTTTGTTTTATTTTCTTAATTAGTTTTACATTTATTGACTTTAAATTTGGTAAACAATCTTCATATTTAATGTATTTAATATTGATTAATAGTTATTTTTTACTTTATTGTAAAAAGTTTTTTCATCTATTTTTAACAAAATTACAACATCTTGCTTCACTCACTCAACAAAAGGTCCGATGTAAAATTTCACTCTTCTCAGATCGAAGATTCCACATCCGACTGACACTCTCACCACAAAAATTTCAGTTTCGACTGGCACATAAATTGCAATCTCACTATAGAAATTGCTTTGTCACCACTTAAATTCCACACCATCAATATCTTCATTTTCCAGTTCATCAAACGGATTTTCTGCTGTGTCAATTTTTCTTGCCTATTACGGATTGTACAATTGTTGGCAGTTTGCATATTGATATGTTATTAGTTTTATTTCATAGGTTATGTTCATTTTGTTGGGTTTTTTGCCCTAAAACTCGTAGATTATAAATGTAATAATTTGACCATAATTAAATCATTAATAAAGAGTTATTGATGTGTTACTTCAATAAACGTTATTGATTTTTTTTTTTTTTTGTCTTAATAATCCTAAATCCAATAAACTAACATCCTAAGCTGTTTTATGAGTCTTGAACTGTATGTAGGGATATATGGAGATCAATGTTCAAGATACAGTCTAAAGGGTTTATAGTATAGGGATAAGGTTGGGTACCTTATCCTGGTAACACTATGGATATAACCCACCTTGTATTTGATACAAACGCAATGATCTAACGCGTTCATGTAGGTGACGTGCGAGTGGGGTATCCTATACAATGTGTTTGCTTAAGACCAAACCAAGAAATAGTAATCACTAGATGTAACTTTGTTGACTAGTTAGGTTTCTATTTCAATAGGATGACCTAGGCAACTTAGTCTTAATCTTGAATATATTATGAACTCCTGTCCACAAGGGATTGTCTTTTGATTTGTATGGGTGAGAGTAACCGTTTGCCGACTCAATATACATACCATCTTGGGACAAGACCGAGTAGGAAGTTAGGGACATAATTATACAAGATGAAATTCACTCATTCCCTTTTTTAGGGTAAGTAGATAAGTGTTCCCTTAAGTGGTGTTTTCGGACTTGAACAAAGAGCCCTACCCTCTCACTGGCCCGAGAGGGGTTGCTATTTAATGGTTGGACAATAAACAAGTTGTTCGTTAGAGGAGCACTAATACTTAAGAATTTAGGAGTAACCTAGGGGTAAAACATTAATTTGACCTAGCTGGTTTACGAACACTTGTGAATGACTAACTTGCTATTATTAGTCTATATCCATGGACACAGAAATATCTCTGCAATGAGAAGAGTACAGTTGTGGGTCTTTAGTGGAGTGTA
Source organism: Citrullus colocynthis (assembly GCA_031780015.1). Lineage (NCBI taxonomy): Eukaryota > Viridiplantae > Streptophyta > Magnoliopsida > Cucurbitales > Cucurbitaceae > Citrullus > Citrullus colocynthis. The sequence goes on along the minus strand of QLSR01000385.1, from coordinate 287,795 downwards.
CCAACAGTTAATGAATATTGATTAATGTAGTTAATGATTTAGCCGATTAATCTCATATCGTTAGAGCTTCTGATCTGTAGGACCATAAGATCCCCTTGCTAGCTCACCACGAACCAACAAGAATCAACTATGTTGAAAGAAAATTTTGAAATGTTCAAATTTATGAAGGAAAATATTAATTGTATTGGATACAATTAATTACATGATTTATTATAAATTTTATTTAAATGTGATTCAAATTATAACTTTATAATATGAAGAATTAATTTATTTAAATATGATTTAAATAATTGATTATTTATTGGGATAAAATCCATATAAATAAATAGAGGAAAAATTAATTAATTAATTTAAATTGGATTCAAATAATTAATTATTTAATTTGGATGAGATCCAAATTAAAGATTCTGCAGAAAATAAATAGAGGGAGAATTAATTAATTGATTTGAATTGGATTCAAATAATTAATTATCTAATTTGGATGAGATCCAAATTAAAGATTGTGCAGAAAATAAATATTTAAATAAGATTTAAATATTTTAAATCATTTAATATGAGATATTATTTGGGTAGATATTTATTAATATTTGATAGTATTAAATATTTGATTTAAAATTTCTGCAGGGTGTTTATCCTAATAAGATTAGAAGTAACCCATAGAGTTCTATAAATAGGGCCCTTGGGAGCCTTCATAGAACACACTCTTTAAGAGAATAATCTCTATGATTACTCTAAAAATCTTTCTCTACTAATTCTCCCAATTTTCTTAGAAGAAAATTCTAAGAAAATTATTCTTCCCATTCTTTCAAAGAAGTGGTTCCCACAAACTGGATCCTTGCTAGAGTCATAGCGAGAAAGATCTCTTGGTAAAAGAAAACTACAAGGAGAAGACTATCGGTTTGAGAATTATAGATTGACAAAGTTATGATGCTCAACTTTTTTCTTTACTTTTTGTATTTTTAATTTTTTCAATAAATCAAAAAATGCGATCACACACTTCCGTCGGGATTCAATTCCCCTTCACATTTTTAGTCATGTTGTTAATAGTTCTTCATTTTTTTCTATGGAGGTTTCTAGTTGGTTGTTATTGTCTGTTTATTGATATGGGTAAGTGACCAGTATATATATATTGATTATATTCTGTAGTACATAATTTATATCTAACTGTCTATACAAAACATGCCAAAGTACATAAACTATATTAGATTTTTAAGCACAATTGTGTGTATATATACGGTGAACAAAACAATTTACAAGTTTATATAATATAAATATTAAGTATATCATTAATATTCTGATTAGTATATTTGATGGATTTTTGTCCTCATTCTATACAATTAAAATGTTTTAGATGTTTGCAGTGTTCTGACCAATATATTAAATATACTAGTAACTATATTTGATATGCACTCAAATACGGTTGGTTTCATGGCAAGCTGTTTCCAAATATTCTAACCAATATATAAAATATACAGGTTAATATATTTGAAATGTACTCAAATAGATGGTTTTACCATTTGAAAGTTTTGATATAACAGTATTCATATGCCTATGATATATTTAAATATATTGAATATATCATAGGGCATTGTATTAGATGTTTGTAATGTTCTACCCAATATATGATATATTCTGGTAAATATATTTGATATGTACTCAAATACCACAGTTTTTCACGCAAGTTGTTGGATTTTCTAGCGTATTCATGGTTATTTTTAAATATATCTTTGAACATTGTATTAGATTTTACAAATATTCTAACAAATATATAAAATATAATGGTAAATATATTTGAAATATACTCAAATAAATGGTTGTACCATTCGAAATTTTTATCTATATGAAAATACAATATATGAATATTATTTTAGATAACCCACTTTATATATCATATATTACATGCTAATAAGTTTGTAGAAATCCCACATTATTGAAAATATATACGATATAACACAATATATATTATATACAAATTCACCATTTTCAAAATAAACCATCCATTGCGGAGCATACACGTTGAAATCCCACATGCACAATTATAAACCTAAATTCTATCATAAATATTAATACTTTAGACTACATATCAAAGGGGTTGTCGGAGATTGAGGTGTCTGGACTGGAGGCACTAGATCTCCATGGATTTGTAGTAGGGATCGAATCTCCACAGATTTGAATGGGTGGTTGTATCTTGGTGCGGCAGCATGAACAGAGGGAGGCAGACCGAAAGTAGGAGAGATAAAGAATGAGATGGTGACTAGCGGCTTACCTCGGCGATTGGCAGTGGATGGCGTGCGGAAGTCAACGATGATGGAAAACGGCTGATGATCGAGGGCGAAAGACTTGCAACTAATTCTGATGAATGAACATTGATGAACCCACGAACGCTGTGCAACCAATTCCGAAGGATGAATGACATGCTGTTATGGATAATAGTGGACGGGCAACCGATTCTGATAGGCGAACGACAGCAACAACAGGGTGTGAAATGATGTGGAGGGGATATAGGGAGAAATTGAGGTATGTGGGAAGTGTGAAATCGTCTAGGTTTAAAGGAAGGGGTGATTATTTTGGAAAAAAATAATAATAAATTTTGCACATGAATTAAGGAAAAAAAATTCTTCAATTTTCTTTTCTAAAAAATTCGTAATTAGTTGTAGGATGGAGACTAAAAAGTAATTATATCCTAACTTTTGTGTAATAAAAAAGTTCATTTGGACATTTTATTAAAAGCCTTTCTTTAGGTCTTTTATGTTGTTATCCCATTTTATAATTGCCTAATTTTTTTTTCATTTTTTACATGAATAGTCCAATATAGCTATTATTTTACACAAATTTATGGCCCAATTTACCTTTTCTTCATCATACAGTTTATATATACATATACACCACAAGAAGTTTGTAAGTGAAGTTTCTCGTTGTTATGAATTTTCCTAAACGGTCTTTTTCTTTTTTTTCTAAATCCACATAAGTTAGGAACTTTTCTTTAAAAATTCAAAAAATTGTTGCCCTCATAAATGAAAACAAGAATTGACAAAAAACTGCGAAGGAGAAAACAAGCTATGTTTGATATATACAACACTATATATATTTGAGTTTTCTAAAACAAACAAGGATATATATTTGATATGCGTATGAACAAGACATTTTATATAATACATCATCTTATATACCAATATATATATATATATATATATATATATACACGCAATGTAGATTAACATTATTTTTTAGTATATTCGTAAACACACACAGAAAAAATGTTCGATGCATATGCAATGTAGTATATTCAATATATTGGAATGTGGAAGAAAATGAATGGAATCTCCTAAAATGAAGGAAGTGTTAATTTGAAATATCATGCATTAAATGAACATCAGCCGAAATTAATAAATAATAAAAACAAAATCAAAATAAAAAAATGATGTTAATTAGAAAAGAATTAAAGATTTTGAAAATTTATTGATGAGAAATAATATAATTAATGATATTTCATAAAATAAAAATACTAAGAAATTATATACTTTTTTTTTATTTTAAACTATTACGAAATTAAAAGAGGAAAGAAATTCTACCAAATGGTTAAAAATGTTAGAAATCTAATTATGAAATATAATTAAAGTTTATATATATATTTGTTTTTTCAATGGTTTTATATATATATATATATTTGTTTTTTAAAATCAATATGATGAGGTTGTTTGTTTGTAAAAAGAAAAAAAGGGTTAAATTATAGAAGATATCCACAAACTTGAGTGTAAGTTCCAATAATTAATACACTCCAAAAATTTTATTATAAGTTTTTATGACTAATACAATATAAACTTTGTGACAACTTAACTCGTTGTTTTGGATGGTTTGTTAAAAATGAATTTATCAAGCCTAGAGTTGTGTGATTTACATCGTAGAAGGGCATTTTAAGAATTTTTCTTTGTTAATCACAATTGCAATTTCGTTGTGCATGAACTTGCTACACATACGATGGATTCCCTACTAAAATTTTATCATTTTTTTCCCCTAATTTGGTGTTTTTTTGTCAAAAAAATAATAACAATAACAAGGTAAGAATTTTTATTTTAATGTTTTCATATTATCATTACATCCATAAAAATTCTTCTACATAGTATTAAAATAAAAATTCTACTAATAATTAAGTTATCAAATAAATATGTTAGCATTTTGATATTTGATTATACATAATGTGACAATTTTTATTTCAATATTATCATATATTTGCCCTTATAGTCACTATCATACACGGAAGGAATATGTATTGTCTTTTATATATAATATATATACACACACACATACACAAATATGTCAATTCTTATATTAATTCAAAGTAATTAAAGAGGGTTGTTGAATGAGAAATTTCGGCCAACCAAATTTTGCCACGCCATCATAACCAAAAGTCCAAATGTGTTGTGGAAATTACAAAATTGGATCGATCCGAGTAATTAAAGTCGCCTGGGTCCAAAGTCCCACACAATTCAATCCCATTATGGAATTTTGGGCCAAAGAAGATATTGGGCCCAAGCCATAAGCAATTAGACTCAAGCCCATATGAGACCTATGAGAAATCTTTATAAATAGAGGCCTTACCTGTAACGGCCCAAAACTCGGTAAACCACTTTTCTCGCGTTAAAATATATATATATTTAATTATTTATTTAATTAATTATATATATATAATTAAATAAATAATTAAATAATTAAATAAATAGATAAATAAAATTGATAATAAGAATTTTGGCAGGCAGTGGGAGCGTGAAGTGGGGTGGGAGTTGGTCAAGAGGAGAAGTCGGCGTCGGTTGAGGAAAGATCCCTGAGTGAGTTTTTGACCGTGGGGCGTTTTTAGGAGAAGGGGAGAAGGGAAAAGAGGAAAACAAAAAGGCCAAACCCTCTTTGGCAGCCATTTTCGCACAACAGCTTCAGCCCTTATTTCCACTGTCACCTTCAGCCTTTATTCCTGCCATCACCTTCAGCCCTCATCGTCGTCGTCATTGTGGTATTCATCGCTAGCTTCATTAGTACATTACCGCATGAGTAGCCGTCGCCGCATCAGTAGTTCACTACCGCATCATTAGTCCAGCGCCGCACCAGTTCATCGCCGCTTCGTCATAGTCTTCATCGTCGCGCCATCAGTTCATCGCCATGTCGTCATATTGTTCATCGCTGCGTCGCCTCAGCCCTCTCCGCGACGCGTTGACACAATTCTCGCAGCTCACTGCCGCAGTGTAGGGGAGTCACTCAGTCTCGCTGCCTCGCTCGGTATCGCTGTCACGCTTGGTAACGCTCAGTCTCGTTAAGTCTCGCAGGTAAAGGATTTACTACCGGACTTTAAGTGACGCCTGAATGTCTAATTGTGCTATTAAACTATAGAATGCCGCTATGTAACTTTTGCCTTGATGTTGGTTTCTGTGACTGTTTCGATCAAGGACTGCCATATTTCTGCCTTTATAGGGTCCTTCAGCGAACCATCGAAGGTACGAGGGTTAAATTTTTGGAAGCCCTCAGGTGCTTTGCTTCTATTGACCAATCATGAGCATTCTGGTTCTGTGGCTGAGGTAGAGGTACTGCTGCTGGTGGGGTTGGTAGCTTGCTGAGACCGTGCAAACTGAGCAAAGCGCTCATCCATCATATCATTCATCCGGCCCAGTACTGCGGTCGTAACTGCTTCTCCAATTGCAGCTGCCAGAGCTGTAAACTCGGATGGGACGGCGGAAGGGTTTGCTCCCTGGCTAGCCTGAGCCATGCTCCTTACTCGACTCCTTGCTGAGTCCTCTGCCACCCCACGCTGGAAGGGTCCTAGCCAAACGATACGTCATCTTGGACTTCGGGGCCCTGCTCTCAACACAGTGGGGTCCTGAAATCTGCCCTTTTCCTTTCTCTTTCCTTTGTCCATCGGTGCCATAACCTACCATACACACCGTCAGTCACGTCATGATCTATCCAAGAGACTTGACGATATTATATGTTTTTTTTTCCACATATTCATCAAAATATATATATATATACTATCATTGTTATTCTTATACATATGCAGGCTTAGATTTTTTTTTTTTTTTTTTTGTATAAAGAGAGCGTACCTGGCAACGACAAGGAATTCGTTACTACCATGAGACACTCTTGACTTATATAATAAGTCATCTACAGAACCTACAACTGGGGCTCTGATACCAACAGTAACGACCCGACCCTTTAAGAACTAACACGTCGCTACTTCATGCATGACAATTTAGTAAAAACGTTGGGATTAAGAAACACCGTTTGGTACACTTTAAATAAACTCGGTCAGTTTATAAAACGACTGAACTTCTTGATAGGTTATTTAAATAAAGTGCATTAGCGGGGTACCCCTCAAAAGATAGGCAAAGTTTCAAGAAGGAAAATCTGAACACAACGGTAGCAAGACAATTAAATAACAGTTCAACACATGCAAATGCTTCTACCCTACAACTCCAGTACACTATACCCTAGGCTACGGTGCGGAAGCAGTGTGAAGGTCTCACAGTATGATCACAGATTTCCTCGACCATGCACCGAGCCACCATGCTCCTTGCCTGAGAGAAAAAAACAAAAAGAAAGGGTGAGCAATTAAACTCAGTAAGGGGCCCACTACTGGGCGTAGCTATCACCTTATTTGTCGTGTGCACCCGTGTACCCGGCATAGGCATAAGCATAGGAAGCGACCAGAGGGTACGCAGTGTTACATTTACATCATAAGCATAGGTGGTGATCCCGAGGGACACCCTTCATACCGCAGTACATTAGGGGTACGGGGCACGAAAAGTGAGGTAACCTATAACATGTCATAGCATATCTAGTTCATTGCAGAGTTTCACAGAGGCACAGACACATAATCATGCGTATATTTCATACAAGTTACAATCTTAGCATATCGAAATAGTCACAGAAACCAACATCAAGGCAAAAGTTACACAGCGGCATTCTAAAGTTTAATAGGACAATTAGACATTCAGGCGTCACTTAAAGTCCGGTAGTAAGTTCCTTACCTACAAGACTTAGCGAGACTGAGCGTTACCGAGCGTGACAGCGATATCGAGCGAGACAGCGAGACTGAGCGACTCCCCTACACTGCGGCAGTGAGCTGTGAGAACTGTGGCGACGTGTCGCGGAGAGGGCTGAGGCGACGCGGCGATGAAGACTATGATGACGCGGCGATGAACTGATGGCGCGGCGATGAAGACTATAACGACACGGCGATGAACTGGTGCGGTGCTGGCTAATGATGCGGTAGTGAACTACTGATGCGGCAATGACTACTGATGGGGTAATGTACTGATGACCGTGGCGATGAGTACCACAATGACGGCGACGATGAGGGCTGAAGGTGACAGCGGGAATGAGGGCTGAAGGTGATGGCGGAAATAAGGGCTGAAAATGTTGTGTGAAAATGGCTGCCGAAGAGGGTTTGACCTTTTTGTTTTCCTCCTTTCCCTTTAATGAATACAATTACGAAGGTGTCAAGAAAATTCTTGAACACCCGATTCATTAGGTCCATGAATGCTGCCGGGGCATTCGTCAAGCCGAACGACATCACTACGAACTCGTAATATCCATATCTAGAACGGAAGGTTGTTTTTGGGATATCGCTGTCCTTGATCCTTAGCTGGTGTTAACCGGACCGAAGGTCAATTTTTGAGAAAACGGTGGATCCTTACAACTGGTCGAACAAGTCGTCTATCCTTGGGAGCAGGTACCTGTTCTTGATAGTGACTTTATTCAATTCTCTGTAGTCGATGCAAAGGCGCATGTACCACTGTGACGCAATTGACAAGGAAGAGTGCTCCGTTTGTGTGGAGTAAAGCTTGTGAAGAGGGTTTCCAAGATCTTAAGTAGAAGCTGATTTCTGCACCGGTACTTACAGTACCAGACGGGCTGGGAGGTTTTGTGGTTTATAATGATGCCTCCAAGAGGGGATTGGGTTGCGTGTTGATGTAACATGGCAAGGTGGTGGCCTATGCCTCCCGCCAGTTAAAAACCCATGAACAAAAGTACTCCACTCATGACTTAGAGTTGGCAGCGGTGGTGTTTGCTCTAAAAATTTGGCGACACTATTTGTATGGTGAAAAGATACAAATCTTCACGAACCATAAGAGCCTAAAGTACTTCTTCACTCAAAAGAAGTTGAACATGAGACAGCGGAGATGGTTGGAGCTGGTAAAGAATTATGATGTGGAAATTTTGTACCACCCCGGCAAGGCAAATGTGGTTGCAGATGCTCTTAGTAGGAAAGCGGTGCATTCGGCAGCTCTGATCACTAGGCAGTCTCCATTGTGTAAGGAATTTGAGCAAGTGGGTATTGCTGTCTCTATTGGGGAAGTCGCCTCGCAATTGTCGCAGTTGACCGTCCAGCCAACCCTAAGGCAGAGGCTCATTAACGCTCAGCAAAGTGATCCCTACCTCGTCGAGAAGGTTAACCAGTTAGTGGGGGGTCAAAGCGGCGAATTCTCGTTATCATCGGATAACAGCCTGTCTTTCTAGAGGCGATTGTGTGTGCCGGCAAGCGGCGAACTTAAGAACGAACTATTGTCAGAAGCTCACAACTCTCCCTTCTAGATTCACCCCGGCAGCACTAAGATGTATGAGGACCTGAAACGCTACTATTGGTGGCATAATATGAGAAATGAAGTGGCGGAGTATGTCAGTAAATGCTTGGTGTGCCAGCAAGTGAAGTCCCTGAGACAGAAGCCAGTAGGGCTATTACAGCCCCTAAGTGTTCCAGAGTAGAAGTGGGAGAACGTATCTATGGATTTCGTGGGAGGTTTACCAGGGACGATGTTAGGCCATACAGTGATTTGGGTCATAGTTGACAGACTTACAAAGTCCGCACACTTCTTCCCAGGTAAGCCCACCTTTTCGGTGAGTAAGTGGGCACAGATCTACCTGAAGGAGGTGGTAAGGTTGCACGAAGTGCCAGTCTCCATAGTGTCAGACAGGGGCCCGCGGTTCACTTCTAAATTCTGAAAAAGCCTCTAGGCGGCTTTGGGCACTAGGTTAGATTTTAGTACGGCCTTCAACCTGTAGACTGATGGCCAGACAGAACGATTGAATCAAACATTGGAGGACATGTTGCGTGCTTGTGCTTTGAATTTCCCGGGAAGTTGGGACTCCTACCTGCACCTCATGGAATTTGCCTACAACAACAGCTACTAGGCTACCATTGGCATGGCACCATTCAAAGCATTGTACGGAAAACGTTGTAGATCTCCAGTCTGTTGGGAGGAAATGGGAGAGCAGAGATTGCTAGGGCCAGAGTTCGTTCAGATGTTAAACGAAGCTATTCAAAAAATCAGACTGCATGCAGTCCGCGCAAAGCAGGCAGAAGAGTTACGTTGACAACAGGCGCAGGGACCTAGAGTTCGATGTGGGAGATCATGTGTTCTTAAAACTGGCCCGTTGAAGGGCATTTTGAGGTTCGGCAGGAAGGGGAAGCTAAGTCCCCGTTTCATAGGGCCGTTCGAGATTTTGGAACGAATTGGCCCCGTGGCTTATCGATTGGCGTTACCACCGTCTCTCGACGCAGGCCACAGCGTGTTTCACGTTTCTATGCTGAGGAAGTATGTCATCGACCCTTCTCACATGGTGGACTATAAACCATTACAATTGAGGGAAGACCTGAGCTACGAGGAGGAACCCATCGAAATCTTGGCAAAGGAAGTGAAAATCTTGCGCAACAAGGAAATAGCACTGGTAATGGTTTAATGCAGAACCACGGTTTCAAGGAAGCAATATAGGAGCGGGAGGATAAAATGAGATCAAAGTACCCTGAGCTCTTCTAGGATGAAGACTTTTGGGGATGAAAGTTCGCCAAGGAGGGGAGAGTGTAACGACCCAAAACTAGGTAAACCACTTTTCTTACGTTTAAAAAAAAAGAATATATATCTATCTATCTATCTATCTATCTATCTATCTATCTATCTATCTATCTATCTATATATATATATATATATATATATAATTAAATAAATAAATAAATAAATAGATAAATAAAATTGATAATAAGAATTTTGGCAGGTAGTGGGAGCGTGAAGTGGGGTGGGAGTTGGTTAAGAGAAGAAGTCGGCGTCAGTTGAGGAAAGATCCCCGGGTGAGTTTTTGACCGCGGGGCGTTTTTAGGAGAAGGGGAGAAGGGAAAGGAGGAAAACAAAAAGGCCAAACCCACTTCGGCAGCCATTTTCGCACAACAGCTTCAGCCCTTATTTCCGCCGTCACCTTCAGCCCTTATTCCTACCGTCACCTTCAGCCCTCATCGTCGCCGTCATTGTGGTACTCATTGCCATGGTCATCAGTACATTACCACATCAATAGTCGTCGCCGCATCAGTAGTTCACTACCGCATCATTAGTCCAGCGCCGCACCAGTTTCTCGTCGTGTCGTCATAATCTTCATCGCTGTACCATCAGTTCATCGCCTCGTCGCAATAGTCTTCATCGCCACGTCGCCTCAGCCCTCTCCGCGACGCATCGACACAGTTCTCACAGCTCACTGCCGCAGTGTAGGGGAGTTGCTCAATCTCGCTGCCTCGCTCGGTATCGCTTGCTTTCGCTGTCACGCTTGGTAACACTCAGTTGCTAAGTCTCGTAGGTAAGGGACTTACTACCGGACTTTAAGTGACATCTGAATGTCTAATTGTGCTATTAAACTATAGAATGCCGCTATGTAACTTTTGCCTTGATGTTGGTTTCTGTGACTGTTTCGATATGCTAAGATTGTAACTCGTATGAAATGTACGATTGATTATGTGTATGTGCCTCTGTGAAACTCTGCAATGAACTAGATATGCTATGACATGTTATAGGTTACCTCAGTTTTCGTGCCCCATACCCCTAATGTGATGTGCTATGAAAGGTGTCCCTCAGGATCACCACCTATGCTTATGATGTAAATGTAACACTGCGTACCTCGGGTCGCTTCCTATGCTTATTCCTGTGCTTATGTCTATGCCTATGCCGGGTACACGGGTGCACACGACAGATACGGTGACTGGGCCCCTTACTAAGCTTAATTGCTCACCCTTTCTTTTTGTTTTTTTCTCTCAGGCAAGGAGCATGGTGGCCCAGTGCATGGTCGAGGAATTCCGTGATCGTACTATGGGACCTTCACACTGCTTCTACACCGTAGCCTAGGGTATAGTGTACTAGAGTTGTAGGGTAGAAGCATTTGCATGTGTTGAACTGTTATTTAATTGTCTTGCTACCATTGTGTTCGGATTTTCCTTCTTGAAACTTTGCCTATCTTTTGAAGGGTACCCCGCTAATGCACTTTATTTAAATAACCTATCAAGAAGTTCAGTCGTTTTATAAACTGATCGAGTTTATTTAAAGTGTACCAAATGGTGTTTCTTAATCTCAAGACGTGTTAGTTCTTAAAGGGTCTGGTCGTTACTTTACCCCTTCATTTTGAGAGGTTGGAAGCATTGATAAGGTGATGCTAAAGCTTTGAAGACGAAGCTCTGAAGATTTCAAGACTGGCTTTAAGATTGCAATTTCCTAAATATGAGAACTGAAGCTCTGAAGACTAAAACTCCAAAGCTTTGAAGATCCAAAGGCCAAAGCTCTAAAGATCGGAAGAGCACAACTCCCCCAAGCTCTAAAGATCCCCCAGCTCTAAAGATTTGAAGAATACAATCTCTGAAGATTGCAGCTCTGAAGAATACAAATCTCCTGAGATTTGAAGACTTGCTCTAAAGAGTATAACTGTATTGAAGATTTAAAGACTAAAGCTCAAAGAACTTCTAGAAGATCAGAAGACTTTCTCTGAAGTTCTTGAAGAAACTCCAAAAGTCGATCAACAAGTCTAAAGGCCGATCCCAAGAAGATCATCAAGCCCAAAGGCCGACCATCACCCAAGAAGATCATCAAGCCCAAAGGTCGATCAACACCCAAGAAGATCATCAAGCCCAAAGGTCGATCATCACCCAAGAAGATCATCAAGCCCAAAGGCCGATCAACACCCAAGAATATCATCAAGCCCAAAGGCCAATCATCCAAGAAGAACCAAAAAAAAAAAAAAAACCCAAAGGATTAAAGTTTACCTTTTTAGAAAAAGAATCAAAGGATCAAGTATTAGAGATTGTACTCACACACTGAAATCAATACAAATACAAAGTTTAAAATCAACGAATAAATTTCTTCGAAAATCTCGTCGAATAAATTGGCACGCCTGATGGGACATCTCTACCTTTCAACTCTTTCTCTCATATAAAAGCAAATGGCATTTGAAGGCAATGCTTTCAAAACTTCAAGCAATGTCTATGCCAGACCAATTACTCGAAGTCGCTTTAAGGAAATTCAGCAATCTGAAGAGCTGCCACCCTTCGAGATTGTGAAGAATATCTGGGAGCAATTGTCGAAGCACCAAAAGATGAGGTTGTCATCACAGAAAATCCCTTACACAATAGATCCACTTCATCTTCTAAACAATCAAGCCAAAAAGCATTATAGCCCAATATAATGTCAGTCATGATGGTCGATGTGGGTACAGGTGAAGAAAGGATGGCAGTACTGATGAAGGCAATCGAAGAAAGAGATTATGAAATCGCCTCTTTAAAGAATCACATAGAAAGTCGTAATGCTGCTGAGTCAAGCCAGACACCTGCTGTCCAGAATAATGACAAAGGGAAGATAATCTTGCAAGATAGCCAATGACAAGATTCGACTTTGATTGTTTTGTTGTCTGTCCAACAATTACAAGATATACAAGATATGATCACAAACTTCATTAGATGAGTATGATGGCCCTTCTCAAAACTCTCTCTCGTATTCCAAACCATATACAAAGAGAATTGATAATTTAAGAATGCCAACCGAATACTAGCCACCCAAGTTTCAACAATTCGATGGGAAGGGTAATCCAAAGCAACATGTCGCTCATTTCATCGAAACATGTGAAAATGCTGGTATGCAAGGGGAATTATTAGTTAAACAATTTGTTCGAACATTGAAAAGAAATGCTTTTGACTGGTAGACTAACTTGGAGTCTGAGTCAATTAACAACTGGGAACAACTCGAAATAGAGTTTTTAAATCGCTTCTATAGCACAAGATTAATAGTTAGTATCTTCGAGCTCACCAACACTAAGCAACGAAAAGGTGAACCCGTCATCGATTACATAAATGGCTGGAGAGTCGCAAGTCTAGATTGCAAAGATCGTCTCACTAAACTTTTTGCCGTTGAGATGTGTATTCAAGCCATGCATTGGAGACTTCTTTATATTCTACAAGGTATAAAGCCTCGCACCTTTGAAGATCTAGTGACTCACGCTCATGATATGGAGCTAAGTATTGCTAATCGAGGAGATGAAAACATTTTAGTCCCTAACGTAAAGAATGAAGAAAAGTATGTCGATGTGACTACAGAAGAGTCAATGGTTGTCAATTCAACCCTTCTTAAATCATTCTTTAAAGAAAAGGATAAAAAGATTGAAAAGCGACAAGGATATGAAAGGTGTCGGACTAACTTTGAAAAAAATGTAAGAAAAATCTACCCTTTTCTTGATTCTGAATTCTTGATATGTTAGAACAACTACTAAAAGTGCGACTAATTCAACTTCCTGAGTCTAAACGACCTAAAGAGATGCAAAAAGTCATTGATCCGAACTATTGTAAGTATCATCGAGTCATCAGTCATCCAATGGAAAAGTGTTTCGTTCTAAAAGAGCTAATTCTAAAATTAGCTTAACAAGGAAAAATTGAGCTAGATTTTGATGAAGCAGCTCAGTCAAATCATATTGCAATAACAACAAGTAGATGCAGTCAAATATGTTCTAACCAACTCCATCATCAAAAAGTTTGCTTACTCCAATTTGAAACATTGGAACCTATATATGTTCAGTTTCAGCACGAGGGGTTAGGAAATAAATCCAAAGATGTGATCAAATATATCACTCTTGTAGATAATGATTTGATTTCTAAAACTCGTCGGGAAGAACAAGAACTACATCTCATTCAAAATAAATATTGCTCATTGAAGCCAAAATATGAAATGAGGAAGAATGCAAAATTTTTCCAACCTCATCAACCGATAACATCAAAGGAGCTCTTCTCTAGAAAATTTCTTCTCATAAAGAAGGAGAATGAAAACTCCCCAAATTCATATTATATTAACGCCGAAGAAGTTGACGATTCAAAAGAAATCAAGCAAAGAATTTTCGTCTTCGATCGTGTCAAGCCTTCAACTACTTGATCTTTAGTTTTTCAAAGATTGGGTATGGCCACGACAAAAGAAAAAAAACCAATATTTAGCATCTACTTCCACTTGAACTTCAGCCTTCAAAAGGCTAAGTATCTCCACAACAAAGAAAGATCAACCTTCAACATCTGCTTTTGATCACTCCAAACTAACAAGCGATCAACATGAAAAAAAGATGAAAGTCTTGAAGGCGAAATCATTTTGTCAAGAAAACAATGATGAGAAAATTCATAATCTTGTCCCTTTACGCATGAAGAGGAAGTTGTCTGTTGTCATAAGTACAGACAGTTCCTTGACAATGAAGCCAAAATTCATCACACGGACAAATCCTACAAATAAAGAGGATGATCAAAGTCACGATGAAATAAAATCTTTTGAAATATAAATGTAATAGCTCCTTATGCAAGAGCCTAAACTGCATAATGCTCCTAACCCACATGAGCTTAAAAGGTGAATGGCAAAAAAAAAAAAAAAAAAAAAACTTTGAACTACGTTATGACTTTATGCCTTACAAGGTACGTAGACAACTTAAAGAAATTTAAGTATAGTCCAAGTCCATTAAATATATCACAAAAGTTGGGGTGTCAAAACCACTTACGAGTGGCTCTTAAAATTGAACATCTCAATAAATAATGAGACTCCAAATTAAAGACGTTCATCTCTCTATTAGAGGCAACACAACAAATTTGGGGCAGCACAACAAATTCAAGATATTCCTCCCTATTAAAGAGGTGATATGGTAGATTGAAGACAAACGCTACTTTGCATGAGACTATACAAGTTGGATTCATACAAAAAAGGGTCCTTCATTGAAAAAAAAAGTTTTCAATCTTCTCTTCGCTCTCTTAAATAAATAAGCTTCAAGAGTTGGGTGTTGCTTACTTTAAGCTCAAAGCATCGTCATCTAAAGTTTGACACTTCATCTGCAAGTATAGAGGCTATTCAATGCTTTCAACAATTCTTCATCAAATTCAAGTTCGGAGGATTTGTCGATGCTTCATCAAATTCAAGTTTAGAAGATTCATCAATGCTTCACCAAGTTCAAGTTCCGAGGATTTGTCAATGCTTCATCAAATTCAAGGTCGGAGGATTCGTTGATGCTTCATCAAATTTCAAGCTTAGAGGAATCGCCGATGCTTCATCAAATTCAAGTTTAGAAGATTCGTCGATGCTTCACCAAATTCAAGTTCGGAGGATTTGCTGATGCTTCACCAAATTCAAGTTCGGAGGATTCGTTGATGCTTCATCAAACTCAAGTTCAGAGGATTCGCCAATGCTTCATCAAATTCAAGCTTATAGGATTCACTGATACTTCATCAAATTCAAGTTTTGGAGATTCGTTGATGCTTCACCAAACTCAAGTTCGGAGACTTTGTTGATGCTTTACCAAATTCAAGTTTGAATACTTCGTCGATGCTTCACCAAATTCAAGTTGGAGGATTCGCCGATGCTTCACCAAATTTATGTTCGCAAGTTTCGCCGATGCTTCACCAAATTCAAGTTTGAAGGATTCATCGATGCTTCATCAAATTCAAGTTTAGAAGATTATTAATGTTTCACCAAATTCAAGTTCAGATGATTCACCGATGCTTCACCAAATTCAAGTGCGAAGGATTTGTCGATGCTTCATCAAATTCAAGTTTAGGGGTCTCGTCGATGCTTCATCAAATTCAAGTTTAGGGGTCTCGTCGATGCTTCATCAAATTCAAGTATGGTTCTGATAACTTGTAGAAATACAAGTTATTATAGTCACTATTTGAATTAATTAGAATAACTTTAGAGCTAACACATGATTTTGGTAGTTGAATTTTGTAAAATGTATCACCATGCATTGACACTATTTACAAAACAAAATACTTGAAAAATTATGAGCTTTTCTGTTCCCAACGCAGAATTAAGAAGAAAAGAAGCACAAATAACCCAAGGACTAGAGACGAAGCTGCTGCCAGAATAAATGGAAACCCATGCGTCGAAACTATACGTCCGAGACCATGTGTCAAGACCATGTGTTGAGGAGATAAAGTAAATACGGACGCCTGGGCAAAAGCTGTCATGTCATTATGAAAAAGGATAACACGTTATCAGATCATGGTAGAACCAATGTACCTACAATGTAAAAGTCTACGCAGCGGGGCACGGAATTTAATGCAAAGATGTCAGGCCATCATGAGCTTCAACTTTTCAATGCCTATAAATAGCCCAAAGCTTTAGAGAAATAGGGAGAACGAGTTCAAGAGGCGAAAGCTCTGCACAACTCCTCCACCATAACCAGCCTCCATTTCGAGCTCTTCTGAGAGAAGGATTCTGAGAACTTTCAGAATCGTCTCCGAGTGAGTGAAAACCTTCACCCTATGGATTTTATGTATCAGATAGCAACCATCTCAAGCCTCCATGAAGCAAGAAGTTACCAGTGGCGGCTTGACGTCTTCCATTTCTGTTTATTTTCCATTTCCCTCATTTTCACTTATGTTTTGTTAATGACATTTGAGAGAATGACTTATTTTCTTAATATAAGTTTGATTGACGATTATGTTCCATTTATTTTCATATTAAATATCTTACACCATGTTGATTGAATGCTAAATGAGTTAGATGTTAGAGTTAGTTTCTCTTGAGCAATATGAAGTATGTTACATCCTGATGAATGCATATCATTAGCTTGCATAACTTTGTCTGAAAAACAAATGTAGTAAGCACAACTGTCTAGCTTGAGAGAGTAGATGGTTAATCTTTAGCATTTATCAAGACTAGATGAAGTGCAGAGATGTAGTTCATCTTTTGCCAATGCAAACTCACCATGTGTCTTAGAGATAAGATTAATGTGGCGTCGAAACATCGAGAGATGGATTCATAAACTCAGTTTGTTGGCATGTACTTGTACTTAGGCTTAAGTAACAACTAGCTCCCACGTTAGCTCTACCTTTATCGCATGGTTCCATTCATTCTCACGCATGCTATCTGACACTAAGGACATTTGACTAACCATCGCCGCATCCACCTCATTGTTAGTCGTAGGAAATTTTAGTCATTCGTTATGTATAGTTTCAGATACTTACAATCTTGCACATATTACTTGTATAGTTCACCGCATAGTCATGCATATATTCTCAACGCCTAGTTATTACAAATCCCTGCGTTCGACCCTGGACTCACCAGGAAACCTATAAGAGTTTATACTTGGGCTTCTTATAGGAAAACTTGCTTAATCATGATCATACTTGAGTAATTCTCGACGCATCTTTGTATGAAAAATGATAATATCTATTTTTGTGCAACACGCTATGAAAATGAATCGAAAATAGAAATCCAATAAACAATCCAACAGGTTCGTCTGCCTTTGAAAAATCTAATCTAATTTGGTTGGTTGGCTCCACTTCATATGTGAGATCAAGTCTGATTTTCATCTCCAAAGTTCAAGTGGTGGCTCTGCCTCAAGTGGCTGGTGTGGTTATGCTTTATCTCCAAAGTTCAAGTCATGGCTTTGCCTCAAGTGGCTGGCGTGGATCTACCTATCTCCAAAGTTCAAGTGTAGCGCATCATCCTTAATTTAATAGTTTAGAACCCCAAGGTCATCCCTACTTGTAGGGAGACAGCGAATCAAAATTGCTAAGATCTTCCTAGAGTCATCCCTAACTCAATAGTTCAGAGCCAAGGGTCATTCCTACCTTAGGGTGATGACGAACCAAAATTGCTAAGATCTTCCTAAGGTCATCCCTCACTCAATAATCCCTACCTGTAGGGAGACAACGAACCAAAATCGCTAAAATCTTCCTAAGGTCATCCCTTACTCAATAATCCCAACCTGTAGGGAGACAACGAACCAAAATCGCTAAGATCTTCCTGAGGTTATCCCTAACTCAATAGTTCAGGGCCCCAAGGTCATCTCTACTTGTAGGGAGACAGCGAATCAAAATTGCTAAGTTCTTCCCAGGGTCATCCCTAACTCAATAGTTAGGAGCCCCAAGGTCATCCCTACTTTTAGGGAGACGACGAACCAAAATCCTTAAGATCTTCTTGGGTCATCCCTAATGAAATAGTTAGAGCCCTAGGGTCATCCCTACCTGTAGAAGACGGCGAACCAAAATGGCTAAGATCTTCCCGGGGTCATCCCTAACGAAATAGTTCAGAGCACTAGGGTCATCCCTACTTGTAGGAAAACAGCGAACCAAAATCGCTAAGATCTTCCTGGGGTCATCCCTAACGAAATAGTTCAAAGCCTTAGGTCATCCCTACCTGTAGGGAGACGACGAACCAAAATCGCTAAGATCTTCCCGGGGTTATCCCTAACTCAATAGTTCAGAGCCCTAGGGTCATCCCTACCTATAAGGAGACAGTGAACCAAAATTGCTAAGATCTTCACAGGGTCATCCCTAACTTAATAGTTCAGATCCTCAGGGTCATCCCTATATGTAGCGAGATGGCGAATGATCTTCAAAGCTCAACGACATATCTTCCTCATCTTTAAGCTCGATCCGTTGACTTGGTCACAACCTTGTCTTCAAGCTCGACCCGTTGACTTGGTCATAGCCTCATCTTCAAGCTTGGTCTGTTGACTTGGTAACAACCTCGTCTTCAAGTTCGACTCGTTGACTTGGTCATAACCTCATCTTCAAGCTCGGTCTGTTGACTTTGTCCGCTTCATCTTCAAAGCTCGATGAAGTATCTGCCTCATCTTCAAAGCTCTCCTTATCTTTAATATCGCTTCACCACCCTAGTAGTTGAGCTCCTATAAGAAAAAAAAAGTGGGAAGTTGTGGGTTAAAAATAAAAGGAAGAAAATTACAGTATAAAAAAAAAAAAAGGGAAGTTCCTAAAAATGTTGGATTCAATTCTCTATGTAAATTGGGCTTGCTTGTAAAAGAGAGAAAATAAATAAGGAAGGCAAGTTAAAAAAAAAAAAAAAAAAAAAA
>QLSR01000385.1:228531-268513 GCA_031780015.1 Citrullus colocynthis | reverse complement strand
AAAAAAAAAAAAAAAAAAAAAAAAAAAAAAAAAAAGGAAACAAAAGAGGGTATATAAAAAATATAAAAAATAATAATAAAAAAAGTGCAAGAAAAAGGGGAAAAAAGAAAAAAATAGAAAATCGTGGAAAAAAATGATAAAATTTTTATTAAAAAAATCCATATTTTTCTTGATATTATTCCTGTCGCCCATCCTCTCTCCATCTCTCAACCATTCTCTCCTACGAGAAAATAACAGCAACCGACGACCCAACCACATATGATGGTAATCAAGTCGACGACGAAGATATTAGACTCGGACAACATTTTTTGCAGTGCGCACACAACATGGGAGGCAAAAATGGAAAGAACCAAAAAAAAAAAAAATGAAAAGGGAGAATAAGCACTTGAAAAGACGGAAGAATGAAAAGAAACGGAAAAGCTGTGAAATAAAGCCCAAAATGAAAATGCATAAACAAAAAAAAAAAAAATTGAAAATTCTGAAGAAAAGAAGACGACTTTGAAGAAGATGAACTCTAAAAGCTAGAGAGAAAAGCAATATAATTGAAGGTGATGCAAGTATCAAACTATTCTTCTATATATATAGTAGATGAGAATATCGAATCACAACCAACTAAGAGTTCAAATTCAAGTAGAAAAACCAAAATTTTTCTCAACCAAAATCTTTAAATATTGGGTGCTTGGTAGAGCTTCTAAGCACAATTTGAAAAATTCAAGTTTTAGTTGTGATTTTGATTCTATTGCCAAGTTAAATGGAGGGTAAAATTAAAAGTTAATCTTTTTTATTTACTCCCAGCCAAAATTTGAGAAAACTTCAATTTATTCCATACTAATTTTTGTGGATCATAAATTCTACTTATTTTGGAAAGTTAAATCAAATTAAATAAAAGCCAAAATTTGAGTGGAATCTTCAGTTTACCCCAACGTTTGAGTATATTCCTAGGTGGGAGAGTTTAGTTCAAATCCAAATTAAATTTTTGGATTGAATTCATATTAAAGAAAAAAAATCAAAATTTTCTTAAGTCAAAACTTGACATGCTTCAAATTTTATGTCAAATCCAATTTGAGGAACATTTGAAAGTATTTCACCAAACCAAAGTTGAAGTAAAGAGAAAGACAAAGTTAAAATTTTACTTCAAATCCACATGAAGAATTGAGTATATTCCAAATCTAAAAAGGAATTATTAGAATTTGGGATATTACTCAAAATTCGATTTGGAATTAAAATGGAGCATAAATTCTACTTTAATTCAAATTAAAACTTACTCACAAATAAATAAGTCAATA
This sequence comes from Citrullus colocynthis, assembly GCA_031780015.1. NCBI lineage: Eukaryota > Viridiplantae > Streptophyta > Magnoliopsida > Cucurbitales > Cucurbitaceae > Citrullus > Citrullus colocynthis. Next base: position 267,227 of record QLSR01000385.1, on the reverse strand, counting down.
TTTTGGCTAAAATTCAATTTTTGTTTACTTGACATAAAATATGTCAAACAAATAAAATTCGAATCAAAATTTTGGGCCAAGTTCATATTTTGATCAAGACGATGCACCAAAGAAGTCAAAAGCATACGTTGATTGCCAATTATTTTTTCCGAGATTCACAGTATAGACGTGCATAATCTAAAAAAGGGGCATTTGTTGAATGAGAAATTTTGGCCAACCAGAATTTGCTACGTCATCATAACAAAAGTCCAAATGTGTTGTGGAAATTAAAAAATTGGATCGATCTGAGTAATTAAAGTCGCTCAGGTCCAAAGTCCAACACAATTCTAGCTCATTGTAAAATTTTGGGCCAAAGAAGATATTAGGCCCAAGTCATAAGCAATTGGGCTCAAGCCCATGTGAGACCCATGAGAAATCTCTATAAATAGAGGCCTATGCATCGACAAGGTGATGCTAAAGCTTTGAAGACAAAGCTCTGAAGATTTCAAGACTAGCCTCAAGATTGCAATTTCCTGAATAAAGAAACTCCAAAAGTCGATCAACAAGACCGAAGAAGATCATCAAGTCCAAAGGCATTTCGGTGAAGATCATCAAGTCCAAGGCCGATCACCCAAGAAGATCATCAAGCACAAAGGCCAAAGAAAATCATCAAGTCCAAAGGCCAATCACCCAAGAAAATCATCAAGCACAAAGGTCGATCACAAGAAGATCATCAAGTCCAAAGGCCGATCACCCAAGAAGATCATCAGGCCGATCACCCAAGAAGATCATCAAGCACAAAGGTCGATCCCAAGAAGATCAAGAAGATCATCAAGCACAACGGTCGATCCCAAGAAGATCAAGAAGATCATCAAGAACATCAAGATCAACAAGCACAAAGGTCGATCGCAAGAAGATCATCAAGCACAACGGTCGATCCCAAGAAGATCAAGAAGATCATCAAGAACATCAAGATCAACAAGCACAAAGGTCGATCGCAAGAAGATCATCAAGCACAACGGTCGATCCCAAGAAGATCAAGAAGATCATCAAGAACATCAAGATCAACAAGCACAAAGGTCGATCGCAAGAAGATCATCAAGCACAACGGTCGATCCCAAGAAGATCAAGAAGATCATCAAGAACATCAAGATCAACAAGCACAAAGGTCGATCGCAAGAAGATCATCAAGCACAACGGTCGATCCCAAGAAGATCAAGAAGATCATCAAGAACATCAAGATCAACAAGCACAAAGGTCGATCGCAAGAAGATCATCAAGCACAACGGTCGATCCCAAGAAGATCAAGAAGATCATCAAGAACATCAAGATCAACAAGCACAAAGGTCGATCGCAAGAAGATCATCAAGCACAACGGTCGATCCCAAGAAGATCAAGAAGATCATCAAGAACATCAAGATCAACAAGCACAAAGGTCGATCGCAAGAAGATCATCAAGCACAACGGTCGATCCCAAGAAGATCAAGAAGATCATCAAGAACATCAAGATCAACAAGCACAAAGGTCGATCGCAAGAAGATCATCAAGCACAACGGTCGATCCCAAGAAGATCAAGAAGATCATCAAGAACATCAAGATCAACAAGCACAAAGGTCGATCGCAAGAAGATCATCAAGCACAACGGTCGATCCCAAGAAGATCAAGAAGATCATCAAGAACATCAAGATCAACAAGCACAAAGGTCGATCGCAAGAAGATCATCAAGCACAACGGTCGATCCCAAGAAGATCAAGAAGATCATCAAGAACATCAAGATCAACAAGCACAAAGGTCGATCGCAAGAAGATCATCAAGCACAACGGTCGATCCCAAGAAGATCAAGAAGATCATCAAGAACATCAAGATCAACAAGCACAAAGGTCGATCGCAAGAAGATCATCAAGCACAACGGTCGATCCCAAGAAGATCAAGAAGATCATCAAGAACATCAAGATCAACAAGCACAAAGGTCGATCCCAAGACGATCATCAAGTCCAAAGGCCAAGCACCCAAGAAAATCATCCAGCACAAAGGTCGATCATCAAGCACAAAGGCCGAAGAAGATCATCAAGTCCAAAGGCCGATCACCCAAGAAAATCATCAAGCACAAAGGTCGATCCCAAGAAGATCATCAAGCACAAAGGCCGAAGAAGATCATCAAGTCCAAAGGCCGATCACCCAAGAAGATCATCAAGCACAAAAGCTGATCAACACCCAAGAAGATCATCAAGATCATCAAGATCATCAAGCACAAAGGTCAACACCCAAAGTGCAAAGGCTGATCGCCAAGAAGATCATCAAGCCCAAAGGCCGATCGCCCAAGAAGATCATCAAGCCCAAAGGCCGATCGCCCAAGAGGCCGATCAATCATCAAGCACAGAGACCGATCACTCAACCCCAAGAATATCATCAAGCCCAAAGGCCGATCACTCAACCCCAAGAATATCATCAAGCCCAAAGGCCAATCATGGAAGAACAAAAAAAACATAAGGATTAAAGTTTACTTTTCGAGAGAAAAATCGAAAAAATCATAGGATCAAGTACTTGTACTCATAACACTGAAATCAATACAAATACAAAGTTTAAATTCAAGGAATCCTAATTTTATAATTCATATTTTATTTAAAATAAAAATGTTTGTTCTTATTGTTTTCTTAAAATATGTTTTGTTTCTATCAACATTTTTTTTTAAAAAGAGAGAGTCTTATTTATATGTATCATTAAATGTAAGAATAATTGTGGTAGTTAATATTCTTGGTTTTAAAGATTTTGTTGGTTTTATAAATTATGAAAAAATAATTTTAATTTATAATTTTTAAAGTAGAATGTTAAACATTTTTTCACCACAAATCTCGAAATTCTAATTTTAATATTAATGTCAATATTTTATAATTTTAAAAAATAGTTTTCTTTATTTATTTTATTAAATTTAAGAACAATTGGGTACTTAATTTTTTTTATTTCAAATATATTGTTTTTTCTCTAAATTATATATATATATAGAAAATCAATGATTTTTGGGAACAAAATCTTGTCATTATTATTTATATATATTTCACCCAGAATTTCAATTTTGTATTATATTCCAAAAAGTAAAATAAATACTTCATAAGTTAAACATTAAACTTTTTGTTTGCCACATATCTCAAAAATTTCAATTTCAATATCTATGTCATGAAATAACCTATTTTTTAATTATTATTTTTAGATGAATCTTCCTATTTTTAAGACAGGAATAGTTTATTCAATTTCTTTGTTAATTAAGGGAGGTTAACAAAAGTTTTAACTCACATTCTATTAGTTATAGTCATAAATTTATGTTGTGATAAAAAAATAGAAGAAAATTTAAAAGAGGAAAATAAATATAAAATATGAATCACAACGTAATTTAAAGATATAATTTTTAAATTGAGATAAATTAAAATTAGGAAGTCAATTTTTATATAACCGACATCGAAGAGAGAAATTCGACTTTTCTTTTCAACAAAAGACATGTCTGATCCATGGGAATCCCTTTCACAAAAATCTATGGATTCCCCCTCCTATCAGCAACTTTGTGATCTTCTCAAAGATCATTATGAGCCCTCTCCATCAATGTTTTTGTAGATTTAGAAAATTTCGGGTAGAAATAAAGAAAATTTGGAGTTAGAAATAGATATCTCACTAATATTCTCCCCATATCTCCCTCTCTTAATTTTATCAAATTGATCTTTCTCTTTCTAATTTCCTCAGCGTTCAGAAAAGAAGATCTCTATGGAGTTAGAAAAAATAAAGTAGGCTAAATAAGTAATTACATTTTTAACAATATTCTCAACCTTTCTTCCATATCTCTCTTCCCTAATTTTCTCAATCCTCCCCGATCTCCTCGACATTCAAAAAAAAAAAAAAAATCCCTCATTGTGGATTTAAAAAATAAAGTTTGCTAAATAAGTACTTACATTTACATTTTAAAGAATACTCTCAACCTTTCCTACATATCTCCTTATTCCCTAATTTTCTCAAATTAGTTTTACTTTTGATTTCCTTATCATTACCATATCACATTCTTCTCAAAATATCAAAATATATAATATGTTTTTTTTACTAAAATAAATAATCAGAATATTCTAACTCTTCGTTAATATCTCCCTCTTCCTGAAATTTTCAAGCTAATCTCATCTCTCATATTTCCTCATCATTATGTTTTTCTCCATCAAAATAAAGCTCTTACTTTAAATTAAATTCTAAAAATGAACCCCTAATCTGGATTAAAAGAAGAAAAAAACAAAAAGAATGACTTACATTTTATTTTTGCTTGACAATGTCTTCTCGGGGATGAGCAAAAAAAAAATGTGGGAAACAAAATACATACAATAATGCTTTTTTCAAGAAAGAAGATGGATAAAATGTTCACAAACAAATATAGATCAAGATGAAAGAAATTCAAAATCTCCTAAAAAAATAAATGTAGAATTTTTTTTGTAGAAGTGGTGAATTGAAGTAAATATATGACGACTTGCACTTTTTTTTTTTGTTTGATAATGCTTTTTTCAAGGATTCTGAGAACGCATTTGGAGAAGAAACACATACAATAATACATAAAAAAAAAAAAAAAAAATATAATTTAAAAAAATAGTGAATTAAAGTAAATAAATAAAAACATGAACTTTTTTTTTTTGTTTGATAATGCTTTTTTCAAGGATTCTGAGAACGCATTTGGAGAAGAAACACATACAATAATACATAAAAAAAAAAAGAGAAATAAAAAGCAAAACAAAAGAAAGACGAAGATCAAAGTTTTCACAAACAAATATAAATCAAAATAAAAGAAAATCAAAATTTTCTAACTAAAAAATGTAGAATGGTGGTTACTTTTTTTTGGAGTGATGAATTTGTTGGGTTTTATGTCCTAAAACTCATTGTTTGTAATTTATGGATTTTATTCTCAATAAAGTTGTTATCGAGATTTATTCGGTAAAGTTGTTATTAAATATGTGAATTGCATTTAAATTCAATAAAATAAGAACTCATGGCTATATGGTGAATGCTTAGACTTTATATGATAAAAGTGGAGGAAGTTTAAGTTATAGCGAAAATGGTCTATAGTATATGGATAAAGGCTGAGTACCTTATCATAGGGACATTATGGATACAACCCACTTAGTATTTGATACAAACAGTGTGATCCTAAATCATTCATGTAGAGACATGTGAGTGGGGTATCTCATGCAATGAGTTTGCATAAGATTGGACTAAGAAATAATCACGTTTACTTTATAACACCGCTTACTGTTAAAATCGATTATTTCAACCTGATGACCTAAGTAGCTCAATCTTAATCCTGAGCTAACTACGAACTTCTATTTGTTTGAGATTATCCTTTAATCTACATGGGTGAGAGTGGCCATTTTGCCAACTCAATATGTCTCCCATTTTAGGGATAAAATCAGGTAGATAGTGAGGGACACAGTCCTGCAAGATGAAACTCACTCCACCTTATTAAATGATAGTAGAAAAGTTGTTCCCTTAAGTACTGAATCCAGGTCTTAAACAAGGGGCCCGACCCTCTCATTAGCCCGAGAAGGATTCGGTTTGATGGTTGGACCATAAACCAATTGTTCATTAGAGGATCAGTGGGACTTAAGGAACAATAAGTAATTACAAGGATAAAACGGTATTTTAATCCAACTGTAATTACAAACACTTGTGAAGGATCGACTTACTAATTATGGTTATATCAAATGGACAGAAATATATCTACAGTGAGGAGAGTGTAGCTATTGGCCTTTAGTAGAATGACCCGGTAGTTAACGAATGTTAATTAACTTGGTTAAAGAGTTTAACCGGTTAATCTCGGGTCATTAGAACTCATGATTTGTAGGTCCCCTTGGTAGCTCGTGGACAAAACCTTAGAACAGTATATTGAGACAATTTAAAGTGTTCAGATTTAGGGAAAAGGGAGCATTATACGGTTTGATTTATTTAATTGTGAATTAGACGAATTGAGATTATAATAATATTTAAATATGATTTAAATATTATGCCTGTGATTAAAGATTCATCAAGTTTAAAATTGTCAAAAAGTGGAAAGTATTAATTTAATATTAATATAATTAATTAATTAATTATTATTTAAATTAATTATATTAAATTAAAATTTTGATTTATAAATCAAAATTGTTTTCTTAATTCTCAATAGAGAATACCTTCTTCGGTTGCATGGTGAAAGAGGAGGTGGAGACCTCTCCTTCACATGCATTTTCCACTTTCTTCTTCAAGTATCTTATTCACCAAGTGTGGTGTGATTTAGCAAGTGCATTTTCAGATAATGTTATTCTCTTCAAATAAGGAAGAGAAAAAGTTGAAAAAGATGGGCATTTTTTTGGTGAACAAAAACCTTACAGGAAGGTTTTTTCTCTCTACCGAAAAATTGTGTTTTTCACATTTTTGTTCCAATTTTCTACTCCAATTCGGATCCCACCATCCATTCTAAGGCCTGAGAATAATAAGGTAATTCTAATAATGGTCTGTGAACAGTTCGTGATCAGTTTTTTAAGATTCTCGAGTACGAATTTTAAGCTACAACAAGTAAGTGTACTACCTTTGTATCTCAATTTATCTAAGCATGTTTTTCCTTTAAATTGATGTAATTAGAGTGCTTTACATCCTAATTTCTTCTGTTGCATGTTTTCTAACTTCATTAGAATTGCATAGAAGGAAAAGATTAAAAAATGTTGAAAAAACAAATGTAGAATGGTGATTACATTTTTTGGAGTGATGAAGTACAAGAAGGAAAAGATTAATGATATCTTTATGTATTAAGGTGCTTGATAAGTTGTCTCCTTTGCAGAAAGGTGTTTTAGGGAAAGGGAATTATTCGTGAAAAGAATAGATGTTATAACTTACTATTAAAGGAGGGTATAATGGGAATATGTTTAAAAATCAAGAGCAAAATTGGAATGTGAAAATTCTCGTACTTACCCTCTTTTAATATAGTATAGATATATCCAAGATGGAATTAATTATCAAGAAAATATTATCATTCTTTTATTTAGTTTAGGGGTCGTATGATAACTATTTTAGTTTTTTTAAAAAAAACAATTCTATTAGGTAACTAATTAAGGCTCCGTTCGGTAATTATCTTGTTTTTTGTTTTTTGTTTTTGAAAATTAAGTCTATTTCCTCATATTTTCTTACAATGGTTTGCATATTTCTTGAATACAAGAGTTGAATTCTTAGCCGAATTCCGAAAATAAAACACAAGTTTTTAAAAATTACTTTTTTTAGTTTTCAAAATTTGGTTGGATTTTTGAAAATATGGGTAAAAAGAAGGTAAGAAAGCAAGACATTTAGGGGTGAGAGGGGTGTTTATAGGCTTAATTTTCAAAAAATAAAAACTAAAAATTGACTCCGTTTTGTAACCATTTTGTTTTTTATTTTTGTTTTCGAAAATTAAGCCTACACTACTTTTCCATTCAGATATATTTATTTGTTATCTACTTTTTACTAATGATTTAAAAACCAAACCAAAATTTGAAAATTAAAAAAAATAGTTTTTAAAAACTTGTTTTTGTTTTTGGAATTTGGCAAAGAATTCAACTATTGTATATAAGAGAGATGAAAATCAAGATACATGGGGAGAAAATATGGTTAATTTTCAAAAACAAAAAATGAAATTGTTACCAAACGGAGTTCAAATTATTATCAAATGAGACTAAATTTTTTGTTTGTTGCATTTTAAAAACGTTTTTTAGATTGTTAAGAAAAATTAAAAACAAGAAAAGAACGTTTTTAAAACGGTTTCAGTTTTTATAAAACCACGCGCTTAATAGCGCATTGAAAATGCCTTCTAGTTTGGTGGTTGGCAATCATATGTCCATACAATATGTAGTGGGATAATAGTTTTGTTATAAATATTTTGTTTTGTTTATTTTTATTTTTTGTTTTTTCTTTTCTATTTTAGAATAATAGTTGTGTTATAAATATTATGTATTTAATTAGATTTCCATCGTATTTACTTATTCTTCTCCTGAGCTAATTCATTATTGAATTTAACCTTTAAACACTTCATCACTCTATTTTAAACACTTCATCACTCTATTTTAAGTACTATCAAATTTATGTCTACTCCATTCTATCACTATAAATAAGAAATTTGTAAACCTTTTAAAACAGACATCTCACATTTTGAGAATAAAAGAGCTCTTTTCTTTATTCTCTATTTCTTTTGAGTTGTTATTATTCTTGTTATTTTTATATTCTAATTTTACAACAAATTTCTATTTTTTATGTAAAAATAAATGGTAAATGATGTCAAAATTATTTTCTTGTCTTAACACTTTATTTCCACATTATACTCATTTTTCATTTTAACATATATCTTAAAAAAAATTCAAATTTCAAGGTAAAAATAGTTGAAAAATATGGATAAATTAAAATGATTAATTTTGTTATTTTAATATAGAAAATTAAAACTCTTCATGAGAGCGTGTTTTTTGAAAAATTATCAAACATTAATGGAATGATATGTTTTTCCCAAAAGATATTAAGAAACTAAAATTATTCTTTTTTGTATACTATCAATATATTGATTTAGAAAAACTATCAATATATTGATTTATTTTTATTTTTCTATATTTTATTTGTGATTAATTTATGTGTTTAAAAATATTGATAGTGTTCTATAAATATGGATGTTTTTTAAGAAAAAAATTAAAATAAAAGTATAATTTTATAACTATGTATATTAGATAGAAAATTCTTAAAAAAAAACACGATTTTATGTTTATTAAAAATATATAAAGCTAAAAAAATCATCAAAAACTTTTTTAAATTTTTTAAAAATGACAAAAGAACACAATTATCAAACATGAAGGTGAAATAGAGAAGGAAACTTAGTTAGGTGACCTCCGACTATAATTGAGAATATTATGGGCCTTGGCTAGCCAATCGAAGTACTACTATTATTCTATTATTCCATCAGGGCCTCTGCTGATACTTTCCTTTGTCGCTAGACCCCTGCTTTCCAAGTCCAAAAAGGAAGACTTGGATGATCCACTCAAACTCATTTCCAATAAGTTTGCCCAACTTAAAAGGCATGAGTGAGTATCCAAAGTAAGTAGAAGTAGATCCTCTTTGTTTTATTTTTTTTTAAATCTTTTAGTTTAAAAAATAGAGAAAAGAAAAAAAACTACCAAACATGTTTTTGGTTTTTTGTTTTTAAAAAACAAAAAACAAAAAATAGTTACCAAACATGTATGGTTTTTGTTTTTTGAAAACTAAAAACAAAAGAGAGACTTTCAAAAACTAAAAACTAAAAACAAAGAAACAAAAATCAAATAATTATCAAATGGGCCTACTCATTATTTGTAATGTTAAGTAAATTTATTCCGAAATTGTATTTATTTATTTTTTTTATATTAAACTTAACTTTCTTGTGGAACTAATATATATAGTTATAAAGTTAAAACTTTTGAAAAATAATATCATTTTAAAAGTTATTAGGAGTCATTTGTTTCCTGGGAATCCAATATTAATTCCCTTACACGTTTGTCTTATGATAATGTAAGTGTTGACTTTTTGGCCCTTAATCTCAAATTAATTAATTTTAATTAATTAATTAATCAATATTTTGACGATAACAAACCTGAATTAATTTACTAATAATTTGATTATTTTGGAGTATCCATTGCATGGAGCATGGAATAATGAATCAAACGCGTTTTGAATCACTCAAATTGGAGCTCAAACGAAAAAAATATTATTGAGTCAAGTTTAACGGAAAAATCTCGAGCTGATGACGTGGCAGATTTTTTCATCAAAGTTGACCAATTGAAATGTGCCACTTGGAGAAATGGAGAAGTGAAACTTGGTGGATTTTTTATTTTTGGATTGATGTTAAAAAGAAAATGATTTTAAAAGGAAATGAATTTAAAAAGAAGATAAATTTAATATTATTATATATGTTTGTGTCTAACGATTAGTTGCTTTTAAAAAAAATGAATTTAATATTATTTAATGTTTGTGTCTAACGACTACTTGAGTTTAAATCTCCATCATTCAGTTTTTTTTTACAAAGATCTAATGGTCCAAATTGAATTTGGTTTTCACCGACTTCCATCTTTTCTTAAACACTTCATATTCTCCAAATTTTTACAACTTTTATTATTTTCAATCCTCCATAATTCACCAAGCCACCATTGTTGCTCTCTCTTCAAGCTTCAATGTTTCTTCCTTTCATCTAATTCTTGAGAGAGATCTATGTATGGTGATGATTGATTTATTGTGAATTCAAAACTTGTAAATCCACTCTATTTAGAGAGTTTGTCAAGTGTGCTTTTTGTTTTTCCAAACTTTTGTATGGGTTGGCTCTTGATCCCGAGAAAAGAGTTGTTATAACCTTTTGATCCCCAACCATGAAAAAAATTAGGTTTGTTCTTGCGTCTGAAAAATGAACGTTATAGCGGTTCGACTCTAAGCCGTGAAAAGAATAAAAAACTTCTACTGAAGTACTCAATAGGACCTTGGGAAGTGGATGTAGGCCAGTTTGTGCCAAACCACTATAAAATTCTTAGTGTTAATTTCTCTATCCCTCTCCTACTTTAATTTTGCAATTAATTTGTTTTATTTTATTACACGAAATTAGTTGCAATATTTGTTTCTTAATTTAATTGCTTAATGTTTATTTAGGTTGGTTGAAATAATTGATCTTTATAAATCTCATACCAATCTTTTTATTAAAATTAAATTGGTTGCTTAAAAGTGTTAGATCTAAATACTTGGCTTCTTGGGGTTGAAATTATTTGCATAAAACTCTTGTTTAAATGACTTGATAGCAAAAATTGGTTAATTTGCTTAATTAGGCCCACTTTAGGAAAAAGTTTTAATTAGTTTTAAGAAACCTTATTCACCCCCTCTAAGGTTACCATACCGATCCTACAGTAAGATGCATTTACTAACGGAGGACATCATAGACTCTTTAGATGTCCTAAAATACGAATCCTCGAAATTCTTGAAAGAGCCATTTGCTGTAAGTTGCAAATGACCAATAAAAAACAATTTGTAATACCAAACTCTACTACCTATACTATTGAGTAGTACAAGTGACAAGTTTGGTTGATCTGTATGGAAGCACGAGATATGTTTTGTTAAGCCAATTTCCTAGCTATAGTAGTAAATGAGGGAATATGTGTGGATAGAGTCATAAGCGCAGAAAATAAATTTTGATAAAGGGTAAATGTAATTTAACATTGGAAATTCTAGTTCTAGAAGCAATAGAAATTCCAATGCAATTCCCTATCATCGACTTCTCTTAATTAAGCATGTACTCGATTTATAGTTCACAATGATTTAGTTGATTCAATCAACTTATCGACGCTACAGGCAACCAAATCATTGAATTAAACCAAGCAAACACCGCATTTATTAATTAAAGCCTAAACCTGATTAAACTAATTGCTTTACTTCTAATTGGTTCAAAAGCATCCATATAGAATTAAAAACATTTGCATTAAGCATAAGGCTTCTATTTTGTGATTAACTAATTAGGTAGCCTAACTAATCGATTTATCTTTGAACCTAGGTTTAGCATACATTTTAAGGTCTACGGGTAACCTATATTCCTTATCGTGCATATATTAAACCTTTGATACTCAGGATTTTAGCTAGACAAACAAGAAAGGGCGCACAAGCCATAAATCTTAGCTAAAACATACATTCAAGAGTAGAGGTTTCAATCTATTCAAGAACATGTATATCTAAATTAAACAGGAATCAAAGAACATAAATCATAATACATTAAATTTGATCAAGAAAAAATCTCAAAAAAATTACATTGGGTTATTGCTTCCAAAAACTATAAAATCCAACTAACCCTCGAAAATACATAGACAAGATGTAAAGGAGATTAGGGCATCCAATCTTCAAATTACAACCCAAACAGAAAATAAAAACATAAACCAAGAGATAGAAAATAAAGGTAGAAACTTAGTTGGTGGTTGCTTCTCCCAAAATCTCAATGGCCTCCATTTTTTTCTTGCTCTCAAGCTTTGTCTTCTTATTTACTATTATTATTATTACTACCTTTGCATAACCCTAAATTCAAGAACTATAATTGTAGAATGTGGCCTTCTCTAGCCGTCAACCCTTCGCGTAGTGTTGCAACACTCAGGGGGCACTACGGCACTCAACCTCCACTCTGCTTATGAATTTTATGGTAATTGCTTTCGATTAATATGCAATTCGTAGAAAGCAGTAGGTTAGGTTAACTTGTGAATCGAACACGACAAATATTGCTCTAATCGACCTAGGATTAAGTCAAAAGAATATTAATTATGACATTTCCAGTTAAATATTCCCCCTAACAATCCCTAGATCTTAATACAATTAGGTCAATTTGGACATGCATGCCTTCCATCTTTTCAAATTGGACTAATTAGTTATTTATGACAATTTAATTAGTCTTTCTAATTGAATTTAGTTAGTGGAAAACAATTAATTAACTTCGATAATGAAAATTCGATGATCAAATTGCTTGAATATTGAAAATCCATTATAACCTAAACTAGACTTTTCGCATATAAACTTTAACTATTTTACTTGTTGCATGTATTTTTGTGCTATTTAATTTTCTTGCAAACAAAACAACTTCAAAACCCCTCTTCAGTTACCTAGGACTATTAGCTATTCAATTGGAAAATTCAAGTGCTCCCGACATTCGACCTGGTCTTACCATTATTACTATTTTGGTGAATATGGTTTTTTATTTGGCACGAAATTGCACAACGAATTCTGTCTGCCACTTCATTAGTGCCACGACATTGCTAGAAAATGGAGTATCAGATAATTGCGTAATGCCGCAACGTTGAGGTGGTGCTATGGCGCCAGCGAACATTCATGCACGTGATTACTTCGGAGCGCGACAACATCCAAGGGTATCGCTGCAACGTTGTGGCCTTTCCTCAAAATGTTGCTCTCGAGAAATTGCGAAGCCCTTGCACCGTGGGTCTAGGAGAAAAATGATAATATTCACATCTTTTTCGGTTGATGCAATTGAGCTTTATTTTGCCCGTTTTAGCTTAATTACAACTCTAACGCCCGACTCCACCTTTCAAGAGCTCGATATCTGTAAAATCACTAATTTAAACATGTAAAACCTAGGAACAACCTCGAATTAAGCAAAGTTAGATAACACATTTTAGATAAAGTGTTTAAATCAATAATAATTATTTAAATTTAGATTTATTAAAAATGGTAAGAAATTTTTTTATTTTCTATTCGATAAAAGAAAAAAAGATCTTCAAATTTGTATAACTCCTGGCTTGAACTAAGATCTACAGTAAAACACAACGAAGCCATTATGCAAAACATGTACCTATTTTGAATTTTGGGACTTTATTCTACATAAAATATATCATTATTAAAGTTTATTTATCCTGCTAGCTTGAAAAATTGCACAAAATGACCCAAAAACCAAAAACTTTTCTATAGATGACATCTTCTTAAAAACTTTATTATTAGTGACCTTTTTTCCATGTGAAATACCCATTTTACCCCCAAAATTAAAATAGCAGGCACGCGTGTTTCTCGTTTTCTTTAAGTTACCGCTCCAACGTTCACATTCCTATGCTTCATACTTTTCGCTTTCTCTCAACCTTCTGCTTTCCATCAACATTTTGTCGTCGTCCTCATCTTCGTCTTCGGCTTCATCTAAAAGGTATTTGACGTCCCTTAAGTTTAGTTTAGGCAATTGCTTAATAGAAGTTAAACGATCGTTTAGTTTTTCTAAGCGATCGTTTAGTATTTCTAAGCAAAAGTTTAGGATTTGGTAAGCAATCGCCTATCTTTTGTTAAACTGACTATTGTATTGCATTTCCTCGCTGTAGGTTAATCATGGTCGTCTTTGAGGATGGATATTTCTCTGCTATCGTCTTCTGTATGGTCCACAAAACCGGTACCTTGATTAAGAACAAGCTTACAACTGATCAAATGGACATGTTTAGGAAGACATGTTTTGGTCCATTGCTGGACGTGGACTTCGTGTTTAATAGGCAACTCTTGCACCACTTCTTGCAATGAGAGGTTAGGGATGATAGCACCGACTCAATTAGCTTCAACATACTAGGGAAGAAAGTTATGTTCACACAAGAAGACTTCAATATTATAACCGGGTTGTGGTTGACTGAAGAAACAGTTGAAAGAGATACTTGCGACAAGAGACTACGGCATCTCATCCTTAGACCAAAGGACCCGAATGATAAGAAGGAAAAACTTGGCAAGGATGTTGAGGCGACCTTTGAAAAATTTTGATTTACAAACGATCAAGATGCCGTGAAAGTTGTGCTCGCATTGTACATTGAAATGGTCATGATGGACAAAGACAAGAAGACCCAATTTGATATGAAGACATTTGGGTTTGTCGATGACCCTGAAGTCTTCGCCAATTACAATTGGTCGTCTGTCTTCTTCAAGCGTCTACTGAATGACATGAAGACTATTATGTGCGAGAAGAAAGAGGTACACGATATCAAGAAGGCAAACAACTCGAAGCACATCACACACTACTACATAAAAGGATTTGTGCTTGCACTCCAAGTACGTGCTCTTCGATTCAAAACTCATTATGTATTTGTGCTTGATAGCCTTATGTGTAACCCATTTGTGACATGTCTGTTATAGGTTTGGGCTTATGAAATTAGTCCACATCTAGCAAGTTTGTGGCCACCAAAGTAAGCAAGAATGCAATACCACAAATCTTGAGGTGGACCTATTCTTAAGCACCATCCTACAAGTCGTTGGAGATGAATTTATTCCAATCGAAAAAGGTAACGGACCGTTTAGTATTTCTAAACGATCATTTAGGTTAACTTATATGATCGTTGTGAGACATCTACATGATCGTTTAGAAGAATCTACATGATCGCCTAGCTTCTCTAAGCGATCGTGTAGTAAAATCTAAAAGATCGACTAGTTTCTCTAAGCGATCATGTAGTTTTTCTAAGTGATCGTTTATATTAATTTAAGAGATCGTTTATATTAATCTAAGTGATTGCTTATATTAATCTAAGAGATCGTTTATATTAATCTAAGCGATTTTTTAGAATAATATACACGATCATTTAGTCGTTTGTTGTTTTCAATACGTCCTGACTTGTTGTTTACATCATAGACAATTATCGTCGCGAGATTTGTGCCTACACCAGATGAAATAAAGGTACAAAGAGGATATAATAAGAGGGATTGAGTTGATGCCAGGTGTTAACCCCACATCAAGAGATCAACCTTTAGTTGATATCGAGGCTGAACATCACGAGTCCTCTTATGAAGACCAAGTGGAGCAGCCTATGACAGAGCATCATATTGAACCCCCTCGGCCACACGAAGAACAAGTCGAGCACCCTACCACTAAGATAAAAACACTTATATTGGGTCTGACTAGTGCTCAGAGGGGTAAAAAAAGGCGCGTCGAATCTTCACTGAAGCAATCCAAGTCCTCCAAGACCTTGAGAAGGCACAAACACTTGAAATCATATAAGGTGCTGAGAGAGGAAATATCCGAAGTTCGCTAGGATTTGGCAAACTTCACGACCACGGTTCGTGAACTTCACGACCACGGTTCGTGAGCAACACGAACATTTAAGCAATCATATAGAAGATTTGAAGATGTTTCTTCAACGTTTATGTCAGGTTAGAAATCTTATTGATCATATGGTCGACATATTTCTAAATGATCGCCTTAGGAGTTTCTCTATGTGATCGCTTAGGACTTTTATGCGATCGCTTAAGACTTCCATGCCTATGCGATCGTTTAGGACTTCTATGTGATTGTTCATTACTTTATGCGATTGTTTATCTAATACTTTACGTTCTTTGTCTGATACAGGTTAACAACGAAGAAGATAACAATCAGAGAAGTACCCCTAATGATGCCCCCAATGCTGATGGATCAGATAAGAATGGGGAACATGAAGGGGGTGGTAGGGATGACCAGGTTGATATGAACGAGGATAATGGTGGTGAAGGGCGATCTTATATGAACGAGGGTAATGGTGAGGATGATCAGACTGATAGGAACGAGGATGATGGGAAGGAAATGGCGATAGTGGTATTTAACCAAACCATCGAGCACATTGGGGAAGAAACCACCACTGATACCCTTCAAGAAGTTCCCATCATCAAACTCCTCACCACATATCCACTAACCCCAGTTGAAGAGATCCCCATACAAGTGCTTCCCATTCGAGGAGCATTTTGGATTTGAATTCGCCAGCCGAACCACAAGAAGGGGCTGAGGTAGTTTAATTTTTTCTATACATGTTAATTGCTGTAAATATATACTATCTGATTTCCAATCAATCATAGGAGAAAAAAGTGATCCCTGATCTTGGAAAGAGAACTAAGCCGACAAGATTTTCACCAAAGGATGTGAGAAGAGGGAATAGAAGGAAGGCCATTCCAAGCCTGAGCCAACCCTCTCTCAGCCCCAACCAACACCCTCCGTGCCCGAGCCAACCCCCAGCCCCAGCCAACACCCTCTCAGTCCAAGCCAAAACATTTCAAACCCAAGTCAACCCATCTCAACCCCAACCAACCCCCCCTCAGCCCTAACCAACTTCTTCACATCCTCAGCCAACACCATCTCAGCCCCCGATTCAATTAAGACCACCAACGGGTGTTGTGGTGGAAAACCCTGTGGTCCCTATCCCTAAGTTCCCCATTAGGTTGGTTTGATCCTATGACCCCTTGTTCCTAGTACCAGATGTGCTATGGAATACATATAAGAAATGGAGGAGCCATTCGAAAACAAAAGATGAGGAACAAACGGTCACATTCACTTTTAGACCAAGGAGTTCTTCAGAACACTCGAGAACACAATAGTGCTGGGGATGTAAGTATTTATTCAAAACATTAAACAATCGTTGAGGATAATATAAACGAGTGCTTAGCTCTGTCTAATCGATCACTTAGATAATCCTAAACGATCACCTAGCCAAAGCTAGGCAATCGTTTAGGTAATCATAAATGATCGCTTAATACCAAGTCGATCGTTATTGATTATCTAAATGATCACCTAGCCAAAGGTATGCGATCATTTAGATAATCGTAAACAATCGCTTAGTACCAACCCGATCGTTATTGATTATCTAAACAATCGCTTATCAAAAGCTAAGCGATTGTTTAGGAAATCCTAAATGATCGCTTAGTACTTCTATGCTCGTTCGTTTATGACTAACTTTTTTTTTTATTGTATTGTCTAGAATGGACATCCTACTAATGCATGTGCATCGAAAGCTTCATTCTCGGCCTAACCTCTGTGGGTATCGGTTCACGGTGGTGAACACAAGCTTTATGGTACGTATAGAACAACTACCACTCAAATTAGCTTTTGTCATTATTTATTTAACTCTGATTTTCACAAGATGCCCTCTCGAATGTAGAAGGAATTTTAGTGAATGTCCGATTGGAGGATTTGGTCATGAGCGACAAAACTGTGCAACCGTGGACGAACAAGGTGGCACACATGGGTTATTGGGCCAACAGTCTGGAGTTCCTTGAGTATGCACATGGCGAAGTTGAAGAGTACAAGCCTACATGGTTGGAACTGAACTTTTTTTGGGCTAATCAATATAAACGAGCATTGGCTCATGATTGCAATTGATCTATGTGGATGCACGGTGTACGTCAGCGACTCGATGCTACACTATATTCGTGAGGACATCGTGAACCCAAGACTTTAGTTGGTGGCCAAATCCATACCGTCCATCTTGATATCCAACAAATTTGATAAAGGACATCCAAAGTTCATCTACGGGCTGGGGGAAGTGAAGAGGTCGAAGGTCACTTTTCAGTATGGCAAATCCCTTGACTAAGCGATCGCTTACTATTTGTTAGGCGATCGCTTAGACATGCACTAAATGATTGCTTAATATATACTAAGCGATCGTTTAATATGTACTAAGCGATCATTTAGGTATATACTAAACGATCACTTACTATATGCTAGGCGATCGTTTAGACACACAGTAAGCGATCGTTTAGGTAATTACTATGCGATCGATCAGGTACTTCCACTACATTTCATGTATCCCTGATGGCCCCGTGGCAGGTGTTATGAATGTTTATCTACATGTTTTCTTGTTGTGTCCTCTTTGGCAGCATCGTGTACACTTTGTGAACTTGTCGTGGCTCCTCACCAGTAGATGGTATTCTAACGGTTTGATGTCGACCTATGCTTAGCACCTTTCGTGGTGGTAGAATTTCAAAGTCATTGAACCCTGGTCTTCGTCCCCACTCTTGTCGATGTCCAACTAGGTATATTAGTTCGGCATAGGCGGCAAACACACACTCTACTGTAAACCACTCTGCGCACAATGTTTGGACGTTAATGTTTCGCATGACTATCACAGCTATTGCATGTAAGCATGGAATCTCCATGCAATTAACTCCATACAAGTACATGTTCGTGAACGAAGATCAACCAACCCACCCAGATGTCCATCATCCACGTTAAACACATACATGTCAACTAGAGAAACATGATATGTTCTAGACACTAATTCAGCTTGTTTAAGAATAGACATTACATAATTAGTTACAACGTCCGTGCATGTCATTGCATGTGTACGTCAGACATAGAACCAATCCTACAACCAGTCACGTATATGCTTAAGTAGCTTCGTAATTGGCAATTCCCTTGCATCTTTTAACACTCCATTGAGGCACTTTACTATATTCGTTGTCATCTTATCATACCTACAATGGACTTGGTATACACGTGCCCACCATTGTAATCCAACTTCTTTAAGATATGCTATCATCCCGGGATATCTATGAAGTTTAGTCCAGTATATTTGAAACTTAGATATCCTATAGGCTTTGACAACAAGATGAAAATGTGGGATTATATCCTTATTCTTGAATTTGTCCATCAAGTTATTCCAAATGTGGTATATACACAGTGTATGGAATGCCTCTGGGAATATACTAGAGACAGTCTTCCTAATAAAGATGTGACGATCTGATATAATCAGTAAGTTAGGAATGTCTCCAATTGAGACCTTTAAATCATGAACCAAAGCTATGATGCATCTTTCTCACCGTCTACAATACCAAACACAATGAGATATATGTTGTTATTGTCATCGATAGATGTTGCTATCAACAACATACCTTTGTATTTCTTGTGCAAATGGGTGTCGTTAACATGTTGTGGGTTCTCTTAAATGTCTCTCTATAAAAGATTAAAAAAAAATTGCAATGTTTTTACATAAATATTTTCAAAAGTACTTTTGCTTTGGGGAAATTATCTTAAATGATAAAACTACTAAAAATATTTACAACTAATAGCAAAATACACAGTCTATCGCGGTTTATCGCCAATAGGCAGTGAAATATTGCTATATTTGTAAATATCTTAGTTCCTTTTGCTATATTTGAAAATAGTCCCTTGTTTTGTCTAATTTCTTTTAAACAACAATATGCTTCCAATTAACCCCTAAAACACTAATATAATAAAGGATATTGTCCAAATATTTTCAAAAATAGAAAAATTGTTGAAAATAATTACAAATATAACAAAATTTTACTTTCTATCTAAGTCTATCATAGTCTATCACAAATAGAAAGTGAAATTTTGCTATATTTCTGAATAGTTTGATATTTTTTCTATTTATAATAATTTTCCATATAAGGGATATAATAAAGGCTAAATTATACAAAATAATCTTAAGTTTGGTTCTTTGTGTCTAAAATACCCTTGAACTTCCAAAAGTTTCAAAAATACCCTTAAACATTCAAAAAGGGTTAAGAAAACACATTTGTCATTAGTTTTGGATGGAATTTGAGTGTTCTGTTTAAAAAATACTCTTAAACTTTCAAAAATTTAAAAATACTCTTATTGTCAGTATATTAACACAAACCATTTTACTCATTTTAAATATCTTTGAACTTTTAAAAATAACATGAATACTCTTAGCCTTATTAAAGAAAGAAAAAGTTTAAAAATGCTCCTAATGTTAGTATATTGATCAATTTGTTTGAAGTTTTCTTAAGTTCGATAATAGCCATGTTTAAAACAAATAATTTTATAGATATCATTTTTTTTTTTTTATAAATTTTTTAACTCTCATTTGTCTAATCCTTACACAAAAATTTTGTCATAACAAAATATAAACCATAACTTCAAGTTACAACATAAAATTTCACAAAACTCCAAAAATAAATATTTTCCCTTAAAACTTACCAAAACCATAAATAGCCAATTACAAAAAGAATGTATTTGGCTATTCATATATTAATAGTAAAGTACTTTTTTTTTCCTTTTAAGTTTAAAGGTATTTTTAATTTGAAACTTCAAGATATTATTAAAACAAAATGCTAACTATTTCTATCCAAAACTAACAGTAAGATTATTTTTTAACTTTTTATGAAAGTTTAAGTATATTTTTAAAACTTTTAAAAGTTTCAAATATTTTTGACACAAAGTACAAAGTTCAAAAGTATTTTCCATAATTTAGCCTCTAATAAAAGAGTCAAAATGAGCAAATTTCTAGTACTATAGTAGTATAGAAATTTGTTCATACTACCTCCATTCATTCTTTGCAATAAACGTAACTTTTAAGAATTATGTAGAGTCTATGAAATAATTAAATAATAATTTAATAAATTATTACATAACGTGTCAAATAATGAACTGTAATAGCTTTTTTTCTAGATGAAAACCAAGGATGCATTGCCATGTGGCGGGTTAGTCCTAGTTGAGCCACGTGGCTGACAGGGTCTGCTTTCTATAATTTCGATGGAAGAAACTAAAAAATTTTAAATCCGAGAAAGATCCCGCTGCTCTTTCATTTTGAATTTTCCCCCTGCCTTTCTCAAGAAATAGCCGTTGTAAGCTTACTCATATTAAACCTAAACCCCAACATTCAGGACAAAAGAAAAAAAGTTCTTTCTAAGTTCTAACACATCAATCCCAACAATCTCACTGCGCAAACCCAAGTTCCGAAGAGAAATTGAAAGGGAAAAAGAAAAAAAAAAAATTGGCTTCAAGCATCGGACTCATGGATTCGGCTTACTTCGTCGGCAGATCTGAGATCCTTTCATGGATCAATTCCACTCTCCACCTTAATCTCTCCAAAGTTGAAGAGGTTTCAATTCTATTCTTTCTCAAATTGATTTTTGCCTTTTTTTTTTTTTTTTTTCATTTTGGATCTCAATTTCATTATATTGTTGCGATTGACTGTTCTTACAACAAATGGTCATGTTATCGCACAGTCTTGCTCTGGTGCGGTCCATTGCCAGTTGATGGATGCGGTTCATCCAGGGATGGTGCCGATGCACAAGGTCAATTTCGATGCGAAAACTGAGTACGAGATGATCCAGAACTATAAGGTTCTTCAAGATGTATTTAACAAGCTCAAGATCACCAAGGTTCGATTTCTCCCCAATTTTGATGGATCGTTTCTTTTCTCTTTTGTTTGATTCAGTTTTGATTTTGACCTAATATTTGTGAGATCTGTTGTTCTGAAACTGCAATTTTATTCTTCTTTATGTTCTTAGCATATAGAGGTTAGCAAGCTTGTGAAAGGTAGGCCACTTGATAATTTGGAGTTCATGCAATGGATGAAATGGTACTGTGATTCGATCAGTGGAGGAGTTCTACACAAGTAATGCCATCTACTTTCTTTCCCTTTCCCGTTCAGGAAATTATGAATGACTTGAAATTAAACTATATTTACAAGTTTAGTCTGTTTCACACTCTTTTAACATTCATAGAAGTATTAATTTTGTGTATAATATGGATCTTGAAATTGAAAGTCTAATAGACATTTTTTAAGGTTGAGAAATCTATTAGAAACAATCAATCTTGAAAGTTTAAGTATTAAATTTGTAATTTAAACTAAAATTTTCCAAAGGTGTTTTTAAGGTTTCACTAGCATTTGAATCTGAAACAATTTGTTTTTCTTGAAGAACACTTGGTTGAATCACTTGTTCCTTTTCCAGTTATAATGCTTTAGAAAGGAGAGAAGCCTGCAAGGGCGGGAAAGAAGCTAGTAAGAAATTTGCAGCCTCTCAATCTTCAGCCAAGAACTCAGTGGCTACATCTAGATCTCAAACCTCTCAAAATGCAAGAAGAAATGAAGTAACTGCTATTGTCAACACGGCAAATCAATCAGGAAAAACTTCAAGGCCTTCCTCTAGTTGTGGAGCAGCAGTATATGATGAGCAGGTAATTCATGGGTTACAATATGGATGTGAATTCTTTCTGTTCAGGATATCTGAACTTTAATGATAAGAATTTCAATGCAGATCACAGAGTTGAAACTTTCAATTGACAGCCTTGAGAAGGAAAGAGACTTTTACTTTGCCAAATTGAGGGATATTGAGATTCTATGCCAGAGTCATGAGATACAGGACTCTAATGTAAAGTACCCTGAGATTTTAGAAAATGCCAATTCTTTCCATTTATGCTCAACATGAGCTGATGAACTCTGTTCTACAGGTTGTAAGAGCAATAAAGAAGATTCTGTATGCTGGGGAAGATGATGCATCAGTAGTGGCAGAAGCTCAAGCAATGGTGTCCATTGCTACCCACCAAAAGGAAGGTGAGACAAGAACTGAAGGAATTTCAGATGAGAGAGCAAACTTGGAAACTCAGAAGAGAAAAAATATTCAAAATCTTGATGTTGATGCTGTGGGGATTACAACATTGTCCCCGAGGCAGAGAATTTCTGGTGTTTCTGATGTTCATTGCAGTGGTTCACCTCTTATGACTTACTGATTATGGATGGAACTCTTCAACATCCTTTGCATTCGATCCACAGCATTTTACAGTGTAAAAGCAATCATGAATCAATTAATTCATTTACAATACATTTTCATTTTGGGAGCTGAAATCTGAAACTTTCTGTTTAAATGATTTTAAACTGTTGTGTAGAATGTATACTCAGACTCAGACAGACAATGAAAGACCATTTTCATTGGACTTTTGACAGACACGAGTTTTATGTTAGTAGGTGCTGAATGAGATATATCTTCTCTAAGGTATATATCTCACTTTATGCCTTACGTCCATTTTAACTTTTCTTTAATTATTCTTCAAAATTTTTCTAATTACGTCCAATTATTTGATTCCTACGTAGAAATGCATCAAAAAACATATTTAACGAATCTCTATATTCAAAACATTTAAGTCCTAGTTAGCTTGACATGATTTTAAATGAATCTCTATATTTCCCCCTACTTGGTTCGATGATACTTATTAAGACCTCCCCTCATCTGTGTAGCAAAAAGAATAGTTAGGTTGGTCATTTGTTACTTATCAAAACATTTATTTTTCTGCAGTTTGAAAGTATATCTTATACTTGTTCTGAACTTGAAGAAAGACTTAGAATGTTGTTCTTTTATCTTGAACACATACATGGTTTTAGATTACGAATTAAAATTACAAGTCAGGTAGCTGAAATGAAGACATTATATGAACTAAAATGGCAGTTAAAAACATACTTTTGTAGCTATAAGAAGAGGTTAAAATCAACTTATTCCTAAATATTTAGAGTTGTGTTTAAGAACTTCTTTTAATCAATTTAGAGTTTGAATATTGTGTCTCACAAGTTCTTGAATTCTAAAAGTACAATGGTATTACATGCCTAAAAGGTCATCTAGTCATGAAATGATGAAAGATATCGATTCATGCGAACGACGTCGACCAACTGATTCACTATTTTCAAGGTATTTTAACTGGGTCAATGTTCGTTGGTATGATATTAGAAAAAATTGTTGAAACACTTCCAATCATTATATCACATAGTACATAGCTCGTTGGGTATTTATGAACATGATTGTCATTTATGTGTGGTTGCACTCAAGTAGTCATTTCTCTCCCCCTCTAAGTGTATTCATTGAATGTCTCAACATCCTTTCCATCTGTTGCTACTGATGGCTATTAGCTTTAAATAGCTATCCATGGTGATATGACTTGGAAGGTTAAGTTATCAACGATAGAAAGCTATTAGTAACTATCACTAATAGACTTTTCTTAGTGAGGACTATCAACTTTAAAAGATTGACACTAAAAACTGTCAGTGACTATCATTGATAAATTTCTATCGTTAATAGATTTCTATCTTTGATATCACTAAATATCTACCTAAGTTTGATATCATTGATACATGAATGTCACTAATATTTACGTAATTTCCATCATCGATATCACTGGTAATTGGTATCACTAATGTCTACCTAAGTTATATCACTAATATCATTGATAATTGATATTATTGATAGACGAATATCATTGATATCTATCTAAGTCATATCACCAATATCACTAATATCTACCTAAGTCATGCCACTAATATCTACCTAAGTTATATAATTGATATCACTAATATCATTGATTTTAAATGCTAGATTTACCAAATTCAGACTTTTCACATTAAAATAGGGCTTTAATGAATTATTTTATAACATTTAAAAAACATGAGTGATAGTGGATTCTTCAACCAATGATAGAATTCTTTGAGTGACTAATTTATAAGTATATTAGTGGCTATCACTGATAGATTTATATTGTTATGTCATAATAATAGAAGTCTATCACTGATATCTACCAATAGATTCTATAAGTTTTAGATTTTTTGATCTTAAGCATTTACTAATAAATTATTATACATTAGTTGATAAAAGACTATAAGTCATAGACTTCTATCACTGATTGAAGTAGTTTGTTAGGTGATAAAAGCTTATCATTAATAAACTATAATAGACTTAGTTTATTAGTAATATCATAGGCTATCCCTACTAGAAGTTTATTGTTGATAGACTTCATACTTTTAAAGTTCTATAAAAGGAAAAAAAAATTATGGGCCCGTTTGATAATGTTTTCATTTCTATTTATTGAGAAATAATATTGTTTGATATACATTCTCGTTTCTTATTTCTATATTTTAAGAAATATTTGTAAAAAATGTGCAAATTTGAGAACTAAAATACTAGTTTCTTTCAAATCCGTTTCTATTGAGTATTTATATTTAACGTATTGTCATAATGGTTAATATTAACAATTGGCTTGTTGGTGCCACAACACTTGAGGAAATGATTGTGCACCGTCAAATCTTAGGTTAAAAAACACAACCTCAACAATTCTTTTTTAACCGGAAAAACATAAGGGGGCAAATTTGAAAAAAATTTAAGAGTTGATTGGTCAACATATGTCATATTTGCAAATATTTTAAAGATATGCTATATTTTAAATGACTCCACCATGAGAAGAGCCGTTTCTTTCTTGCTTGATAGGAGGGGAGGGGGGAGGGTTCTATTCACCAACGCAAACCAAAAGTACTCTCCGAATCGTGTTGGATAGTTACCCATCACACGACTCTCAAACCCAACCTGTGGTGGATCCCGGGAGACAAAGTCAAACCGCTTGATCCTTTGCCCCGTACTTTGAGATGCTCCTCCCCGCCGATCAAGCAGCGGCACTACTCGTGATAGGCTGAGTTTATTTTAATTGATTTTTCTAGCTATTACAATTTTCCTTAAAACTATAGGTTATGTGAAAAATAAATATTTGAATATGGTTGGAGATATTTAATTAAATGAATTAATTTATTAATTAATTTAATTATTAATTAATTACTTTTATTAAATTAAAATAAATTAATTAAGTTAATTAAAATAACTCCCTTATATGACTGGAAGAGAGGGAAAGTGAGAAGTGATCCTACTTCACGTGATAAAAATAGAGAAGATAGTTCTTTGCAATCAAGGGATCCTCGTCTTTTTTTCTTCTAATCTCAACCCAAAGAAAAGAGCTCTATGTCAAATTCCCTCCATCTCTCAAAAAAGGCTCCCACAAGCCGGTCTTTGCCAGAGTCAAAACGAAGAAGACTATATGAAGGTGTCCTGAGTGTGGGAGGAGATCAACAACCATGAAGGAGGTTTGTAGAAGATTTGAAGATAATTTTCAAAGGTATGTTTCTCAAAACCTTTAATTTTATACTTAATCTAGAATTTGTATAACATGTTCTGTAAATTCTTTTAATTCTATGTTGTTTCATCTGCTAAAATAAAAAACAAAAGCGGTAAATCATTTCCACTGTAGGATTCAATCCCTTTAAGAATTATACATTATCATTCTTTCATGAGTATTGCATAAAATATTTGACAACAATTTAGTAAATGTAAAATGTGAGAGACAAACTTAACATTAAGTCGTTAATTCAATTATAAAAAAAATTAAGGAAAAATATCAATTTATACCTCTAAACTTTAGGGGTTATATCAATTTAAACTTTGAACTAATAATTGCATCAATGTAATGAAGGGATCGAACGCTTCGATCCTGCAGCGAAAGCAATAGAATCACATGCTTTGATCTCACATTAGAATCCAAATCATACTAAACAGTAGAAAGGGTTAAACATATGAGAATTATACTTGTAGAAACGTAGTTGCAACGAAAACCTTCTCTAATTGAAGGTCTCCTTCATGAGGTCTTCTTTGGTATGACTTTGCCAAAAAGTGATTATATGAGCATTGTAATCATTTTGGTTGTTTGGTTAAACAACTTATTTATTAATCTACTCAAAATCACTTTTAAATTTGTTATAACGTGCTAAAGTTATTTGTTGGAGCCTTTAGATTTTAGCTTTCCAAAAAAATTGCTCCCTTACCCATTTCAAATTTATCATTTCATTAATTTATTTTCTCAAATTTATTCTAAATTTTAATTGATTCAATTTCTTATAATAATTATTTAAAAGAAATCTTTTATTAAAAAAATTAGATTTTCCAAAAAAATTGCTCCCTTACCCATTTCAAATTTATCATTTCATTAATTTATTTTCTCAAATTTATTCTAAATTTTAATTGATTCAATTTCTTATAATAATTATTTAAAAGAAATCTTTTATTAAAAAAATTAGATTTTCCAAAAAAATTGCTCCCTTACCCATTTC
This sequence comes from Citrullus colocynthis, assembly GCA_031780015.1. NCBI lineage: Eukaryota > Viridiplantae > Streptophyta > Magnoliopsida > Cucurbitales > Cucurbitaceae > Citrullus > Citrullus colocynthis. Next base: position 240,312 of record QLSR01000385.1, on the reverse strand, counting down.
AAATTTATCATTTCATTAATTTATTTTCTCAAATTTATTCTAAATTTTAATTGATTCAATTTCTTATAATAATTATTTAAAAGAAATCTTTTATTAAAAAAATTAGATTTTCCAAAAAAATTGCTCCCTTACCCATTTCAAATTTATCATTTCATTAATTTATTTTCTCAACTTTATTCTAAATTTTAATTGATTCAATTACTTATAATAATTATATAAAAGAAATCTTTTATTAAAAAAATTAGATTTTCCAAAAAAATTGCTCCCTTACCCATTTCAAATTTATCATTTCATTAATTTATTTTCTCAACTTTATTCTAAATTTTAATTGATTCAATTACTTATAATAATTATATAAAAGAAATCTTTTATTAAAAAAATTAGATTTTCCAAAAAAATTGCTCCCTTACCCATTTCAAATTTATCATTTCATTAATTTATTTTCTCAACTTTATTCTAAATTTTAATTGATTCAATTACTTATAATAATTATATAAAAGAAATCTTTTATTAAAAAAATTAGATTAAACAATAGTAGTTGTAAATCATATATACTTTCAAATAATTATAAATTAAATATGAATATAAAAAATAATTGAAATGATAATATGTTTTTTTCTTTGTTCGTATAACTATATTAGACAAATTTAGTATTAAGTTACTAAACATCATAACAAGTCTTTTCTTTACTTTAAAATTAAACTTTTCCAAACATTATTTTACTTCTTCTCACAATTGATTTTTATAAAAGCATAACTACCAACAATTATTTGAAAAGCCACAACGATTCTAAACTAAGCTTAATGATAATTATAATTATCCATTTTAATATTTTGATTTAGATAATTAGGTTAATTCTGATAATTATAATTAGTCATTTCATATCTCGTATTACAATGATTAATTATTTGAATCATATTCAAATACATTAATTCTCCCATATTATATAGTTTTAATTTGAATCTTATTCAAATTAACTTTATAATAATAATATATCATAATACATTAATACTTATATTAATTGTATCAAATACAATAAATTACTTTTCCTTAAAAAATTTGAGCGTTTCAAAATTTTCTTTCAATGCCTTTCTGATCACTATTGGTTCCTTGTGTGCTAGCAATGAGACCTTATAGACCTATGAAAAGTACTTGTTGTATTTCTAGAGGTGTGATGCATAATTGATATTTCAAAATAAGTTTTCCTATCTTTAGCCCAAGTATAAATTAAAAATAAGGACTCTGGGCCCAGGTCGAACACGGGGATTTTGGTTTAGATTAATTCTTTAGTAAATATGATTGGTCTCTTGGATATAAGAAATTAGAAGTATAAAATTGTAGACTATAAAGTGAACTAAAGTGGTGGAAGTAAGTGGATTTTGGGGTGGCAACAGTTAACAGTAGAAGTAAGATATGAATGAGAAAAACAGGGTTAAGGGTGTTATCATCTATCCTTTGAATGCTACTTAGGTTTTATTCTATGTTCTCAATCATACTTGGGTCTCACCTTTCGGCAAACAAGCCACATAAATCATATTTCTATGAAGCATGCTTAAAAATTGATTGAACTTAAGGTTATTTCTATTTCTAGAAACACTTCTTACTTTGCTTAAATCTACAATCACTTACTCTCTCAAGCAGTTGATTATAGCTATTTGTTTCGATTAGCTAAATAGAAAAAAACAATAAGTTCAAATACATTAAGCAAAATGGATTAAGTTCTAAGTTTTGTTCGCTGGAAAGATGACAACTTTACCCCAAACCCTTGATAGATTTAATTACTCATGGTTTGAATAATTAAAGTAGAAAGATTAAGAGAATGGAACTCATAAACGATGACTAAAAGTAATGAATTTGATAAAGTTGTTACAAAAATGTCCAATGTCTTGAAGTATTAAGGTAAACGACTAAGGAAAGCATAAAAGTAAGAAAGTAGGGTGTCAAGTTGGTGGTAACAATGTTTTGCTCCCAACGGCGATGAACACGTGCTTCATTGCTTATGGTGTGGGATGGTTGATCAGCGAGAAGATTACTCTCTCGAGCTCTCTATCTCTGATTGCCTTCTTGGACGGTTGCTGCTTAAAGATGGCGGAAGTCTAGGGATTTCAACAACATTCTTTTTGCCTTCGGAGCTGCCTATTTATAGAGCCGGCGTTGTATTTTGGGATGTTAACATTTCGTCGCTGACGCTTTGCAGGCTGCGCATCTAATGGGTCAAAAATTGGTGAAATAGGGCAAGGAATGGGTAAAAAACTGGTGAAATAGGGCAAAGAGATGTAGAAATCTACATCTGCTTATTGCTCTTATGTTCGGGGCAATTACTTGGTCACTTGGAGGAGCAGAAAGGATTGTGGCAAGAAGCACTGCAAAAGCTTAATACCAAGCTCTAACTTTGGGAATTTGTGAAGGAATGTAGATTCAAAGTATTTTGAAAGAACTAAAACTAGAAACGTTAGGCTCATTTAAAATATTGTGTGAGTCAAACAATAATTAGCATCGCAAAGAGTCATGACACAATGAAGCACATAGAGATAGATCATCATTTCATATCTGAAAAAGTCAACAATAACACAGTAGATCTAAAGTGGGTTCCATCTCACTATCAGATTGTTGATATTCTTTTTAAAACCGTTACTAAGGATAAGCTTTGAAGAATTTAATTCCAAGCATGGCTTGCATTCTATGTATAACTGAGCTTGAGAGGGAGAGTAGATTTGTATATACAATAATTGTTTTTATTACTCCTTTATTTTTTTAGTATTTTATTTCCGTGTATAATTATTTACCCATTAGATTGGGCTTTTGAATAATAAGAAATTAATTCTCCAAAAACCTCAAAAATTTAATTAATGATAAATGAAAATTTTTATATTTGATTATAAGTTTTTTTTTATGTCTATTATTTCAATTTATATTTAGTAAATTAAAGGAAAATTATTATAAATAGAAAAAATATCAAACTATTTACAAATATAAAAAATTTCAGTGTTTGTCAACAATGATAGACTGCGATAGAACGAGATAGATTTTTATCATTGAGCGATAGAAGTCTATCGCAGTTTATCGTACAGTGGTAGAAATTTTTCTATATTTGTAAATATTTTAGCTCATTTTACTATATTTGAAGAAAATTCTAAATTAAATGAATTCTAATAATTCATAGAAACATAGACAAATCCAAACCTAAAAAACTTTGAAGAAAACCAAAGATAATTTTATAAATTCAAAAAGTTAGTATCGGATTTTGAAGTACTACTCACATGACATAAAAAATAAAGAAAATACACACTGCATTTTTAGCTTTCTATGACTTCTTAATTTTTATTCATTGTTTTCGAATCACGAATGAAAGACACCTACTTTTTCCCTTAAATTTCAATAATATATTAATTTCAAAATATTTTGCTTTATATATTTAAGATTATGCATATATCTTATTTACGTGTAAGATTACTGCTATGTCAATGCAAATTACCAAAACTCTTGACACTTTTACAATGTCAAGTGTTGAAATGCCTTAAGTCCGTTATCTAGTGCTTCAAACAATCAAGTATGGGGTATTCGCATTTGACATTTTAGTTATTTATAGTTATTTACGATTACGACTTTAGGGTTTAGAAAAGTGCTCTATATAAATGTTGCCTTGTTCATGTAAATGCAAACTATGAAATAATCTTTATGAGTACAAGTTTTCTCCAACTAAACCCAAGTATAAGTTTAATTTGGAGTTTCCTGGTAAGTACCAGGGTCGAACTCAAAAACTTATGAATTAATTAGAATATGTCACAATGATTTTTATTGAAGAATGTTGATCAATAAGAAGTAATGGTTTTCATCAGAAAAATAAATGTACACAAAATGACTAAAGAAAGAATGAAAGTGGATAGACAAAATGATGGAGGGTGCACAATGTGCTGAAAGTGTGTATGAGGATGCAATGAGTGGAATACAGAGTGATATGCAATGATGGATGCAATTCAACACCAGTGAAGGCAATATATGATGAAATGAAGGAAAACTCGATTTATCAAGTAGGGTTGAGAAGATTCACTAACATTCACTTAAGCTATGTATACGTATCAGTTCATGTTTTTAACTTATAAAACTGAAATGTTCACCTCTTGGTGTTTAGGTCACATAAATCTTATCTCTAAGACACATGCTCAAGCTGGATTTTAACAAAAGGTTAACTCTATCTTCAAAGGTACTTCTTTCCTTGTTTAATGAGTTCCACAACCATTTATTCTCTCGAGTAGTTAGTCATTTGTATGTAAACGCATAGATCAGATGAATTCAAGCAATAGATTAAACACACATTAACCAAGATGAACTTTAGCTCAAACAAAACTTAGGTGAATGCTAACTCATTCTTCCCAACTCATTAAAAACAACTCTTAATGGAAGGTAAATATGACATGGATATGAAAGAAGTGATGAAAAACATGATTTGTATTGATAATGTACGTGTCATAAAATTAGTATCTTCATACAAATCAATATAAGGAATGATGAATAGTATGGAAGAACTAGAAGTGTCAAGCTGTCAGTCACAATCTCTTGTTTCCTTTGTCTTCGTGGATGATTGCTTCCTTGAGGTTGATGCTGGTTACGGATGTGGCTAGAGCTTTTGGAATAAAGGTTGAAGATGGAGAGTAAGATTATGATGATTGGACGAGAGAGTGCCCACTGAAGGAGAGAGTAAAGAACGGAAGGAAGAAACTTTTTTCTTTCGCTAGTCTTGCTCTCGCTCTCGCTGGTTCCACTCTTGCTCGTCTCGTTCTCTCTGTTATCATCTTGCTGGTTTTGCTCTCGCGTGTCTCGGTGTCGCTAGTCTGTTAGAAACCTTATAGGAAAAATGAACTTACGAGAAAAATGAACTTAGACTAGTGAGAGTGAGACCAACGAGAGCGAGACTATCGATTCAATATTAGAGAGAGCGAAACAGTACTAGAGACGATACAAGCGAGAGAGAGACCAGCGAAGCGAGAACAAGATTAGCGAGATGATAGTCACATGTTCAAACCTTTGGGGAAATTTGTGCATTCTGTGGCTTTTCTTGTAAGGTTTTTAACAAGACCTTATGGGAAAAGTCACAGAATGCCCAAATGTCCCGAAAGTTGGCTTGTACTCATGAGGTTTGGGCATTTTATCACTTTTCTGGTAAACTCATTTCACTTACGGGAAAAATGAACTTACTGGAAAAATGACTCCAAACGAAAAACTCATACCAAATTCTTTTTCTATCTTATTTCAGATATTTCTACACATATTGAACCTCTTCTACCAGAAAAATTCATTTTCTTTTCCGTTTTTTACCACCAACTATTCGAAAACCTAAATTCCTTTCCACCATTTCAAACATGTTCTTCGTGGGTTTATTTCCAGAAATCGGGTCACATAGGATGGAGTTTTATCACAAATGACAAAAGTTAGATAGTACTGAAAAAAATGGACTCTAAGGGAGAAGATGGTCTTAGGGATTAAGGAAGAAGATGATGGTTTGAGTGTTGAGGAAGATGGTTTTTGGAGTATTAACGCTATTTCATCATCTGAGACCCACCTTTGAAACTCTGAAAATTTGAAAAAGGAGTTAAAAAAAGAAGTTTTTAAAAACGGGGTTAGTTTTGTCCCGTCAAAAACTTTTTAGGTTAGAAATAGCAATTTCCCATTGTGCTTCTATTTTGCGTGCCTGTAGTTCAAAAACTTCTTGCACAAATGGACGTTTTGTTGATGCGCATTGGCCATCAAGGAAGACAGAATTCTTGATGGGTGTATCTGACCAAAAAAAAAAAAAAGTGCAAAACGACACCATTCTAAGGATTAATGCAAAACAACGTCATTTTGGACAAGTAGTTGGACATTGAAGAAGTCTAGTGATAGGGGTAGAGGAAAATATCTCTCACAGAAAAGAGGCATTGTGAACCTCTCTCTAGCTATCAAATGAAATTTATAATTCAGAACGTACTATTATCACCACAGAACGTAGAAATAATGGTAAGCACAGGTCGATCCACAAGGAGCTTGTGACTTGTCTCGATCAATTTCTCAATCGTTTTAGGTTTGGAGGAGGGGGGGTTGGTGATCATGCAAAATTTAAAAGCATGAAAGTAAAATTAATCAAAGAAATTGATGCAAGTGAGCTTAAAGAAATCGAATAAATAGTAGAGAAATCATCAAATGGATACTCAGAGAAAGGAACGGATTTAACTTAATCTCTATCATTCAATACTAAACATCAAAACAAATTATCAATGGATGCACAATTAAATGACATCAAATGTCACTAGATGCTCCTAATCATCAAATTAAACAACCAAAATTTGAACTAAACTTGATACGATTATGTAGAACGATAGTGCTTTGAATAATGAACCAAATTTGCATTAAGTAAAATAAAGTTTAATTGTGATGAATGAAAATTCAGAAAGCCTAGGCTAATATTCGATTATACATTTGATTCAATTAACTCATAAAAACTCAATTAATGGAAAAGTCATCAATTAGAGCCTTTACTAATTAATCATGCGACTTAATTTGTAATCATGCTCAACGCCATATGAATTTGCAATTAAAGAGGAAATCATCAAGAGTTATCAATTCAAACAATAACCTCAATAAAGATTAAAATCAGAGCCCAATCAATTCAAAGTAATCAATCTAATACAATTTGAAACAAATCCTTAAGAAATTCAAGCTTAAAATCCTATCCCCAAATACACTTACCGTGGCGGCCGATCATCCTTATTAAGCAAAATCTACAAGTTTTGGAGCAATTACAAATGGAAATGAAGAAGAAAAAGGGAAGAGAAGATGAAGATTGACAGCAAAAGTAATATGAAATGGTAGCTAAAGGTCGAGTGCCCCCTAAAACTAACCTAAAAAGTACAAATTTATATAGAAAACGTCAGAGTGTCGCTATGCTCGGCAAAGAAGTTGAGCGCCAGTCTCAAGCATAACGACGTTGAGTGTTGCGCTGCGAGACGTGCGTGTATTCCATTTTTCAGCAAGTTTTGGAGTGTTGTGACGATGCGATCGTTTGTGCTCTCGCATCTTTAGCGTAAGGCTTAGCGCAGCTGCGTTCTCCAGGGGCATTTTGGTAATTTTAACTCCCTTTCTTGGTTTATGCTTCCGGAGTTTCGTTTGGCCTGTTTTTTGCACCAAATCGACCCTGATAGTTCATCTCATCAGCTTAACGCCCATAGCCTGAAAATTTAGGAAATAAAACGATAAAATGACAGAACGAACCCGAATACAATCGGGAGAGATAACTCTTTTTTGGAGCTGTGAACTATTTTTTTCTAATTCTTTAAATTAGATTGAACATAATTCATTTTTTTCCCCTCTCACCCCTCCCAAACTATTAAAAAGAAATTTCTAAAAAAAGAAGTATTAAAAAGAAAAAATAGAAAAACACCTACTAGTAAACAAGGAGCAAATAAGAGTTTCTCTATGTTAAGAAATTGAAGTTATCGATTGGTGTGTCACGCGCCTACTAGTAAACAAGGAGCAAAAAGAGCAGAGGCTAGGAAACACAAAAGCGGGCCATCGTCTATATTACCCTTCGAAAAGCAACTTCCTTTATTTCGTATAGAACATAACCCTATTTTAGCTATTGGCCTCCTTATTCTGGCAATGACTGGCCCTTCAAGTAAGCTCCCTGCATTTTTATGTATTTTGTTTCCAACCTTTGCAGTGTACACTAAAGTCATATATTGGTCTTTTTTCTTCTGATTAATCTTTTAGTTCATTTGAGTCATCTTTATAATCTACGCAAATGTGCTAAATGTACATTTGACCCCTCTTTGCAGAAATGTGTCAATAGATCTTCTAGTTACGGTCACCTTTATGTAGCTCTTTGGTTTAAAAGAGATGGCTTTCTTTTTTAGTTTGAAATTTGTGGTTCTCTCTGTGGATGAGGGTTTAAAATTTCTGACAGTTTCCAATACTTTTGAAATTTCTTGTAGATGTCTTTATCTTGTTGTGTTTGGTTTCTTTTCTCCTGTTTCTTAGATAGTCTTGCGGTTTCTTCTGGCTCTCTCTTGAAATTCTAGTTTCTAGAACTTGGGAAGCGATTGTCGTCTAGTAGCATTCTTCCTGCACCAATATATATGGGTAACACATTATGAGTTTTGCTATGACTGGGAAGAGATTGTCGTCTGATTTCCTTAATGTCATATATAATTCATGCAAGGAAGGCATGAATATGCAATTTGGAGTTTTTCCCATTGGTTTTGATCTAAATTAAGATTTTCGAGGTCAGTGTAATTTACTAATTTTGTTTCAAGTTACATATGTTCTTTTGGGGGGCCTAAATTCACATGTCCTAGCTAATTTTGTTTCGCAACTTTTCACTTTTCAGGGTGAAGTGAACTGTGTCAAATGGGATTCCACAGGATCATTATTGGCTTTATTTTCTAATGATATCACAACTAAGATATTTGTATTCTCCAATTTTGTGGCTCAATTGTCACTAATTTTGAAACAAAAGTTAAAGCAATAAAAGGATGTGTGCTTTACACATGCTCATTCATTTGTTACATGCTACCGCTTGGATCTTCTGTCTTGGCATTTTTCCCCCACTTTCCATTTCATGTGCTTTAATCTGTACTTCTCTTCCTACTTGATTATAATGTTAGCATCTTTTTTCCAGGAAATATACACCATAAGATGGAGTCCCATTGAACAAGATACAAACAATTCAAACCAGCAGTTGTGGTTGAGCTAGATGATTAGCTGTGTTGATGCTCACGATACATATTATTAATGTATACAGGTAGAAAAAACAAAGAAAATTATCACCAACAGCATATCGAGCTACCGTTTGGAAGTATGCTCGACTAGGTAAAAATGAAGAATTCTTAAATAAATATGTTGTAGAGGTTGCATTAAAAATTGTAAGTAACAATTTGATTATTACTTGTTTGTGGGTGTATGTGATACATAATTATAATTTGTTTGAAAATAAATTTTTTATCTATTAAATTTACAGGATGAACTATTCAAAGATGTTGTAAACAAAAATCAAAGCATTGGGAACACCTAAGCACTCGGGTAAGAGGTGTAGGCGGGTTTATTACACCCTCATTCTACTTTCACAAATATATTTCAACAAAATTCATAGAAACTCAAATGAATGCTAATTCATAAACAAATTGAAAAAAGAAGAGAGCATAAATTTTGGACCAATATAATTTAATGAAAACACATGCACAGGTTAAATATTCAAATGAAGGTTGAGGAAACAAGCCCAGATGCACATGGTCAGACTGTGATAATAATACAGCTTCTACAAAACAACAGGTTTCATTGCCGCTCATTCATAAGGAAAAGACGGATCAAGTAAACATTGTATTTAATTTCTTTATAAATTGTTTTGTTGATGAATTATTTGATATTGATAGTAAATAAACCGTTTGAATGTACGTTTTAGGAAAGATCTTGTAGTCTTGTTGTTGGAAGTGTCGATAATATTATGGCAGCAGACATTGTTTTTAAGAGAAAACAATCCAATAATGACAGACGTGGTACACATTTGCTTAAACAATCTTCTTGTTTACTTGTAGTTGATGAGACAAACACCATACAGTCAATTGGAATTAGACACAGGGAGAGTTGGGTATTGTGACTTTGTAGGACGTTGCATTTGAGTATTGTGATTTCACAGTTTCAAATTTGTTAGGTTTAAGGATATACAATTTGATGCAAGTTTGGTAGGGTTAGGTCTTATATGTTGTTTCAGTTTCAAGATACTAATTGTTTGTAGAAAAGTTATTTTACTAGTTGATTAATGAAAATTACTTGATTCGTTATTTTGTGGTATGATTTTTTAATGAGATTGTCTGATAATGTCAATTAGATATGTGATTGAAAAGTTGGAGTTATGTCGTTGTTGGAGTTGTGTAGTTGTAGTTGATGGTTTCAGTAGCAATGATACATTGTGTAATTATCTGATACTATGTAGTATTGTGTGATTGAAAAATTGGAGATGTGTAGGTGGTTTGCAGGATATGTGTAAAATTGTTGTTTTGTAGGAGTTATGTGAAATTGTTGGGTTTATAGGAGTTATGTAATTGTGAGCTAGCTAATATTGTGTAGGTGAATTTGTATATTTGTTGTTTATGTATAAAATACAGGTTGTGTCTATCTTGATTGGAGTGAATGCAAATTGTAGGTATAAAACTTTGCTTAGGGTCGATTACAGGTTGTGTCTAGCTTGTTTGTGTCTAGCTCGTAGACGAAACCTTAGAACAGTATATTGAGATAATTTGAAGTGTTGAAATTTAAGAAAATGAGCATTTTACGATATGATACGTTTATTTGTGAATTAGACGAATTGAGATTTTAATAATATTTAAATGTGATTTAAATATTATATCGGTGAATAGAGATTTATCGAATTTGAAATTGTCGAAAAAGTGAAAAAGTATTAATTTAATATTAATTTAATATAATTAATTAATTAATATTTAAATTAATTATATTAAATTAAAATTTTGATTTATGAAATCAAAATTGATTTCTCAATTTTTCAATTGAGAACATAAATTTTGGTTGCATGGTGAAGGAGGAGGTGGAGATCTCCCCTTCACATGCAATTTTTTTATCCAAGTATCTTATTCACCATGTGGTGTCCTTCAACATATGATTTTTGAGATGCATGAGATTCTCTCTAAAGAGTTAATAGAAAGTTGAAGGAAGTTTTGGTTTTTAGAGTAAAAAATCCTTATGAGAAGGAACATTTTCTCTCTTCCAAAACAATGTTTTTAACTCGTGATGCTCCAATTTTTTGCTCAATTCGGTTCCCACTATTTGTTCTAAGGCTTGAGAATAACAAGGAAACTCTAGTGGTGGTTCGTGATAATTTTCAGAGGTTCTTGGGGACAAATTTTGAGCTACAACAAATAAGTGTTACGTCCTTTGTATCTCAATTCATCTAAGCATGTTGTTCCTTTTTGATGTAATTAGAATGCTTTGCATCTGTTTTTCTTCCGCTGTATGTTTTCTAACTTCATCAAGAGATAGAAGTCTATCTCTGTTTATCGCTAACAGACAGTGATAGTGATAGACAAAGATAGACTTCTATCTATGTTTATCACTCATGGACATAGATAGCTTTCTATCTTTGTCTACACTCATGGACAGAGATAAATTATTAAGAAGATTGTAAACAAATGTAATGAATAGAAAGAAGAACAAGCACATTATACAAATACAAGACAAACTGAAATTCTATCACTACCAATCATTTTGCAATTTAATTAGCAACTTGATTTACTTTGTTTCATAAATGTAATCTAGGATTGCTAATCGATTCGTAGCTTTGTCACGTTCGCACTCGTATGTCTAGCTAAATCACCTAAGTAGCAATTAGTTAATCGTGTATTTAGTGGCTATCCTAGAATGCATGTGTTAACGAGGTTCAAAGATAAAATGGATTAATTGATTAGGCTATCCAATTGGGTTAATCAACACAATTGAATCCTAGAGCTTAATTGCACTTGTTCTTATTTCTTTATGAACGCTATTGAACCCAATTGATTTAGGAGCATGTAGTTTAATTAGGGCATTGCTACATCACTTTAATTAATATTTAGGACACTTGAACTTTTCAGTTGCCTATAGCATCGTTGAGTTAGATTAGGCTAAGTAGGTCGTTGTGCGTGCATAAATCAAATGCATGTTTAATTAACGGAAATCGATGATCAATGTAGGAATCCCTCTTGCTCTCGAAACTAGATAAACCCAATCCTAGGTTACATTTACCCGTTGCTTTTTTTTTTT
>QLSR01000385.1:208740-221582 GCA_031780015.1 Citrullus colocynthis | reverse complement strand
TTTTTTTTTTTTTTTTTTTTTTTTTTTTTTTTTTTTTTAATTTGCCATTGGTAGCAATTTAAAAATATAATTTTGCAACCTTGTCTCCTATGTTTGAGATATTGCAGTTGTGGCAAAATTTGTAGTTCTGATATTTCGTTTTGTCATTATTTTAAAATTGCCTCATTTTGAACAAACTTTCAGTTGCTTGGTACCTAAAAAAAATATATATATATATATAAAAAAAACAAAATCAAATTAATGTTTTTTTCCTTGCTCTCTCCCTCTCTCGCCGTTCTCCCTCTCCTCTTCTGCCCCACGCCCGTGCACCCTCCCCCAATCCTGTTTCGCTTCCGACTGACCAGCCCCACTGGCGACGCGGCTTCAGCGATGACTCCCAGACGAGCAGCGGACCGGCGGCGACAGAGACAACACGCCCGGCTTTGCAGCGTCACGTCCAGTGGTGCAGTGACGGAGATCTGCAGCGAACGACAGCGATTGGCGCAGATCTGAGGTAAATCCGCGAACTCCGATGATCCACGGCAGCCGCCGACGACTCAGCAGCCAACAACGAGCAACGACGACAACGGAAGGGCCGGAGCAGGCGCAACTTCGACGCGAAAACCCGTGTTTCGTCAAGTTTCAGCAGCATCTTCCCTCATATAGTAACTTCGGCACGTAATCAACACGTTTCCACTTCAGATCTGTTACACTCATTACGTACTAACCCCAGATCTGTAGGATTTGAGGCATTTGGAAACCAATCAATGAGGTTTTGGGATGTTGGACTAAGTTTTGGTGGGTAAGAATGCTCAAATTCCCTTTTCTAACTAGATTGAGATAGCTTGGGCAAGTCAGAATTGATGTAGTTCGGCTTTAAATCTCAATCTAGTTAAATACTTCTCAAGCGTTCGGATCGAGGTTTAAGGCCGCTTGGGAACTTGTATATTCGTTAGAAGGTCTTGGAAGGCTTAGGTAAGTAGACTTCCACCGATTAGGGTTGTTTTGGCTTGTGTGCGAGCATGTTACTTGCTTTATCTCTATTTTTGTATTAGTATGTACAAATGTGAATTGTGAAGTGTAATCCATGTGTCCATAATAGGTGATTTGCGAGTATGTTAAGCATGTAGGTTATGTGCGATATGTGGATGATGTAACGTAAGTTAGTAGACGGGACTTTTGAATTATGGTAGCATGAACATCGAGGCCTTGGGTACAAATGGTCAATGGTCGGTGTGATGAGTTTAGGGTGAGCATCGATGCCTTGGGTACGAATGGTCACAGGTCGTCGATGTGGAGCTCGGGGCCTTGGGTACAAATGGCCAAGGACCGTGCATTAGGAAGTTGGGAAGAATTTCGTAAGTCTTGTGTATGTGGTTATACTCTTGAATTCTATTATGTTGAACTTGTTGTGTGCCTTGTTTTATGAATGCATTGCATGATGACCCTTCCGATGGGCTATTACCAGTATAAGTGTATACTGACCTCCTCCCCTTTTTAAAATTAGAATTTGCAAGAAATGACAGGTTGGTCAACCTTGGTGATGCCGAGGAGGAAACTTAAGAAAGACCAAAGAGAAGCATGTAGATTGCTAAAATAGTTCTATCCACTCGCTAGGAATTTTGTATTAGTACTTTTACCCATTAAATTTTGTTTAATTTATGTTAGGAATTTTGTATTAGAAGTTTACCAAGAACATTGAATCTGGTTATCTTGAGCTAGGACGGAGTTTAGATTGCTATAGAGTTGTTTACTTTTTCATCGTTGAGTTGCTATTCCGCTAGTTAAGAGACGATGGTATTTTGAATAATTATGTGTTGGGCTCTGATTCATTGTAGTGTGCTGAATGAGTCTGTGGAGGAGTGATTGAGTTCAATGTTATTGGGAGTGCTTCTTTGAAACAGGTTACAGGAAAAATTTGGTATTTGTTGTGGTAGTGTCGTTATGCTGTCGAATTTTTTTTTAAGCATAAAGAATTATTAACGTAATGGTAATTAGCATAGGGTGATGACCTAGTCTAGTTTAGAAAGTTGGGGTTGTCACAAATTAGACACATCATGTTAACAAACAAGAAAACAAACCCAACAAGTAGAATTCTACATTTTAGAGCGCTTCTAACTAATCCAAATGTTCCTAAAAACAAGGCTCCAAGGTCATCGCTTCATTTGAATCCTTAGTCAAAACTAAAAATAGTGTTCGAACCAAGGAAACTTACCCAAAGCAACCTTAAACATCAATCCGAACACTTCAAATCAAACATAAATTACAAACAAAGAATACTTAAGCATTATTGGCAAATTTACCGCATCTAAAATGATGTCGAACGGATCCAAAAAGGGTTATAACACCTAAAACTCCCCAAACTAGGCTGTTTCTCTTGCTGCAAGGTGTACGAACAATTCTGAATCTATGTCAATTCTACAGATAAATGCTTCCAAGCATTAGAGACTTGCCTAAGCAATCTTAATCTAGTTCAAAAAGAAATTTAGAGCGCTAAACCTGCTGAAACTTACCCAAAACGATATGAATCCTTGTAGGTTGGTGTCTGAATACTCCGAGTCCTATGGATGTGGAGTCGTTAAGCAACAGGTAGCTCTAATCTCATGCCAAAATCGAATGGGTGGCTAACCATTAGATCAAGTTGTCGCTGCGGTTTGTCGAAGCTGTGTGGTCGCATCGATGTTGCAGGTGTCGCCGGGAGCTGCTCATTGGTTTGCCCAAGCCATCGCCGGATAGTGCTAGTCCGAGTCATCGTGAGGGTTATGGGTCGTCGTCACGCTAGAAGCCACCGTTGGTCGCTGCAAGTTATGGGTGTGTTGTCCGATTGAAGCTAAACACAAGGAGGGGGAGGGGGATGTTTCACGTGAAGAGAGGGAGAGGAAAGAAAGAGAAGAGAGGGAGGCTAGGGCTTTTTTTCTTGTTATTATAATTTGATTTTCTCCTTTCTTTTTGTTTAAAGGACATAAACCCAAATTGATAAAGGAAATTAATAAAATTTAATATTTCACATTAAAAATCAAATAAAAGTTTCTTTAAATAAAAATTGACATTCTAATTAGAGGCAACAGATTTGGAAAATAAAAATTCTGGTAGAAATACCAAAATCTCTTAATTAAAGGTTTCAAATTAAAACTCTTTTTTTAACCATTTAATAAAAATTAATTTAAAAATAATAGGGCAAGGGCACAATCTGATCCAAAATTAGAAATAAAAGGTTTCTAACATGGGACGTTACACATAAAGTCATGTTGAAAGGCTAACATTTGATAGGGATATATTATGGATTCTTAGATTATTGAGTTTTAACTCTGATGCTCTCATTACATATGCTAGGTGGTTGGGTAGAAACCCAATAACATTTATATCGACCATCGATGCAGCAGATATTCTTTGGCCTATCCCCTCTAAGATACAACAACCCAACTAAAATGTTGTGTAGCTCAAATCACTCTGCACTGAAAGATTGAGTTCAAAGCTCTACAACTAAAACACACTTCTTTTAACCAATTGCTCTTAAAAGAGCTAATGAGAGAAAGTAAGAGAGAAAGATGTGTTGAGTGTTGTTGGTGAATTTTGAGAGCTATGTGAGAGACCTATTTATAGTAAAACTATAAATCTAGAATTTAATATATAATTTATTTTAACAATCAACCAAATGCATTTTTCCTCTCTTAAGAATTAAGGGTCAATTCAGATTGACTTAAGAAAAAAATGTTTTTCAAAAAACTCATTTTTATTTAAACTTTTTTTGATAAAAACTGTTTAAAATACACTTCAAAATCTATTTTTAGTGGTTCCAAACACTCTAATTTCTTTCAAAATGACTTATTTTTAAAATGAAACACTTGAAATTGTATTCCAGACACACCCTAAAACTCTTTCATTAATTCTCCAAAAAGAAACTTCGATTTACCAAACTTATTAAATATTTAAAAAATGTAACAACATGTTGATGGTTAATATATTTCACCACATTGAGAGTACCATATATTATTGGGTTTTATATCCTAAAACTCATGGTTTGTAAACTTTAAATATATTCTATTTCTCAATCAATAAATATTAAGGTTTATCCAGATAATTATTATATAACCCTATATCAATAAACTAAGAACTCTTGGCTTTAGCATGAATGCTTGAACTTTATGTGAAGACATGGATCAAATTTGAGTAAATAGTCAAAATAGTCTATAGTATATAGATAAGACAGGGTAACTTATTCTGGTAACATTATTAGATATGATCCACTTTGTATTTGATACAAACGATATGATCCTAAATCGTTCATGTAAAGACATGTAAGTGGGGACATCCTATGTAGTGAGTTTGCATAAGATCGGACCACGAAATAGTCTTTTTTTTTAACACCGTTTACTGTTAAAACTGATTATTTCAATTCGATGACCTAGGTAACTCGTTCTTAATCCTGAGCTAACTATGAACTTCTGTTTATTCGGGATCATCCTTAGATCTGCATGGGTGAGAGTAGCTCAAATTTGCTGGTCAATAAGCCTTTCATTTTAGGAGTAAGACTAAGTAGATAGTTTGAGACTATTAGAAAGTTCTTTTAAAGGATTAGCGTTGTTCTAAGATGAACATCGATGATGAGACATTTGAAGTTTTTTAGTTAAATATGCCTTGACAAAGAACAAAAGAACGTAAGGGAGTACAATACTGATAAAGAAGGAGTAGAGTTGAAACTCCTATTTCCATATTCCTACTTCACAATTGCTTGGGTCAAACACACCTTAAAGGATCAAATGCACTAAATTCAAAATATATTAAGCATTGACTTGTGTAGATGATTATTTTTAGACATTGTGTAGTAAATATACCATGGGTAATGATCATATGAAGGATAGATGAAGTCATTATGAACTTATAATAATTTGATAACACATGTGCGAAGGAAAATGAGTTTAGTGAAAAAAGAAAAAATTAAAGTAAATTAAAATTGACATAAAGCTGCATTGAGTACATATTAATCCAAACGAGTAAGAATTAGGATACAACTTCTTTGTAATGCTTTTAAGAAAATTTGGACATGAGGTATAATATTTTCCTAGTACAACATTAACGGATGTATAAAGAAAATTTGATTTCTGGCTATCATTTTAAATAAAACGTAGCTGGTTTGAATAAGCTTTGGTACTTATATTCATTTGTTATTAGTTTTGCCCATTTAGCAGATCTTTAAGTCTATGTTGGGTATAGTCAATGGGACAGTAACAAAATAGTCTAGTTAGTTGTAATTGAGAGCTTCATTAATACAATTCTAGATAGCTTAAAATTAAAGCCACGAGATCAGTTTATAGCAGTGAAATATTACAAAATTAGGGATTAGGGAGAGATGGTTCGAGACATTATTTTGCAAACTCCTTTGAGACTTTACACAAGAGCTATTAGGTAGTACTTATAAAAGTATGACAAATCGTTCTTATTTGCATTTAGTGTTTCTTTGGGGAGAAAACACTAAAAATTGCAGCATAAATATTAAACAGTGTACCACATATACAGCAACAACCAAAATTCTCCTTGTAGTTCAGAACTAAGCAAAAGCTTAATTATGTTTTGCATTTAAGCATGTACCCAATCTTATTCATATATTATATACAGACCTTTAGTTTATTTCTTGAATATGATCCACCTTTACATATAATAACCATGGATTTCTACTAGTAGTCGATAATTTAATATTGCATATGAAATTAATCAACTAATTAATTATGAGGATCTAGGACAAAAATTCCAACATAATGATCTCAATAAGGAAGTTTAAATTGTAACTTCACGAGTCGCATTAATTGTCACATGTATAGTCCTAAGATAAATGAGGTGATAATATGTGTCTATAACATAGGAAGGATATGTTATAAGATTAAAAGTTATATGGACATCTCCCTTTTTATGTTTGTGGAACGATGTTGTCATATCAATCTCAAGTGACATTGAGATTTCACGAAAGGTTGTGTCAAAATACTTTCAAGATTAGAGCATTTTCAAGATTAGAGCATAAAAGTCTAAGCAATTCATAATATTTAAAGTAGTATTAAAGGAGATAAACTCAAATCTCAATAAAAATTCCATGAATAAAAAAATGAAGCATTTCATGCTTAGAGTCTAGATGTTTCTGCTTAATTAGATCTGAAAAGTTTTAAGAAATTATATTGTTAAACCTCCTAATTTGATTTGAAGAGTTTTAAGGTAATTAACAAAAAGATACATGGATGCTCGCTTATCAAAATCAAATAAACTAGAGATCATAAGGCAATTTGATTTTGATGACAAGAGTTGCCAACAAGATCCACCTTTGAGGTTATGTTAACTAATATATAAAAGGTACAACTAACCATAAGGACCAACGGCTAAATTTTTCACATTTGAAGTTGGCGTTTCTAGCATTTATATGGCAACGAGTTCATATTTAAAGTCGTATCATTAGGTTGTTTTAACAAGAATTTGTTTCAAATATTGAGCAACAAAAACTTTTGTATGTGAACTATAAGTTTTCATTGATAAAGAAATATCAGAGCTTTTCTTATGTCTAAAGGAATACAACTCCATCGTTATGGATCCACTCATTAAAAAATTTTATAAGCATTTTTAGGAACATGATGTTCCATACAGGTGTGAAATTTATGGTATGTTAGTTTAGTGGGATTTTGTGCCTTCTTAAACTAGACATAAAGTTTAAGGTTGTTTTTGCAGAATAAAGAAGATGAATTTTTGTGTTACTCTAAATGACTCTCTTTCTAAATGTAGTTTAACATAAGGTTAAAAAGAGTATAGTTTGATCTCTCAAATAAAGTTGGACAAGTTAGGAATAGACATGTTTGAATCATATTACATGTTATTTCCATACTACTCATCCATGCTTGATCCATGTCATTGTGTATATTTGGTGTTGATTATTGGAGGCCGAGTCACAACTATACACGTGACAAAAGTCGCTTTGGCTCCTCATTGGTATACAAATGGACTAAATTATACTTAAAGGAAAGTTTTTCTTTTAAAATAGCATTGAGTTGTGCACTAAAGAAAAAATTGATATACTTGCTAATACAAAAATTATTACCCAAGTGGGAGACTATTGCAATTAATTTAATAATTACTTCATAAATGGGTAACAAATTCAATAGTATTTATTTTTGGGCTATTTACTAGGTCTATTGTGTGATTTTAATTATAGATCCATATCTTTTCATATTGAAGTTTGGCCTACTAAGTAGAAACCAGTCATTGGTTCAATGGAATTATGGGAATCCAAGGATTAACTTATAAATATAGGCTATGTCTCCAACATATTACGCCTCTTTAGCCTCCTAATCCCCATCTGATAGTGAGAGTTTGTCCATTCTAGTCCAAGTTCCATAGTTGAGGAAAACCACAAACCACATCTCCATCTCCATGTAGATTAAGATGTAGGTTCCAGGTAATTTAACACCTTATCGATTTAGGTTTTTCATCCATGTTTAGATCCTATATCTTGAAGAGAGAGAGAGAGAGAGAGAGAGAGAGAACAGAAGGTGAAAAAGAAGCTAAAGTGGTGACAATGAGTGAGGCAAGCAAGAAAGAAGTGAGTAGCGTAAAAAGGTAAAGAGTGATGAGAAAATAAGGGGTAAAAGGTAAGAGAAGACGAATGTAATTTTTAGAGAAGAAAAAATGCTCAACAATGATTATAAATTTACAATGAACAACGAACCTATTGTCATAGGTGGCCATTAGAGCGAGATGACAGAGGCGATAAGTAGAGATGGAAAGAGAAGGACAAACACTTGAAGTTGTGGTGGTAGGAATCGAGATAGAGAGAATTTGAAGGAGAGTTTGAACTGAGACTAGGCTCTGGGCTTTAGACTTTATTTATTTGAATGTTGGCTAATATCCTAATATATTCAAGTATAAATGTTCAAATTTTTTTATATTTTCAAATATAAGATTTAATGAATTTTTTGGACAAAAATAGCCCGCTAGCTGGTGTATGTATGCCTATTTGGAGAGAATATGCATTTACTATAGAGTATTAATTAGTTGAGATTTTCTTCCCATTTACAATTAATATGATTTTGTTTTCTATTTCACGTATCAAGCATTCTTTATGGCATTGTGAGCTTGTTGGTTCCACAACAACTAGTTTTTCTTTCTTTTAGCGGATTCATGATTAAATATACCTTAGAACATTGTGTTAGATGTTTGAAAATATTCGAACCAATATATGAAATATACTAAGATTGTGAAATATACCGTAAAACATATGTTTGCTTGGCACTACTCCATTTGTAAGTATATTTGAAATATACCCAAATAGATGGTTGTACCATTCAAAAGTTTGGATACAACAATATCAATATGACAGTACAATATAGAAATTAAGAGTGTATATTTTTTAGCTGAATTTCATTATCAATTATACCATAGTATATAAATTACTCAATGTTCAACATAAATCATAGTATATATCATAAATTTCATTTATATCACAATATATATCATAAATTCCTCTTAACTAGCAAATCTCATAATCTTCAAATAAACAAAGATATCTATCATAGTATATAAATCACAGATGGAGTCAATGTTCAACATAAAACAACATATATATAACTGTATATATCATGGAACAGAAAGTCTAAATAAAAATCGTCTTACACACCTCATTTATATCAAATAAATGTATCCATATATCACAATATATATCAAAATTCCTATAAAATCTCCCAAAAATCGAGAAGCATATATATCACCATATATATCTAAAAGGGCTCCAAAAATCAAAGAAGAAGTACATATATCAAAGCATATATTGAAAATCTTCCACATGCAGTGTTAGATCTGGGTAGGGCAGTAGTGACGAATTACAGCGAATGGCGTAGATCTTAGAGAGAGTCGTGTGAGAAAGATTATTTTAGAGAGAAAGAGAGACAGGCTCCCTCCCCTACGCAGCAACTCTAATGATGAAAAATGACACTGGACAAGCTTGCGCAAACGGTGAGTGACAGACGAACAGGGGGCTATTATGAACGATGGTGAATGGTGGGTCTCACGTGGTGAATGGTGGTGAACAATGGGTTGAGTGAACGAAGGAGAGAGAGTGTGTGAAACTTGGAACTTAAGCTAACTCCAAATAGAAGATAAAAAGGGATTTAAGAAGGAATAAAAGGAACCTTTATGTCACGAGCCTATGGAGTTAGAAAATTTAGGAAGAGTAAAACTTCTGGGCTTGTGGAGTTAGAAATATTTTGAGGTCTTTAGGGGATCTATGTGTTAAAGCTTAGTATGGGGGAAGAAAAGTGTTTGAGTTTTGAAGACAAAATTAGTCATAGAAGTATTCGGGAGAAAACCATATTATGAGATTTTAAGTGTTGGACCATGTTGTGGAAAGAAGAGACAACTATGCTTAGAAAAAGGAAACTATGAGGTGCACTTGAGTTGAACTCATAAGAACCTAAGGATTGTGAAAATGACTAAGTGTTAGAGGCAGAGGACCAAATGTGGGGAGTTCCAACTCATCTGCAAAGAATGAAGCGCATGCTCTAAGAGAACTAAGTGTTGAAACTCATGGTTTAGGTTGAAACGCAAGGCAGAGTGAAGTGAGGCAAGTTGAACGCATAGTCCATGTCTTGGGGTACTTTTTGGCTAAATGTTGGATAATTTGTGATACTCAAAAAGGGACATTTGGGTTAAAAGATGAAGATTGAACGCATAGGGTGTAAACGAGTAAGAATTTGGCTAAGTGTTAGGCAACTTGTCTTTGTTAATAGGAAAACACTTAGGCCAAAATACATTCGCAAGGGATGGACGCAAAAGGAAGCTGGCAAGAGGATTTTGGCTAAGTTCAAAAGCATCATGCATGCATAGTTGGACGTACACTCTTGAAATTGAATTTTAACTAAATCTTGAGCAACCAATCTTGGCTAAAAGTGAAACACTTACGTCAAATAGCACATTCACAATGAGAAGGAGCATGATGAAATTGGCTAAGGACAAAAGGTCTTGGATGCATGATAGTATGAAACTAAGAGGATTAAACGCATCGTAAAGTTAGCAAGATGAAGATATGGCTAAATACAAGAGATTAGGATGCATGGTATTCTCAATTGGGAAGAGTTGAATGCATACCCTAGATTGAAGAAAATCTAGTTAAGTATTGGATGGTTTATACCTTAAGGAAGGTATGGTTGGACGCCAAGAAAAAATGTTGGACGCAGGGTGAGGATTTCTAGCCAAAGTAGGACGCATGACATAGGGCTAGGACGCATGGTGTATAGTTTAGGCTTGGATGGACTCATGGCAAGGCTAAAAAATGGATGCGTCCAAAGTGGTGAATTTTAAGTAGGAGGTGGTTAGCTTTAAGTTGAATACGTGAAAAGTTGAAGTGTCAACATGCATGAGTAAGACATGTATTAGAAAGCCAGATGGAAGGTCAAGTGTCAATCTTAGGTGAAAGTTAGATGACAAGACTTGTCTCCCAACCCCTATAAATAGGACATGAAACTCTGAAGAAAGATACACCATTTGCACTCTAAGCAAAAGAGGAAGTTTGAGAGAAGGAGAATTCTGTTTGAAGGAAGAGAAAGAAGTACCAGGCGTCCAAAGGGAAACAGTAGGTGTCCATCAAGGTATCTAGGCATCCAAGGTAGGTTGTCTCAGGCGTTCCAAGGCTTGAGCTAGGCGTCCATCAAGTTGTCAGGCGTCCATCATTTCAGTTCCAGGCATCCATAATTGTTTCCAGGCGGTCGTTTGAGTTGTTTAGGCGTCCATGGAGCTGTCGGTGGGCATTTTTCATAAACTGGAAACCTAGTTGTGCTCTTGAAAGTGAAGAGCTAGGAATTGGAAGAGCGTAGTGTCCAGAGCAAGGATAAAGGGACTTGGGGAACTAAAATCCTCAAATATAGTGAGTAACGATATGCTCTGCTATGCAAAAGTTTATCTTGGATGGATGACTCTTAAAGGTTTTGCTAAGTATGCTTTGCTCATGGAGTAGAAGCTTGATGAAACATGTCGGTTTGGTCTTAAGGATCAATGGTACTTACAATGAATGTTTTCTTGAGCAAAGTGTTACTTAGGGATATGAGTATGTAATATGTTTATAGGAATGATTGAATTTTATAGATTGTGTGTAAAGGACCCAATGCTAAAGGACATTGAAGGCATATGGGCAACTCTAAAATTGTGATGAGCGGAACTCAATGCAGAAGGACAATTAGAAGGCGTTTGAGTATTCCTAAGACCCAATATTTAAAGACATTGAGAAGGTTCTTGGGCAACCCGATATCCAAATATTCTTATGTGCACATAGAGAGAGAGTTGATGTTGTTGTGTTGAGATTACTCCACATCAGCCAACATTATTTTCGACATTGAGTGTATCGAGCTTGCCCTACCTACACTAAGGTTAAAAGAGTATAAGTACGACATAGAGGAAGAGAGGTTATGTTGAGTTGGATGGTGCCAGCAAAGTATTAGTACGTCATAGAAGGTAAGTCGATTTGCTGAGCTAAGGGGTGCTAGTAGGGTACAATATAAGAATAATACTAAGGAAATAATGATTTGTTGCTCAAAGTTGAGCCAGCGGAAGAATAGAGACGATACAAAGAAAATCGAGGCTAAGGTTTGAATCGTTAACCTCGTTTGAATATGTTATTGACTGTATTACTTAATGTTTCCTCTTATGTTTTGTTTGAATATATTTCAAGTTAAGGGTCAAGAAAGACTCTACGTCACTCATTGATCTTCTAGCTCATTCTTTTCTTATGTTTTCCTTCTCAAGTAGCAGAAGAGTGTCCGTTACTGCGTGAAGTCAAGGTCTGCCACAGGATAATTACGCTTTATTGGTTAATGTTTAGTTGTAAATAAATTGTACATCATTACGAATTGTATTAATTTAATCGTTCCACCCTTGTTGTTCGGACGCTAGGTGATAATATGAAGAAGTCAGATAGTAGACATCACAAAAGGGTGATGTTTGCTATCTTCACACTCTCTTCTAGATTTAAAACGACAATCTGGTAGGAGGTGTGACAGAGAGAGAGATTGAGAGAGAGAGTCTGAGAGGGGGAGTCTCACGTGGGTCTGTTAAAGGGGGGAGGATTTTTTAAAAATAAAAAATTGTGTGTGAATCAAGGATATCTTTGAGTTTCCTTTTTCAAAATATGTGTATTTGATTATAGGTTTAAGACAAAAAGTTAATGGGCCCTAATATTTATCTAATTAAGTAGTATACTTAGACATTCTTGTAAATAATAGAAAAGTTTGACGTAAATATAATATAAGGTCTTTATTAGGGGCTTATGTGTTGTTATCTCTTATTTTAAATAGCAATTACAAGAGGATAGTACAATTAGGGAAACAATAAAAAAAATATATAAGACATCTTTAAAATATTTGTAAATATGACATATGTTGACTAGTCAACTTTTAAATTTTTTGAAAATCCCAAATTTGCCCTTCTGTCTCCCACTTTTCGATCCTGTTTCCCAACAGCTTCTGTCCCTCTCACTCTCAATTTCATCTATCAACTTCTCTCTTCCTTCACTCCCAATCTCTCTCTCTCCTTTCACTCGATTTTATCTTCTTCTCTCTCCAAGCTCCCTTCACTCCCTATCTTCTATCTACCTTCACTCAATTTGCATAATCATTTTCACAGGTGCCTTAACACCAACAAGTTAGTTGTCAAATTTTATATTTAGAACGAAAAGTTAAATATAAATACCAAATGAAAATGAATTTCAAAGAAATTACTTCTTTTAGTTATCAAATTTGCACATTTTTTAGAGAAAGCTTTTTCAAATTTAAAAATAAGAAACAAAATAATACTTATCAAACAAGTTTGTTTCTAATAAAAAAAAAAAAAAAAAAAAAAAAAAA
>QLSR01000385.1:158122-186555 GCA_031780015.1 Citrullus colocynthis | reverse complement strand
CTCAACACTTGCAGATCCTACTGTCTTGGATCAACTTATTGCACAAATTGATTCTTGAAACCTCAAAAAAAAAAAAAAAAAGAAGAAGAAGAAGAAGAAGAAAAGAAATTGTGCAAGACAAGGAAGGACAAAATTGGAAATCGCAAAAATTCAAAAGTTGACTAGTCAACATTTGTCATATTTGCAAATATTTTAAAGAGGTGCTATATTTTTAGATTTTTTCCCTTATTTTGCTATCTATTACAAATACCCTTAAATTATGGGGTTCTTGCAGATTTGGCAAAATAAGTTAAAAAAATTTGGCTCATAGCCCATATTTATCACTTTTGCGAAAATAACGGAAAAAAAAACATCAACCTACGTGATACACATGATACACCTAATACACTTGATACACTATTAATATACACTTAATACACTATCAATATACACTTACTACACTTTATACACTTGATATACTTGATAGACTACTAATATACGTCTGATATACTTGATACACTACTGATACACACTTAATATATTGTTGATAGACAGTTAAAACACTTGATATACTATTGATATATTGTTGAAAATGACTAGTTATTTAAGTGTTTTTAAAAAAAAAATCATAAAAGTGATTTTTTCTTTAAAAAAAACACTATTTTCTCTAGTTATTCCAAATATTATCAAAGTTAATATACTAAATTGAGTGTTAGTGAGCTTTAGGTTGAATCTTCTTGGCCTATTATACATTTGTATTTAAAAATGAAAGAAACAACATCATTTAAAAATGAAAAAAAAGGTTGTTTTCAAATATAGAAAAATGAACCAAAATGTTTACAAATATAACAAAATTTTACTGTCTATTTGTAATAGATGGCGATAAACTACTATTTGTGTCATGATAGACACAGAGATATAATCTATCGCAATCTATCACAAATAGATTGTGATAGTTTGCTATTATTTGCAAATATTTTCATCAGTTTTGTTATTTAAAATAATTTTTCAAAAAAAAAAACTACAAAAGGGATTAAAAAATACAAAAATTAAAGTGAGTTATTGTCATTTAAAATAATTTTCCAAAAAAAACTACAAAATGGGTTAAAAAATACAAAAATTAAAGTGAGTAATAACTCATATTGCTACAAACAAAAAATATAAAAAGTATACCAATGAAAAAAATACACAACTGACTTTAAATGTGATATATTAGTTGACTGATATACCAAAAAATTTGGATTTGTTAAAAGGGCAAAATTGGAATACGGAATAAACGAAAATTTAAATTTTAGAATTTTGTCATATGTACAATTTTCCAAATGTTGAAGACACTCTCCTAATTATACATTTTGGATTTTGCCACCATTGTAAATTCCCTTAAATTAATTTAGCTACTTCTAAATCAACAAATGTAAAATGGCTAAAGTATATATAGTGCTAAACCTTAGCCTCAATCAAATAAAGAAAAATTATTTTATTTTATTGACTTCTACGAGGTGAAAATTAAAAAAAAAAAAAAAGATATATAATTCTTTTGACTAATTAAGTTATGCCAACGATATCGCCGTTTCATCATTTTCAATATGAATTATTTTTAAGATAATCATTTAAATTAGTTATTAAGGATCGACCTAAAATATAATATAATTATATATAGATCTATGTCTATAATATATTAAAAGGGTAAGATGTTTAAAAAACTTTTTTTTGAACTAGTTTACCATTTTAATTAATAATAAATTGCAAATATGTCATAACACATTTAAAATCGTGTATATACACCTTCTCAATTAGTAATGTATGTACATTATTTTATTATTACTTCAAAATAGTTACAGTTTTCTTATTTAAAAAGACTATTACAATTTTTCTTCTGTAATAAACACAAATTTAACTGTTCTATAATATGGAAATGGGAGGTTTTGTTAAAATTCTAATATTTGAAATGTATAAATTGGAAAACACTTAGCCATACGCTTTCCAAATTCTCCAACAACATTTTCTCCGGCAAACGTTGCAAGCTCCTTTTTTTTTTTTTTTTATTATTATTTTAAAAGAACAGTGGGCGTGGCGTATTGCGTTTTTTAGTACAGCGACGGGCTGAATGAGGGAATTCCAAGTAATTATCTTCTAAATATTTTTTTCCTTTACTTTTATATTTACATATGCACATTGCAAATAGTGTAAAGTGATGAATAGAAATAATTGAGTAGATCGTGAGGTGAGAAAATAACATTTGGCAAACACAAGATTTAATTCTCTCAATTTTAATCGATTTTACTTAGTTTTAAATTTGTGATGGGAGTAGTCTACTGATGCATCGATGAAATATTATTAATTAATATAAAGTACTTAACATTGTTAATTATTAATTATCACTTACTGGTAGTCAAAGCAACGTCACTTCAACAAAAAATTTTGTTTTCCTCTATAACTGAATATTGTTTCATTCTATCAAATATTTTCTATATCAAATAATCTTTACGAAAATAAACCCCTCTTTCTTTTCTTATATTGATTATTATAATGTTTATATTAAATTGGTATAATTTGTTTAGGTACATTGTTTTTACTAAAATTTGTGAGAAGTTAAATCTCAATTATCTTAAGGTTCAGTAAAAGTTGATTCACCAATTTAAATTTGAATATGAGAAATCTTTCTCCTCTAATATATTGAATTTAATTGAAAATTATTAGGGAGAAATTGATGTATTAGTTTTATAGCATATCGTGAAATTGATATTCATCATATAATAGTACATATTGTAATATAATTTTTATGAGTAAAAATTAAAATTAGAACGATTTACTTATATATGTGGAGTAATAGAGGAAAACAAAATTTTTTGTTGAAGTGACGTTGCTTTGACTACCAGTAAGTGATAATTAATAATTAACAATGTTAAGTACTTTATATTAATTAATAATATTTCATCGATGCATCAGTAGACTACTCCCATCACAAATTTAAAACTAAGTAAAATCGATTAAAATTGAGAGAATTAAATCTTGTGTTTGCCAAATGTTATTTTCTCACCTCACGATCTACTCAATTATTTCTATTCATCACTTTACACTATTTGCAATGTGCATATGTAAATATAAAAGTAAAGGAAAAAAATATTGAGAAGATAATTACTTGGAATTCCCTCATTCAGCCCGTCGCTGTACTAAAAAACGCAATACGCCACGCCCACTGTTCTTTTAAAATAATAATAAAAAAAAAAAAAAAAAAAAACTAGAATAATAAGTGTAATGGGTTGTATTATATTTTTAAGAATTATTGTTTTCACTTTTCATAAAAACACATTTAATTCTTAATTATGATAAATTTTAGAAAACAAAAATTAGTTTTATAAATTACTATTGTTTTTCCTATGGGTTTTTAAAATATAGCTTAATTACATTTTGAAAATAGCTCTAAAAGTAGATAAAAAAATAAAATATAGAAACCATGTTTAAAAGCTTGATATTCAAAAGGGAAGGAAAAAGAAAATGGTTAGAGAAAATGTGTTCAACCATTACATAAATATAAATAAAAGCAAAAGTCTAAATTATTTCAAAACCTATTTGATTAAAACTATTTATAAAATAAACTTATATTTCAAATCTCAATCAATATTGAAACCTAAATTATAACTAACTTTTAACATAAATGCTCAAACCAGTTTTATATGCACGTGAACGCTAGTATGTATAAAAGCAAAACACTAGTATGTATAAAAGCAAATTTAAATATTTGAAATAATTAAAGACAAAATTTTAAATTTGATATGCACATTCTTCGTTTATACTATGTATTTTATAATAAGTTATAAATATATTATATGTTATCACATGATACTATTTTAAATATTACTAGCCATGTGCGTGCACGTGTTATGAAACTAGTACTAGTTAAAGAAATTGATGAAGAACATAGAATTTTAGAGGGAAGTTAAACAACATACTTGTGAAGAACTTTTTAAATTTTCTTGTATTACTGTGACTTTCAAGAGAACCAGAAAACCATTTGAAAGAATGGAACAATAATGGGTCGTTATATAATACCACTGCAGAACTTTAATACTCTATAGCAAAGCACATGTGTTATAATTTGTAAGTTACAAATAATTAGGTGGAAATGAAGCCAAACCTCAAAATGGAAGAGGTTCATGCAAACAATATGTGAAAATGCATCAATGTATCAATAACTCCAAGTGATTTAATTTGCATTTTTTTTATAGACATTTTTGTAGTTTTTTCAAATTTTACGGTCTTTCGAATTTTCATGTAACTCATACAAGTTTATACATGGACGCATCTTTCCAATAAATTAAAACTCACAAAAATGGAAAAAATAGGAAAACCCAGAAAAGTTAATAATATAGTTTAAAATGGATTAAAGAAAAGTCAAGTAGTAGTAATAATAATAATAATAATAATAATAATAATAATAATAATAATAATAATAATAATAATAATAATAATAAGTCATCTACAGAAATCGAAGAGGGAGGAAGAGATTCAATTGGGGTAATTTTGGAATAAAAAACTTTTAAATCAGATTTCCCTTTAATGTGATTTTAATATTCAGTATATTGTCATATATGCAAAATTGAAAAAATTGATGACATGATTGCTAAATTCTATATTTAATTTATTACTCACTGAAATTTCCCTTTAAATATTAGTTATACATCTGATATAGCATTAAAAAAAAAAAATTAAAATAGTATGATTCGTCAAAACTTAAATCATAGAAAAAAAACAATACCAAAATCGAACCAAAGAGAAAAAAAAGAAAAAAAGCAAAAAATAGAAACACAAAGATTTCCTATAATCGAACAAAAAATATTAAAAATAAAGTACAACATATGGTAAGATGGAAAAATTGGCATGCAGATAAATAAATAAATTAATTAAATAAAAACATATATGATGATGTTAAAAAGAGAAGAAAAATATTAAAAAATAAAAAATACATACTGAGAGAAGATTTGAAATTTGATATTGAGATATAATAAAATGAGAAAAACTTGAGTCTCTCTAAGCTACACGTATTTTGTGCAGCCCATATAATTATCCAATAAGATTATGTCAGGTAGTATTTTTTTTAATTAAAAAAATTAAATTATTTTTTATTTTTTCTTTGTATATAAGAAAAGAGGATGCATAACTCGCCCTAATCATTATCCTATTAAACTGATGTAAATGATATGTATACATGTTTCAAGCCATGCATATAATTATTAAAAGAATAATAATAAATAACCCGAAAGTACAACCATATTTAAAAAAATAAATAAATAAATAAATAAAGAAAAAAAAAAAAGAATAACCTGAATACAATATCATCTCTTTCTCCCTCTCCAAATAATGACTTCAGAAGTTTCCTAATTTCATTAGCCAAGAGAAAATATAGGAGAAAAATTAATAAGAAAGACGCTAAAAAATTAGGAAGAAAGGTGTTAGAGAAAAGGCTAAAATTGGCATACACAAAAAAATATAAAATTTATATATTTTGCTATATTTGCGAAATCAAGAAGTTCAGAGTGATACTTGCAATTTTTCTAATTTATTTTGCCACTTATTGCAATTTTTCTTTAAAATATTGATATTGTTTCATCAATGTGAATTCTTTTATAAAAAAATAATTTATTTTGCCACTTATTGCAATTTTTCTTTAAAATATTGATATTGTTTCATCAATGTGAATTCTTTTATAAAAAAAAGTTAGAAATAAATATATAATTTTATAATTAATTATGTAAGTTGATGAACAATATAAAAAAAATAATATTTGTTTTTTATTTTTATAAAAAAATATGAAAAATTATCTTAAATGGAAAAAATACTGAAAATATTAATAACTAATAGCAAAATACACCATCTATCTATGATAGACTGCAATCTATCACTGTCTATCGTAGATAGACAGTGAAATTTTGCTATATTTGTAAATTTTTTGTTCTCTCTGCTATATTTGAAAAGAGTCCAAAAATATATAATTAAAAAAATTATCAATATTATAAATATTATAATTATATAGATGTCCATAACCTCCATAGGTTACAAATTCATCCATTAACCTCCTATCACCCTATAAATAGAGGTTGTAGAGATCATTTGTAAACACACCTCAATTGAGAATAATACATATTTGTTCTCTACTTTCTTCTCTCATTTTCTCTCTTATGTTCTTATATTTGTTCTTCTTTTCTCTCCATTTTATAACACATTGTCAACGCGAGTCTCTATCACTTTGAAGATTTTGTAGAGATTAGATTTGATTCATTGGAGTATCAAGAACACTAAAGACCCGCCAGGATTTTCTCCATAATTTTTTAGGTATTTAGAATTTCATTCAAATATGGTTAGTATTTTGATTTTGGTGATTTGGTCTTATTTGGGTTCTAAGAAACAAAATTATACGCATGTGTTTGATGTATTCATTATTGGTTTTCTCACTACCATCATTCATCTTTATAAATCCAAAAGAAAGTGAGTATTTTAAATTTTTGTATATGCAATATATGTGGATTGTAAAATTGAATTGCAACTTTGACATTAATTAGGTTTTTGCATTAGATCAATTTCTAAATTTATGTACTTTTATGAGTTTTTTTTTTTTTTTTAATTTGTTATGTATGAGATTTGAAATTTCGGACTAAGCACTCATGGTGGAGATTATAATTGTATGGAAAACAAATTTTGAATAATGTGATGCATACCTACAAACAAAATTAATCTCTTTTTTAAGTTCTAATTTGTGTGGAAAAAGAAAAAATTATATGATAAATATTTACTTGTGTAGTTGTGGCGTGCGTGTGTAAACACAAGCAAGTAATCAATTGAATAAAAAAAATGTCAATATTTATTCTTGATTTGGTGTTTAATCTGCACGAAGAAACTTTTGGTAAAGGAAAATTGATATGGTCAATCAAGATATATCTTGAGTTTAAATTCTAGTAATTTAAATTGTCTTCAATTTCTTAAAACTACCAAATTGTAAATTGTCATATATGTTTACAATTGTTTGATTCTTTGCATAAAGTGTGTTATTTAGGCTAAGGTTGTAAATTATGATCTTATTCTGGATTTGATTTAGATGTTTCCTAATTAGTTTATATGTTTATATATTTGAATAGAAAAATTGAATTAGGATGTTTATCTTTCATCCTTCGAAAATGGTTGGAAGTTTTCTAATAGAGATTATCGAAAATGGTTAGAAGTTTTCTAATAGGGATTAAGATTCTCTCCTGCTTACATTATCCTTGATCTATTAAGATTATCTTCCAATAATACTATCTTTTATCTTTGAAATATGATTAGAATAAATATCAAAGACTATCATTAATTTTATTTTGAAAGGTTTTAGGATTTTAAAATATTAAAGATTATTTATTAAGTAAATTAGTTTTTTTTTAAGATTAAAAATAAAGCTTAATAATTCACTTGAGTCATTAATATATTAATTAGCTAGTAATTAAAAGATTAATGAATTAGAAATAAAATAAAAAAATTGATTATAAGGGAACATTGTCTGAGGATTGCTCTGGCTAGGCTGAGGTATTTGAGCTGACCATAAGTGAACACCTCTATCGGGGAATTAACCTGGGAGTTGAATTAGTCAAATTTTGTCATGTTGATATTGAAATTTTTTTTATGGTTGAATATTTTAATTATTCTCGTGTGAATAAATTTGTGGACTTTTGAAACTTATAGTAGTTATATGTATTTGATTAAATTCTATCATGGCAGAGTTTATGAAAGTTATGTATAATAGTTAATTACTCTTCCTAAAGCTGATTTTAATTTAATGCACCTAAAGTTGTATAAATCAATTAGTGTTCATTGTTTTTTGTCTTGCGCCTGTAATTGTGCATATTTTAAATTAATAAATGCTTATAAACTAATAAATTTTATTTATCTAATATCTTTTGAGGTTGAATAAACAAATGAGCATATAATAATGAATTTCGACTAAATAATTTAATATTATTCTCTAAAGTGAATGTTTCAATATTTAATAATTGTGGTCGTAATCATGTTATTAAAGGAAGAAACAATTATTCTATTAAAACCACACACATACAATGTTTTGAAAGAGAATTTTATTTTTCAAAGGAATATTGTACTTGTACATTAAAAGTCTTTTTGAACATTAAAATCCTCAATAATGAAAAAGAAAAATATGAAAGCAAATTTTGAGAATTTATTTGAATCTCTTAAAGAGATAACTTATCTTTTTAACCCCTAAATATCATATTATTTGGATGTTACAAGTTTCTTAGAATCTCCTGAAGAGATGATTATTCTTTTTAACCCACTTGTATATGTGATATTTGGACTGATTTTGAATCTCCTGAAGAGAATATGAATAATTGATATTTATGTTTTGCATATAGTTCATCTATGCATATTATACTTAAAGTAGACAATACGTTTCCAAAATTTGAAAGGCTTGAAGCAAAAAACCAAATATGATATTAATTCCTATAGACTTGATTATTAAAGATTTTGGAAAAGAAAATATTATTTTGCCTAGAAGAGCAACATTTACCATTGATATAATTTATTCCCTTGTAAATAAAAGAAAATTTCAGTAAATTTGGAAGGTATATATTGTATCTAATATTATCTAGAGAGCTGATTGATAATCAGAATGATATATGATATTTATATAAAATATCTATTGTCTCCTACGGGAAGTATATATTAGAAAAACTGTCTACTTTTCTTTCTTAATTGTATTACATACATTCATGTAATTGAAATGTATGAAGCAATAAACTTGAAGTTCATTGATCCAAATATATTTTTATTTGACATGACGAGTCATTTTGGGTCAATAATGAAAATAAGTATTAGAAATATACATTGACATCCATTGAAGAACTAAAAGATTCTTCAATCTAATAAATTTTCACTTGTGGCTTGTTCTTAAGAAATTAATTATCAAACTCGCACTAGCTAAAATTGAAATTGAACCTCTCTTATTTTTGGAATTGATTCATGGAACTGATCTATTAATCCACCAAGTAAACCATTTAAATACTTTATGATTTTTGTTGATGCATCAAGTTGATGGTCATATATATCCTTATTATCATATCAAAATCTTACATCTGCAAGGTTAGTTGCTCAAATAATTAAAATAAGGGCACGAATTTTATGCTTGTGAAATTAAAAGTTTTTGTCTTGATAATGCTAGTAGTTTATCCCAAACATTTGATAATTATTATTTTATATTAATTGAGATAAGTGTTGAACATCATGTAGCTTATATTCAAATAACAAAACTTTTAAATTTGTATAAAATCATATTATGTTGTATGGTCTAAGCCAACGACTTATGAGCTTATGGCCAGAAGCTATATATATTTCATATGCTAGATGTTTAGTCAATATTTAAATTATTGTTCCAAAATAACAATTAAGATGATAGAATAATTAATTAAAATGAGTCCTCAAAAGAGGTTATAAATTGATGTTGAAATTGATTTCACATCAATTATTAAATATTTTTGAACCCCTGAAGGGTAATATATTTACTGCACAATTTGCTAATTGTTATTAATTAGACAAGTTTTCCAACATTAGGGGAGAAACTAACAAGAAGTTGGAAAAAGAAATTGAATGGAATGCATAAATAGTGTCTGATTTTGATCACCATACAGATCACTTTAAACTAGAAGTTCAAAAGATAATTCATTTGTAAAATATTGTATATCAAATACTAGATATATACTAATTGACAGTTGCAAGAAAGTGACTAAGGTATATATACTAATTGCAAATACACGATATAAAAATGATATCGCAATGCAACAAGTTGTCTGCAGCACGCCCAGAGCGTGATAGACAAATCCAAAGATAAAGATTCTCGAAAAGGAAGTAGTCAATAATCAAAATAACTCAGTTAAGAATATGTGATATTCTTGGAGAAATTCTAAATATGAGTACTCATAAAAATATAGAAGAAAATAAGGATAATAACGAGATCTCGATAAATTATGTCATCACATGAAAAAGATGGAACCAAATTTATATAAGTTGACAACATACAATGTTGCTCTTGATATTATTTATAAAAATGAGTATTATGTGCTTAGATTTGAGGATTGGCTTGTGTGGAAAGAAACAATCCAATAGAAATCAACTTATTTTTCAATCGTGAGAACTAGTAGTCCAGACATTGGGATACAAGTAAATATTTGTAAGGAAAATAAATAAAATAAGGTCACGAGATACAAAGCTAGGATAGATTCCACAATTATTCTCGTAAAGAACGTTGTATTTGATTATGAGGAAACATATTCTCTAATGGTAGATATAATCACATGAGATATCTAATTTATCTCACTGTATAAAAATAACTTTAACTTACATCATAAAGATGTAGTCATACTGTATTTATATGAATCTCTTAATAATGATATTTAATTTATGAAAATCCCTGAAGGATAAAAGTACTAAAATCATATAATTCAAATATTAGAGAATTATATTTATCACAGATATTCTTATAAAACATTCTTGAAGAATGTGATATAATCACCTTATTAAATATTTGTTGAAATAAGGTTATGGAATGTCTCTATTTCTCCATTTGATACTATAAATAAATCATAGTCAAGATTTACTATATAGGTATATGTTGATGATCTAAATATATAATGGAAACTCCTGAAGAGATTTTAAAGGCAATAAAATTTATAAAGAAAGAAATCATTATGAAAATTCTGGAAAACAAAGTTTTACCTTAGTTTGCAAATAAAGCATAAAGCAGATGAGATTGCATCAAATTATACATAAAAGATTTTATATGGACCAATTACATCATTGAACACTCCTATAGTGGTTCTGAAAAAGATATATCATCTAATTTAAGGATATGATTATGAAAAACTTCATGTCCTAAAGAACCATAGTTTTGGGAAATAAGTATATTTATATATTTTCTTGTTACATACATGATGTAGTATTTTTAGTAATTTTGCTACATAGATATAATATTATCCAAAAGAAAAATATTGGAGTAGAGTTGAACATATATTATGTTTATTTGAAAATTGGTTTATATTTATTTATTTTCTTTCCAATAAATCTAATTATGATCTAGTTGGTTGTGAAGATGCATGTCATTTATCTAATCCATAAGAGCTAGATCTTAAAAAAAGTTAAGGTTACTTAATTAGTATATGAAGATGAATTTTTATATTATGGCAGTCTATGAAGCAAATTATAACAATTACTAAAATCCTGACGAGTCATAAGGCTGGCCAAGAATGTTATTATATGAAGATAGCATCACAAATAAACTTCTACATTCATGACCTTGAAGAAAATGGTGACATCATGATCCAACAAATTTCTTTAAAAGACGACTTGGCAAACTTATTATGAAGATGTCATTCACAACAACATTTGAGAAGTTAGTGCACAACATTTGACTGCAATGACTATGAGATGTCAAGTGATGTTTCCATGAGAGGGAGTAAATTTATTGTACATTTTTTCCTTGACTATGGTTTTTCCCACTAGGTTTTCCTAGCAAGGTTTTTAATGAGACAGTCATTAAAATATATAAATTAATGTACTTTTTTTCCTTCACTATGATTTTTTTTCCATTGGGTTTTTCCTAGTAAAGTTTCAACGAGACATGTGTTTTATATACTATGGACATTCAAAGGGGAGTATTATAAATATTATACTTATATATATGTCCATAACCTCCATAGGTTACAAATTCATTCAGTAACCTCCTATTAATCTTCATAACTTTTTTGTCCCCTATTTATGTTTAGTTATTGTAACCAATATTCTCACAACCCTATAAATAGAAGTTGTAGAGATCATTTTAAACACACCCCAATTGAGAATAATACATATATGTTCTTTTCTCTCCCTTTTATAACAATCAAAAGTTATACTAAATTTTACAAACAAAAACACAATTATCAAACCTATTTTAGTTTTTCAATTTTTTAAAAATAGAAAGCTAAAAACAATTGTCAAACAAGATTTTTCGTTTTTTGAAAAATAGAAAACCAAAAACGATTACCAAACATGTATGGTTTTTATTTTTTATAAACTAAAAACCCAAAACAAAAAACCAAAGCCTTGTTTGGCAACCATGTTATTTTTTGTTTTTGGTTTTTGAAAATTAAGTCTATTTCCTTCCTATTTTTTAAATCATTAATAAAAAGTAGATAATAAAGAAAAAAATTTGAAAGCGAAAATAGTCTATGTTAATTTAATTTTAAAAAATAAAAAATAAAAAATAAAATACTTACGAAATGAAACGAATACATTACTTTTAATAATACATGTTAGCATTTTGAAATCTTTTTGTTAAAACCCATTTAATAATATAGTATAAAAATAATATATATATATATATCTGTTCCTTGTGTAAATTTAAAGTAAATTAGGAATGAACAATAAAATTGTAAATTAGAAGAAGACAAATGGAAGGAAGAAGAAACAAAAACATAAAAGTCAACTGAATCAATGCTGGCCTTGCTTCAACTTATTCTACAATTATTTTTCATTTGCCGTAGTTGAGACGATTGGAAAAGTCCAATGTTTTGACCTAATCACAATCCAATGTCCCACCTTTTAAGCTATGGTTTTATTCTATTTCCTCCTACATATTTTATTTTATTCAAAAATTAGCATTACTTCACTTCTTCTTGTTTCTATTA
Source organism: Citrullus colocynthis (assembly GCA_031780015.1). Classification (NCBI taxonomy): domain Eukaryota; kingdom Viridiplantae; phylum Streptophyta; class Magnoliopsida; order Cucurbitales; family Cucurbitaceae; genus Citrullus; species Citrullus colocynthis. The sequence goes on along the minus strand of QLSR01000385.1, from coordinate 173,881 downwards.
TTCCTTAAACGACTCCTATTTTGAATATTTCATTTTTCACACCATGTATAAAGTTATTTCAAGTACAGCTAAGTACTTACGTTTAAGATCTTTAGTATTTTATTTTTTAACAGATATTATGTAGGGGGAGTTACAAATATAGCAATCAAGTTCAAAGTATTTACAGATATAGCACAATACAAAACAATTGCAAATATAGCAAAATCTATTTTGAGTAGTTGCTAAATACTCTAATTTGTTATAAAATGACTTACTTTTTAAAAATTAAACACTTGAAAATGTATTCCAAACACATCCTAAGTTAGCATGGTTGTCTTCTTTGTTTAAACCCCATATTATAGTGTAACAATCTTGGTGTTGTTCGTTTAAACGTTGATCCTTATTTTTCAATCTAATACTAAGCATGTTGAATTATGTAAAGAAGAAGAGCCCAAGAAGGCATTAAGGTCCAGCTTCTTCACAATTCTTTTAATGAATGAGTTAAAAGTAGGAAAATGAAAACTATATAATTTTTAACTTTAAATAATATATGGAAGCATAAAATTTTCAACCTTTAATCTCTTAATCGTGATTACATACCTTAATAAATTAAGTTATATTCATATTACCATACGAAATGCAAAAAAAATATACATATGATATTATACATTTGAAATGTTTTTATATGAAAATGATATATATTTGTCTTTTAAATTAAAAAAAGAAGTAATTAGTTTAAATGGCAAAACTACTGAAAATATTTTTAAATCAATGATAAACCTTGATAGACTATTATCATTTATCGTTGTCTATTAGTGTTTATCGTTGTTATCATTGATAGACTATTATCATTTATCGTTGTCTATTAGTGTTTATCGTTGTTATCATTGATAGATAGTGATATTTTTGTATATTTGTAAATATTTTTGCTCATTTTGCTATATTTGAAAACAGCCCTAAAAGAAAATACATATTTTCAATCTTTGAAGTAAACAATTAAGGTTGCTTTTGATAATCATTCTTTTTTGTTTTTAGTTTTTGAAAATTAAGCATATTTCCTCCTCATTTCTCACCCTAATTTGCATATTTCTAAAGTTTAATGGTTGAAAATTCTTAGCCAAACTCCAAAAACAAGAACAAGTTTTTAAAAGCTACTTTTTTTAGTTTTCAAATTTTGGCTTGGTTTTTAAAACCATTCGTAAAAAGTAAATAACAAAGGAAAAAAATTGGAGTTAGAAGTAGTGTTTATAAGTTTAAGTTTTAAAAACAAGAACCAAAAACCAAATGGTTATTAGAGGAACCTTAGTTTTTACCTAACTATCTTGTAAACAAGATTTTCATTTCATTAATAAATTTAATTCATCCATCAAATAAACAGAATATGAATCTATTTTTTGTTATGCATAATATCAATTACATATAAATACATGTACTAACCATTTAATGACTTCTTTAATGAATTTAAATTCATCAATCAAATAAACAGAATATGAATCTAGTTTTTTCTTTAATGATTTATTTAGTGAATTTAAATTCATCAAGGTCTCTAAAATAATTATTTTATTAATTTAAACAATTATATGACAATTTAAATTTTAAAAAACAATTTCAGAAATAAGAAATAATTTTACAGAATAATTGTTTTTTTTATTTAAAATGTCGTATAATTATTCAAAATAATAAAAAAAAAATTACTCAAAGGTTTTCTTGAACTTATTCTTAAAAGTTGATGAATTAAGAGGTTGCATTTTGAAAATTTAGTGATAAAACTAAAAAGATAATTTTCCTAAAAATAAAGCAATGAAATTTTGTAATGTGAATGTGACTACCGTAGGAATGGACCCAAATAATATATTTTGGGAGACCTATATAAATGATATTTTTAAAACCAACAAAGTATGTCATAGAAAATTAGAGGCACACTAGGAATTGGATATGTATGTTACGCTTTTAGGTTTACTTTCTATTTAGTATCTAAATTTCAAAATGTTTCAATCTAGTTTTTGAGTTTTGAATTTGGTATTAATTTATGTCATAAGTTTCAAAATGTTACAATTTTACTCTTGGAACTTAAGTTTTATTTTAATTTGGTTGCTAGGTTTAGATTTACACTACTTTTAACCTCAATTTTCCATTAAATACTATCTTCAATCTTAGGTGTCAATGACTATTAATCAATTTAAAATAATTATGAAGTGAAATTTTAAAAAATTTGTAACGACTCGACTTACAACTATCTAATCGGACCATTACTCAATGCATGCAACAATTCGAAGAAACGACACTATGCAGAATGGTAAACAACCCATGTTTTTCATGAAAATTTCTACTTGTTTTAATTCAAGAAATCAACACAATAACAAATAAATGAAATTTTGGTTTGGGGTACCCCTACGAAAAATAATAAAAGAAGCTTCATAGATGAAAATCAACATAAACAAATAGGGAGACGAGTCTCAAAACAAAACTAGACAGTTGGACAAAATTTCATAAAAGAAAACATGCAAAACTAAGCGGAAGCTGCTACGGGTCCCGTGATGCCATCAAGGATTCTTCCTGTCATTCGCGGGCATATTCCTTCCTTTACCTGAAAAATACATAAGAGGAAAGGATGAGTAATTTTATTACTCAGTAAGTAACCCTACTACCAGGGTCGGGCTTGGCACCTATACCAAATAAGTACGCCAAACATGTGAGACCTGCACATCTATCATATGTCATACATCTATAAGGGAATGGTTAGACCTGCCCCACTGTTGGTTATGGATGCCCACAAACCTCTAGTGAGTCCCGAAAGAGACTCTTACCTCTAGTGATCTCGTAGGAACAGAAACCTCTGGTGTACCCGAAGGAACACAACCTCTGGTAAACTCGAAGGAACACAACCTCTAGTGAACCTGAAGGAACACAACCTCTGGTGAACCCGAAGGAACATAACCTCTAGTGAACCCGAAGGAACACAACCTCTAGTGAACCCGAAGGATCACATCCTCTAGTGAACCCGAAGGAACACAATCTCCTGTGGACACCTAACCAACGTAACGGAGTCACCACTACTCATCGTACATGATCAATAACGTTCACAATCATTCCATCACATGGATTCATAGACTAGCAATAAGGTTTATAAACGTTTAACAGCATAGGTTTATACACTAACAGGCACATACAACTTTAAGACATGGAAATCGCATACAGGCATAGAATCTCGTAAGTGGCTATAGAAACCTACTCCATCATGGCAACTATACATATGGCTCGAAGGCGGTTCAGGTAGTAAGATTACTTACCTTGAGCCTAGGTCCAAATCGCTAAACGCACTATAATTCCTTGCAAAAATTCCTGAATAAAATTGGAAGCAAAATTCCTAGCTTGAGTAAATCACCGTCCTACCCCATAAACGAAACCAAATTTAATTCAAGAGAATCCTTACCCAAAGGATGGTTTAACACGAAGTTGTCGCACCTGCTTCCAATTCTCCAGTTCGTGCAACAGTTTACACACTCCAAAAGAAAATACACTTAGAATTTCTAAACCCACATGAGTAGTCAAAGAAAAACACCAACGCCTTACTCCAAAGACCACGATCTCAGCCACGCCGCAAAGCACCACCAACAAAGAGCAAACCCACAGTATGACGGTGCAAGCAAACCACCACGGATGGAAGGGCAGACCCACAGCGACGGCAAGACTGATGGCGATGGTAGGACCCACGGCGATGTCGACTGTTGAAGAAGGACGGCGGTGAACGCGAGCCGGTGGACGAAACACACGAGGCGGCTAGGACACCAGCGACGCACGGACGCAGAAGAAGAAGAAGAAGAAGAAAAAGTCGGGAGGCGTCAAGGACACGGATGCAGAAGAAGAAGAAGAAAAGTTGGAGGCGTCGAGGGCACGGATGCAGAAGAAGAAGAAGAAAAAGTTGGAGGCGTCGAGGGCACGGACGCAAAAGAAGAAGAAGAAGAAAAGTTGGAGGCGTTGAGGGCACGGATGCAGAAGAAGAAGAAGAAGAAAAGTTGGAGGCGTTGAGGGCACGGACGTAGAAGAAGAAGAAAAAGTTAGAGGCGGCGGCGAGGACGCGTGAGGGAGAGGAGAGATAGATTATTTTCTCTCTTTTTTTTTTTACTCTGCACGCAAATCTAGAGGGTTTATTTATAATAACCCTAATCTCTTTTTCCATTAATTTCACATTTTCCTTTTCGCCAACCAAAATAAAATCTCCTTTTCCTTTCCCCAAACAAAATAAAATCTCCTTTTCGTTTCCCCAAACAAAATAAAATCTCCTTTTCTTTTCCCCAAACAAAATAAAATCTTATTTTCTTTTCCCAAACAAAATAAAATCTCTTTTATTTTATTTTATTTTGTTATTATTTATTTACTTTTTTTTTCTCCAAAGATAAATTATCTCTTGCCAAATTCCAAAAATTTCTTTAAGTCCACCTAAATCTCATCAACCACTACAAATACTAATTTTACAACTTAATTCCTTAATTTAAATTAAATTATTTTTACTACTGAAAATTAAATTTCTCCACTTTCAACAAATTATAAATGATGCCAGATGACTTAAATTAACTTAATAGGAGAATTTACCTCAACGATTTGGGTTGTCACAATCTTCCCCCCTTAAGAAACTTTCGTCCTTGAAAGTTCTAATCCTCGAAAACCTCAGGGTATTTCGACGTCATCTCATCCTCTCGTTCCCTCGTCGTTTCCTTGAATTCACAATTTTACCATAAAACCATTACTAGTGTTACATCCTTGTTGCGCCAAGTTTTCACTTCCCTTGCCAAAAATTTGATTAGACTTCTCATAACTCAGGTTCTCCTCCAATGGCAAGGGGTCTACTATATGAGATGGATCTGTCACGTACTTTCTCAACATCGAGACATGAAAAACATTGTGACGATGGCAACGCCAACCGATAAGGCACAGGGCCAATCCGCTCTAAAATCCCAAATGGCCCAAAGAAACATAGACTTAACTTCCCCTTCCTTCCATACCTCAGAACACTTTTCATTTTCAGGAACATTTTGTCCCTTACCACAAACTTCAGATCTCGACGTCTCACATTAATCTAACTTTTCTATCTGCTCTGTGATGTTTGCATGCAGACCCTAAACTTCTAAGTAGGCTTATTCGTAGTTTGTACACTCAGGTCCTAATAGTTTTCGTTCTCCAACTTCATCCTAGTAAACTGGAAATCTGCAACTATTCCCATATCAGGCTTCAAATGGCGCCATGCCACTAATGGCTTGGTAATTCTTATTATAAGCAAACTCAATGAGATGCAACTGAGAGCCCCAACTTCCTGAAAAATTTAATGTGCAAGCGTGCAACATGTCCTCTAGAGTTTGGTTCAACGCTCGGCTTGACCATCATTCTATGGGCGGAAAGCTGAATTGAGCTTCAATTTAAAACCTATCACTTTCTGAGACACTTCCAAAAATTGGATGTTAAATGAGGGTCTCTAACGGACATAACTAAAACTAGTATCCCCCAAAGTGTGATAACCTCTTTCATATAAAACTAGGAAACTTAAAATGCTGAAAATCAGCAGTACTTTAACTTACTCACTCTGAGAACCTTTGTGAGCTTAGAAAATCGTACTCTTTTGAAACATGTATCTGAACTGATCGAGCTGGCAGAGAGAAATCTTCATATGTGCGGCGAAACAATTGGCCATACTTGATACAACATAGTCCTAAAATGCGTAGCAAGGAAAATTTGGTCCACTGGGATCCACTTCTACTTTAGAAGCATTAACTGAGATGCCCATCTTGGTAGCTATAGGTGTGAGAAACCACATTGTCCCATTAAATCTCGTATTCATTAGATGTCTAATGTGAAGCTTTATACTACCTAGAGCTGTAAAACTTACTTGCCAAACCTCATGTTACTCCTTAGTCTTAAAACAACCACATATTACTATTTTGATCATGCTATGAACGAGTCTGGAAATCTCTTTCATAACAAGTTTTGAAGTCCTTAGACACTATAGAGCATTAGTCAAACTAAAACACATCTCTTTAACCTCAAAATAACTATATCCAAACCCTGCCACTAGTTTTTACAATAAAAACCTTCCTGGTTCGTAAATCTATCTTGAGAATATCCATCTCCAAAGAGTCGATCAACTCAAGATTCGAAATTCAGATTTGACACCTAATGGCTCTGACATTCCCTTGCGACCTGGCTACGCTACCATGATCAACTCTTAATATAGTTAATACATAAGCACATGGATTTCAACTCTCTTTTAAACATACCAACCAGTATGCCCAGAGGCAAAATATTAAGGCGTCTAGAAAACTTTTATAAATAGCTCATGTATCTACGACTTGCTATTCAACTCTGCTATAACTACTTTGTAGGCAGCTTTAAGACCGAGAGTGTTCTATTCTCAAGTTCATCTTTTGTGCTAGTAGTTAGCCAGAAGATCTAGATTAACTACTTAACTTGAACTCTCGTACAATGGATCTCTACTTAGAGTTAGATTACTTTCACATTTAAACCAAATCCATTGATCACTAGTTTCTAGTTATAACCTGTACCCCAAGTCACAATCCCCTAACTTTCATTAATACTTTCAATGGTGTACCTTCTGACCATTAAAGCCTCAACATTCCATGTCAATAGTTTTAATACAACCATTGCTACTACCAACTCCACTTTAGATTATCCATCGTACAATTTTTACTTTGAAAAAAAACTCTGATGTCGAAACTGAGCTTCACAACTAATGTTTTATACGATTCCTCCACCACCACATAGTGAGGTCCAAAGTTTCAAATGGTAGTGAGAGATTCTTCTTTTACACCAAAACTAACACCTAGTAACCATTCATAATATGTCTTCAATCCAAACCATATTCAAGTACTTTGAAGTTTTGAACACATTAATTTCCTTTCTAAGTAGTCACCTTCCTTAAACACGTTTCTTTAAGACCAACATTTAAGGTGCTCTTCTTTCCTTTCCAAATGTGAAACAAACTCACTACACAAGGTGTAGCTCTACTTACCTCCTCCATAAGTCTTACCTTCTCAACTAAATTTTCATATTGTAGAATTCTTCTTCACTAATTTCCATTGCCTTTCGACTCCAAAAGTTCCTCTCGTGGTCTCTTTAGCTTAACTAAATTCTTTTCATCTTAACCATGGTATGGGTAACTAAGTACCTTGAGGTACTTCTTAAGTTTAACTCTTTAGTTCAAAAGCCACATTTTTTTCTAAGTCCTGTTCAAACTAGCTTTCCTTCCACATCACACCAACTAAACAAGGTATTCTTTAGAAAAGTTTGCTCACATGAAGTTCACTTACTTTTCGGGTTGAACATTTTCACCCTTCGAGTACTACACATGAATAACCAAAGTACATCATGCAGTCCATCAACCTTAAACTCCACAATAGTAATCTTGTCATATTAAACCTCAAGAGTTTTCATATAAGAGGCACCAACTCCAATAGCTAGAAATTCCTTGGGATGCCTTATCCCCTTATACAAACCTTTTCTTTTTCCTTTCTAGGCACGTTATTCGAAGAGCCAAAACACACACTTATTCAAACCACCAATCTTCAGTGCCACAAATGTGATCGTGTCCTAATAACCCTTTCAAAATTCTTCTTGAGACATTTGACTTAATGTCAAGCAACCTTTAAATAAACTATAATCTCTTTCTTCTCCTTTCTATCTTCAAAACATCCTTAATCTTGTCCTTAAGTACGTGTCTTAGGAAAGAATTTTTTGTACTACCACTAAGCTCAATACCTAATACAAAACACAACAATAGCCCTTCATGAATTATTGTCTATAATAGTTTATTCCTTGGCTTAATCATATATATACTTTTATTCCTAAACTGCCATAACTCTACATAATTTCATCAATCTTTACGATCTCTGAACTGAAGTATATATATTCCTTTGAAACAGATCTTCCATGAGATAAACTAGCACAAAGTTACCTCATAATAGTTCTTTTTTTTTTTTTTCCTTTTTGTAGTTAAATAATCAATTTATAATAACTTATATCGAGTCACTAACCTAGCATTAGAACACAACTGGTGCATTTAGCTAAACAGATATTTTAATACACAACTTTTCATGAGAAAAAAACTTTACATGTGTTCGTGTAATTAAATTGAGTTTCTTAGTCATTTGCACAAGAATAAATTTATCATTTTCGTACAAGGATGCGTCGAGAATTACTCTAAGTGATCATGATTAAGCAAGTTTTCCTATAAAAACCAAAGTATAAGCATTTATAGGTTTCCTGGTGAATCCAAGGTCGAACACAGGGAATTGTAATAACTAGGCGTTGAGATTAGATTCTTGACTATGCGGTGAACTATACATGTATGTGCAATTGCTGTTTGTATGTGTAAAACTATACATAAAGAATGAAAAGAATTTCCTATACTAACAATGAGGTGGATGCGGCGATGGTTAGTCATATGTCATTTAGTGTTAGATAGCATGCGTTGAGAATGAATGGAACCATGCAATAGAAGTAGAGTTAACGCAAGAGCTAGTTGTTACCTAAGCTTTCTAAGTACAATTACATACCTACAAACTGCGTTTGTGAATCCATCTCTTGATGTTTCGACGCCATATTAATCTTATCTCTAAGACGCATGGCAAATTTGCATTGGCTAAAGATGAACTACATCTCTGCAACTCATCTGGTCTTAATAAATGCTAAAGATTAACTGATCACTCTTTCAAGCTCGACAGTCATGCTTACTACTTTTGTTTGTTAGACGAAATTATGCAAGGTAAAGATATGCATTAATCAAGATGTAATATACTCAGAATTGCTCAAGAAAAACTAACTTTTAACATCTAACTCATTTAGCATTCAAACATGGTGTAAGGTGTTTAATACGAAAATAGATGGAAGATAATAGTCAATCGAACTCATATTAAGAAAATAAATCGTTCTCACGAATGTCATTAACAAAATATAAGCAAGAAGGAGGGAAATAGAAAATAAACAGAAATAGAAGACGTCAAGCCGCCACTGGCAACTTCTTGCTCATGGAGGCTTGAGATGGTTGCTATCTGATACATAGATTCCATAAGTTGAAGATTCTCACTCACTGGGAGACGACTCTGTAGGTGCTCAGAATTCTTCTATCAGAAGAGCCCGAAATGGAGGTTGGTTATGGTGAGGGAGAAATAATGCAGAGCTTTCGCCTCTTGAACCGGTCTCCCTCCTCTCTTGGAGAAGCTTTTGGGCTATTTATAGGCGTCAAAAAGTTGATGTCATGATGACCTGACACCTTTACATTAAATTTCAGCCATGCTGCATAGACTTTTTAGATTGTCAACCTATTTGTTCTGCCATGATCTGATTGGGTGTTGTTCTTTTTTTTTTTTCATAATGACATGACAGCTGTTTGAGCATGCGTCTATTTCTTTCTCGACGCATGGTCTCAACGCATAGGCTCGACGCATGGGTGAGCACTCAAATATCTGTCCTACATTCGCCCATGGTGCGGTCAGCTATGATATACTAAACTTCTTCTTGGGGAAGTTCACTACTTTAGCAGTTAGGATTTATTTGACTTAGCAGCAGGTGCGCGGAGCTGGAGCCTACCATGTTCGCCCGCAGCCACTCTTCAACTCAGCTAGCAGCTATTCCGTTTTCACTTGTTCTCGCAGCAGCTTCGTCTCTTCGTACTTGGTTGTTTGCACTTCTTTTCTTCTTAATCCTACGTTAAGAACAGAAAAGCTCATCATCTTTCAGGTATTTTCTTTTGTAAATAGTGCCAACGCATGGTGATATATTTTTCATCATTCAACTATCAAAATCATGTGTTTTAGCTCCAAAGTTACTCTAATTAAATCAAATAGTGACTATAATAACTTGTATTTCTACAAGTTATCAACATGCAAGGCATACCTGGCAATGACCAAAAACCCCTTTATGGCCATAGGAACAGTCTGGACTTACATAGTAAATTAGTCTACAGAACCAATAACTCTTGGCTCTGATACCAACTGTAATGACCCGACTAACAACTATCTAATCGGACCACTCAGTGCATGCAACAATTCGAACAAACGACAATATGCAAAATGGTAAAGAAGGACCCATGTTTTTCATGAAAATTTCTACTTGTTTTAATTCGAGAAATCAGCACAATAACAAATAAATGAAATTTTGGTTTGGGGTACCCCTACGGAAAACAATAAAAGAAGCTTCATAGATGAAAATCAACATAAACAAATAGGGAGACGAGTCTCAAAACAAAACTAGATAGTTGGACAAAATTCATAAAAGAAAACATGCAAAACTAAGCGGAAGCTGCTACGGGTCCCGTGATGCCATCAAAGATTCTTCTTGTCATTCGCTGACACATTCCTTCCTTTACCTGAAAAATACATAAGAGGAAAGGATGAGTAATTTTATTACTCAGAAAGTAACCCCACTACCAGGGTCGGGCTTGACACCTATAACCAATAAGTACGCCAAACATGTGGGACCTGCACATCTATCATATGTCATACATCTATAAGGGAATGGTTAGACCCGCCCCACGTTGGTTATGGATGCCCACAAACCTCTAGTGAGCCCGAAGGAGACTCTTACCTCTAGTGATCCCGTAGGAACACAAACCTCTAGTGTACTCGAAGGAACACAACCTCTTGTGAACCCGAAGGAACACAACCTCTAGTGAACCCGAAGGATCACATCCTCTAGTGAACCCGAAGGAACACATCCTCTAGTGAACCCGAAGGAACACAACCTCTAGTGAACCCGAAGAATCACATCCTCTAGTGAACCCGAAGGAACACAACCTCTAGTGAACCCGAAGGAACACATCCTCTAGTGAACCTGAAGGAACACAACCTCCTGTGGACACCCAACCAACGTAGCGAAGTCACCACTACTCATCGTACATGATCAATAAAGTTCACAATCATTCCATCACATGGATTCATAGACTAACAGTAAGGTTCATAAACTTTTGACAGCATAGGTTTATACACTAACAGGCACTAGGGGTGTTCGCGGTTCGGTTTGGTTCGGTTTTGGTCTAAAACCGACCCGAACCGCATAAATCGGTTTAGAAATTATATGAAACCGAACTGAACCGCATGTCCTGTTAAGACCGAACCGCATAAATCGGTTTATAAATTATATGAAACCGAACCGAACCGCATGTCCGATAATTATATAACTAATTGGTAATTATATATCCATGGAAGATTATTTAGAAAAAACTATTCATCCAATATGAATCAAATCCAAGCAACTAAAAAAAAAACAATGCATTTTTCAAGCAACTAAAGTCTAATAGTTCAAAGTCCAATCCGTACATAAAATGATAAAAGTACTACGTACATAAAAGTTCTTGTTTTACAAACAATATTACAATAAGTCAATAATAGAAAAGTTCAACGTCAACGTCCAATCCAAACCACCACTTTAAAAAGTTCTACAAACTTCAAGTTCAAGTCGCCATCTCCTTCTCATTCTTCTCCTTGTTTTTTGCCTCTGAATATGCCTTGAAGTCTAAAAGAAAAAAAAGTGGAAATATTAACATAATAATTATATAAATAACATATTTGAATTTCGGATACTTAAAAAAATGTTTCAAAGAAACTACCTTCTTCAACATTTACAATATCCTCCAAGTAGCTTTGTAGATCAATGCTAATTGCTTTCGAACGTAACCAATTTTGTGCACACACAAGTGCCTCAACTGTGGTTGGAGCTAACATAGAACGAAAAGGATCAATTACTCTCCCACTAGTACTGAATGCAGACTCAGAAGCAACTGTGGATACTGGAATTGCTAAAAGATCTCGTGCAACCTTGCTAAGAACCTTATATCTAGAAGAATTTCCTTTCCACCAATCTAAGATATCAAAATTCTCCTCACGTTTAATACGAGGCTCCAATAAGTAAATATCAACTTCTGTATCCACACTGTTGGCATCTTCGTCCTCTATATCTTCAAAATCCAAACGAAAAACCTCTGAAGCAGTAGCTGTAGTAGTACTAGTACTTGTAGTACAACTTGAAGATTGACTCATACCTGCATATCTCTTGGACTTTTGAGCTGATGAACTTAAAGTTGAACCATCATTGATAACTGACAAACTATATTCATTAAACAATCGTCTCAAAACTTCCTCCACCTTATTTCCTATTTCTTTTGTCACATTCATATCAAATAACTGATTCAGACAATACATAAGAGATTTCATCTTGTAACGAGGGTCCAAAACAAAAGCAACATACAAGAATAAATTTGTTTTCTCATTGTTCCCCCAATACTTATCATATTTCTCTTGCATTTTCGTTGCCATTTCATGCAATAACAAATTTTTCGGACCAGTTACACTTGAATATTTTCTTATGCAATTCTGAATAGTACTAATCTCATGGAAGACCGTATTGGAAGTAACATAAAGAGACCCTGAAAGCCTAATAGTTACTTCATAGAATACAGACAAAAATTTCGTAAATATTTTAGCAATTTCCCAATCTTGTGTGGTTGGTTTAATCTCCTCATTCATGTACACTGTGTCGTAGTCTTCCAACCTCTCAAATGCCTTTTCAAACTTTTCTGCTGCATCAAGTATGTAGAATTCCATCTAGTTTGAACATCAAGACACAACATACTCTTACTAGATATATTCTCCTCTTCGATGCACTTCTTAAATTTAGCAAGTCTAGCAGGAGAAGATCTAACAAACCTCACAGCATTTCGAATTCGATTCAATGAATCATTCACATCTTTTAGTCCATCACAGACAATTAAATTCAATATATGTGCACAACATCTAACATGCAAGAAATCACCATTCAACACCAACCCATGTTTAAAACGCTTCTTTAGGTAAGCAATGACAGTATCATTTGATGAAGCATTATCAACAGTTAGTGTCAAAACCCTTTCAATACCCCATTGTTTCAAACATTTCTCAACCTCTTTTCCTATTGTCTCCCCTCTATGATTTTCAATATGAGAGAAATTAATAATTCTTTTATGTAGCTTCCAATCTCTATCAATAAAGTGTGCAGTCAAAACCATGTAATTCACATTTTGAATTAATGTCCAAGTTTCAGTTGTAAGCGACACTCTATATCCTTCCCTCACAAAAATATCTTTCAACTGTTCTTTTAGGGTACCATATATTCCCAAAATATCCCTAGCAATGGTAGTTCGAGAAGGAATAACAAAATTTGGTTCTACTAACGTCAAAGTCCCTTCTACAAACCTCTTAAATCCCTCATTCTCCACAAATTTAAATGACAACTCATCAATTATGATCATCTCAGCAATTAGTCTTCGAGCATTCTCAATAGTAAACTTCTTATACTGAATCGATGTTGTCTTACCACCCCCACCCTCTTTATTATTAAATATTAACTTCGATTGAGTTAAATCCAACTTAGAATTTTTCATCTGATAAGGATTTTTTTTACAATAATGTTCAATATGCATTCTCATAGTTGAATTTCCGTTCCTTCTTGGATGACATGCATATACCATACCACAATAATTACATTTAGCATGTGGATCGTCATTACTATATTCAGAGCATTTAGTAAAGTGATCCCATACCATAGACGTGTTTTTCCTCTTTTTTCGAACTTGTGCTTCAAGTGTTGATGGAGACATCTCAACAACATCATCATTTTCGTTCACACTAGAACAATTGTTGCTCTTGTTGTTGTTGCTATTGCTCTTACTATTGTCAATGTCATTGGTCAAGCTCAAGCTCATGCTCTGAGACATGGTGCTACTGCTACCGGCTTCCGTGTGCCGTCTACAATATGAAAAAGATAACTATTAAGTTATTAACTAAGAACAAAGTAAAATTGATAGTTCAAAGTTCAAACTTTAAATCATAAATTGATATTCAAAATTCATTGCTTAGCAAATAAACAGAGCAATTTCAACGACTTCCCCTTCTCTCTTGAACGACTTCCCCTTCTCTCTTGTAACAAATAAAGAGAGCAATAGAACTAAGCATTAAGCATACATAATTAGGCGCACCGAGCATAAACTAAACACCTTTAGGAAACAAAATCAAGGAAACAATCAAACAAATAAACAGAGTAATTTCAAGGAAACAATCAAACAAATAAACAGAGTAATTTCAAGGAAACAATCAACGGCGAGTATTGAATACCTTTAGGCGCGCTGCAGGGAGAGATGGAGAGTTTCAGTGTCGGAACTATGCGCCGCGGGGAACCACTCGTCGAAACCTCGGGTCGAAACCGTGGGGAAGGGAAATGCGTGACACTGAGAATGCCGAAGGGAAGGGAAATGCGTCTGTGGGGAAGGGCAAGGCGCTGGATTCGAAACCGAAGGGAACTAGGGAAGGGAAGGGAAGGGAAATGCTGTCGATGAGATGCGAAGAGGTCTGGCGACTCTGACCGTCGGACTCGCGGGAGAGCCAGAAGAGGTCTGGCCGTCGGACTCGCAGTTGCACGGGATGTCGCGGTGGGCAGGTGGCTGACTCGCAGTTGCAGGGGACGTCGCGGTGGCAGACTCGCAGTTGCAGGGGATGTCGCGGTGGCGGACTAGCAGTTGGCGAAGCCTGAAGGGCCGGCGTCGGCGTCGAAATGAAGAAACTAGAAAGAAATGGAGTGAAGTGCAGTAGTGAGCCCTAGCAGGCGCAGCGGCGGGAAGGAAGGGAGAAAAGAAAAAGAAAAAGAAAAAGAAAAAGAAAAAAATGAAATATATTTTTTTAATATAAAGCGGTTCGGTTCGGTTTTGGTTTCGGTTTCACAACTAGAAACCGAATCGAACCGTATAAAAACGGTTTCAACATTGTATAAACCGAACCGAACCACATACATTCGGTTTCGGTTCGGTTTCGGTTCGGTTTCAAATTCGATTCGATTTTTGCGGTTTGAATGAACACCCCTAACAGGCACATACAACTTTAAGACATGGAAATCGCATATAGGCATAGTATCTCATAAGTGGCTCTAGAAACCTACTACATCATGACAACTATACATATGGCCCGAAGGCGGTTCAGGTATTAAGATTACTTACCTTGAGCCTAGGCCCAAATCGCTAAACGCACCGTAATTCCTTGCAAAAATTCTTGAATAAAATTGGAAGCAAAATTCCTAGCTTGAGTAAATCACCGACCTACCCCATAAACGAAACCAAATTTAATTCAAAAGAATCCTTACCCAAAGGATGGTTTAACACGAAGTTGCCGCACCGGCTTTCAATTCTCCAATTCGTGCAGTAGTTTATACACTCCAAGAGAAAATACACTTAGAATTTCTAAACCCACATGAGTAGTCAAAGGAAAACACCAACGCCTTACTCCAAAGACCACAATCTCAGCCACGTTGCAAAGCACCACCAATAAAGAGCAAACCCACAGTACGACGGTGTAAGTAAACCACCACGAATGGAAGGGTAGACCCACGGCGGCGGCATGACTCACAGCGACGGCAGGACCCACGGCGAGGCGACAAGGACACTAGCGACGCGGGGTCGCAGAAGAAGAAGAAGAAGAAGAAGAAGAAGAAAAGGTTGGAGGTGTCAAGGACACGGATGCAGAAGAAGAAGAAGAAAAGTTGGAGGCGTTGAGGGCACGGATGCCGAAGAAGAAGAACAAGTTAGAGGCGTCAAGGGCATGGACGCAGAAGAAGAAGAAAAAGTTAGAGGCGACGACAAGGACGCGTGAGGGAGAGGGAAGCAGCTGAAGCGTGAGGAGAGGAGGCGGCTGACGCATAAGGAAGATGAGGGATATATTATTTTCTCTTTTTTT
This sequence comes from Citrullus colocynthis, assembly GCA_031780015.1. Taxonomy (NCBI): domain Eukaryota; kingdom Viridiplantae; phylum Streptophyta; class Magnoliopsida; order Cucurbitales; family Cucurbitaceae; genus Citrullus; species Citrullus colocynthis. Next base: position 158,141 of record QLSR01000385.1, on the reverse strand, counting down.
TTTTTTTTTTTTTTTTACT
>QLSR01000385.1:136405-157822 GCA_031780015.1 Citrullus colocynthis | reverse complement strand
TCTTTTTTTTTTTTTTTTTTTTTTTTACTCTGGACGCAAATCGAGAGTGTTTATTTATAATAACCTTAATCCCTCTTTCCATTAATTTCACCTTTTCCTTTTCCCCAACCAAAATAAAATCTCCTTTTCCTTTTTCCCAAACAAAATAAAATCTCCTTTTCATTTCCCAAACAAAATAAAATCCCCTTTTCTTTTCTCCAAACAAAATAAAATCTCCTTTTCTTTTCCCAAACAAAATAAAATCTTCTTTATTTTATTTTATTTTGTCATTATTTATTTACTTTTATTTTTTTCTCCAAAGATAAATTATCTCTTGCCAAATTCCAAAAATTTCCTTAAATCCACCTAAATCTCACCAACCACTACAAATATCAATTTTACAACTTAATTCCTTAGTTTAAATTAAATTATATTTACTACTGAAAATTAAATTTCTCCATTTTCAACAAATTACAAATGATGCCATATGACTTAAATTAACTTAAGAGGAGAATTTACCTCAACGATTTGGTTGTCACAAAATTAATTTTAATAGTGATGAAAAATATTGAAATTTAATTAATTATACTGCTTTTAAATATATATATTTAAAAAAATTAAAAACGGACCCTTTAAATCCAACCTTCGCTACTTCACTAACTATTCGATGTGCAACATTCAACCCATGTTTGAAGATTTTTTTTTTTTCTGAAAGAGAACTTCATTAAGCCTACAAATTCAACGAACAACCAGCCTCACCAATAACAGCAACAAACCACTTGGAGACATCAGAAACCCAGAAACTAAAATGACCGCCTTCCAAAAGGGAGGAACACAAATCAAAGCCCAAAAAAGAATTCAAAAAAGGAGACACAACTAATCTAGCTAGTGAGTGTGCATCCAAATTACTAGACCTCGAACACTTGACAAAGTGGTTTCCAAAATCTTAAGCTAGCTTCAATACACTACCAACAACAGATTTGATATCTGAGAGATCACTATCAATCTCGTAAAGGGACATGATCGCCTCTGTAGAATTAGATTCCACCAAAAGCGGTGGAATGACAATCCCAAACCAAAAACGAAGAGCTTTTAAACATTCCTCAATAGCCTTCATTTCCAGCACTTTAATCTTCAAATGCTTGCCAATCTGAAGATAACCCCCTCCAATAAAAGAACTAGAAGAGTCACTAATAAACCAACCGACACCACCCACCCCAAGCTCCTCACTCCAAGACGCATCCGAATTCATTTTCCAACCCTTCGCAGGAGGCGCCAAAGCTTGTGACTCGACGAGCTCTTCACTTTGGCACCAGCACGTTGTTGAAGGAAGCAGAAGATTCATTTGAAATTCGGCAGCTCAGCTGCCGAGCATGGGAAACTTCGGAGGAAAGATCGAGAACAATATTTTTAGCCACCCAATCATTTTTGCAGGACCATATCCCCACTACATTAAAATGATCAAAGCAATCTCCTCTTTAGAAGCTATATCGATGATTATGACTACACTACATTGTTCTTGTTGGATTTTTTATTTTACATGAAACAATCTTAAATATTAAAATATAAAAATAAATAAATTTATTTCTATAGATTAAATTCATGGTTAAAAACTTCAAATTGGTAAAAACCATTAAATCAGATGATGCTTCATTTACAAATTCAACATATATGAAAGTTAAATTTCTAGCTTGTAGTTAACAATTTGATGAGTTATATTTAAACTTATCAAAGTAACCTCATAATTAAATTATGCTTGACAAATGTTTCAATTTTGTACTCATTTGATTTTATTCTATATCTTAGAGACTTACTAAGTTGCTATACTATATATTACTACTTGTTTCTTCATTTGGAGCATCTTATTCAAATTTGAAGAGTTATCCTCTCTTTTCTTTATTTTTAATTTCGAGTTGAGTTGAGAGCAAGTATCCAAGAGTTCTACAAAATCTAAATAGTTCGAGGTTGGTGTTCAATTGCAATTAATCATTGTTGTCTTTAGGATAATGCTTATAAAAAAAACGTGTTTCGATTACTTTGTGGTTATTTCAACTTATAATTTTGTCAAATCCAACTCAGAGGATGAGAGTAAGTTTATTGAACAATTACAAGATTGGACAGTAAGAATCACCAAATTATCACCGGGCAGGGTAATATATAAATTCTTGCTATTCATACTGAATTTCATGCGTTTGATAATGCCAAGAGTTCATGAGATTTCTTGTCTACTCATTTTAAATTTATCAGACTGGCTTATTATTATCAACTGCACAGTGCTCTTATTAGTCTCAATCAAGTAACTGGTCAATCTGTCAATCAGTATCTAGCAGCTTTGCAACCCATTTGAACCCAACTGGACCAAACCAAAATTAGTCCAGATCATCTTCGACTTATTAAAGTACTTATGGGACTTTGTTCGGAATATGAATCTGTTCGTGCTGTCTTATTGCATTGCAATCCTTTACCATCTATGGATGCAACAATTCAAGAAATTTTATTTAAGAAAAAGTGCTTGGGTATTATCCCTTCCAAGCAATCTGAAGTGATTCTTGCAAGCACTCACTCATCTAATATGTTCGGGCCAATTCTGTAAAAATCGTAAGCTCTCAAGCCATAAGTTCAATGACTGCCCTAAAATTGAATGCAAGTATTACCATAAACAGGGTCATATTTTAGATAACTGTCCCATACGACCACCTCACCCTCCAGGCCACCCTACCAAGTCCAAAATCACGACTAAAATAGGGTAATCCTCAGTCGTTGCTGCTGCCTCCTCTAATGATCACCCTCATCTCAATTCTTAGATAAGTGATCTTCAGGACTTGTTAAAACAACTAATTTCCGTCCACTTCTTCTGCTCGTCGTATCCTTAGGTAGTCAATGGCTTATTGATTCTGCTTATTGCAATCATATGACATTTGACCTTTCTCTCATGCCTACACCTACGCCTGCAACATCACTTCCTCCCATTTATGCTGTTGATGGTAACTCTATGACCATTTCTCATGTCGGGATAGTTCACACTCCCACCTTGAGTCTTCCTAAAACTTATTGTGTTCCAAATTTAACCTTTAACCTTGCATCTGGGGGACAATTATGTGATCTTGGTCTAATGGTTTTTTTTCCTCCTAATAGTTGTTTGGTTTAAGATCCACAAACAAGACCGACGATTGGTTCAAGTCGCAAAGTGGGAAGATTGTATGAGCTCACATCTCTTCACCTTCCTGATCGTTCGTCCATTTCTGCGTCTGTCACTAACTTTACTACATATCAGTGGCATCTTCGTCAAGGTCATGCTTCTTCTGAAAAACTTCGTCATTTAACTTCTATTGGCAATCTAAGTAATGTTACAAAATTTGTCCCTTTTCATCGTTTGAATTACAAACTTGCTAAACAACCTGCATTGCCTTTTCCCACTCTTCCTTTATCTATGTTCAACCTTTTGATTTGATACACTCTGATATATGGGGCTCTGCTCCTACTCCTGCTGTTATCGGTTATCGATATTTTGTTCTGTTCATTGATGATTATTCTCATTTTACTTAGAGATACTTTCTTAAAGTCATTCAGCACTACCTCAAATTTATATTGACTTTGCTAATATGGTTAAAACTCAGTTCTCTAGTACCATTAAAATACTCAGAATAGATAATGCCATGGAATATAAAGACTCTCATCTCCTCACTTTCCTCACCTAGCATGGCACCCTCATTCAATGATCATGTCCTCACATCTCCCAATAAAATGGGCGAGCAGAAAGGAAACACCGACACATTTTGGATTCTGTTCGTGCCCAACTCCTCTCTGCCTCTTGCCCAAAGAAATTTTGGGGAGAAGCTACTCTTACCTCTGTTTACACAATAAATCATAGGGACAGTTGCAAATATAAAATTATGTCCAAAATATTTGCAAATATTGTACAATGCAAAAGAATTTGCAAAATACAAGAAAATTTAGATTATGCTTTCGAAGTCTATCAGTGATAGGCCATATTGATGATAGGAGTCTATTAGTGATAGAGTCTATTATTGATAGATTTTGTTATATTTGGAATTTTTTTAAAATGTTGCTATACACTTAATTATTATCCTTAAAAGTGCTATCCAACACAATTACTCTAAATCATATTCCCTCCTCGGTCCTTCAGAATATCTCCCCCTTCGAACGATTATATGGTACCTCTTCTACCTAATCTAATCTTAAAGTTTTTGGTTGTACACGTTTTGTTCTCCTTTCTCCACATGAGCATACAAAATTAGAACCTCATGCACACCTCTATTGTTTTATTGGCTATGGCACCGAATATAAATGTTCTCGTTGTTGGGACCCTCTCTCTAATAGACTCCACATCTCTCGTCATGTCACTTTTTGGGAACATATTATGTTCTCTAATCTCTATGCTTTTCACACCTCCCTCTCGAGTCCTCACTTCTTCTTCACTGATGCCTCCATTGATCTTTTTTTCTCCTTTAACATTACTCCTAATGCTGAGCTTGATCAATGTACACCAGTCTTTGCAGACCAGACTTAATCTTCTGACCCACTATTGAAACTGAACCTGCATTTGAGCCTACCTCTCCAGTTCACCACTCAACTTGGGTAAGGGAACCTCCTACTCACCTCCAAGATTATCATTGTTTTTCTATTATAGCTTCTCTGATTGAATCTGCCTCATATCATGAGGCAAGTACTAACCCTCTATGGCAGCAAGCAATGAATGAGGAACTTCAGTCGTTAGAAAAGACACACACATGGGACTATGTCGATCTACCCTTTGGTAAAAGATCCATCGATTGCAAGTGGATCTACAAAATAAAGACACACTCTAATGGCTCTATTGAACGATATAAAGCTCGACTTGTAACGAAAGGCTATCCTTAGGAATATGGTATAGACTATGAAAAGACCTTTGCTCCTATGTCCATGAAGACATCTGTTCGAACTCTCTTGGCAGTTGTCGCTGCCAAACGATGACCTCTTCTTTAGATGGATGTAAAAAATGCATTCCTCAACGAGACCTTATCAGAAGAAGTCTATATGAAACCACCACCAGGTACTTTCCCCCCACCTTAAAAAGTATGTCTCCTTCGTCGTACTCTATATGGTCTAAAATAGGCAACACGCGCATGGTTTGCAACCTTCAGTTCCATCATCATTCAACTTGGGTTTACTTCAAGTTTTCACGATACAACTCTCTTTACATGTACAACACCTCACGTTATTGTTCTCCTTCTTCTATATGTTGATGATATGATTATTACTGGGGATGACCTTCAGCCTATAGCTGATTTGCAACATTATCTGGGAGAACATTTTGAGATGAAAGACTTAGGATCACTGAATTACCTTCTTGGCCTTGAGGTTTCAACATGCTTTGATGGTTACTTATTGTCCCAAGCTAAATATACCTCTGATCTATTGGCTCGATCAGGCATCACTTACTCTCCCACGGCCCACCACCCAAACCCAATGTTTACTTAACTTCGTTTGATGGTGTTCCTCTCGAAGATGCCAGTCAATACTGACAACTTGTTGGCAGTCTTATTTATCTAACAGTGGCTCGTCCTGACATTGCTTATGTTGTCCATATTGTTAGTCAGTTCATGGCTGCTCCACAAACTATTCATTTTACTGCAATTCTTCGTATCTTTTGGTATGTCAAAGGTACTCTAGGACATAGGCTTCAGTTCTCTTCTCAATTATTTCTTATACTGGCAAGCTATTCTGATGCTGATTGGGCTAGTGATCCCGCTAATCGATGCTCCACCACAGGTTACTACTTCTATCTTGGGGATTCTCTTATCTCTTAGCGGAGTAAGAAATAAAGTGTTGTCTCTTGTTCTGGCACTGAATCTGAATATCGTGCTTTGGCTAATGCTACATTAGAACTATTATGGCTCCGATGGCTTCTTGCTGATATGGGCGTACCTCAAGATTCTGCCACCATCCTTTATTGTGACACTCGAAGTGCAATATAGATTTCCCACAATAACATATTCCATGACATACTAAACACATTAAGAATGACTGTCACTTTGTTTGTCATCATCTCATGAATCACACTTTTCTATTAAGATATATCTCCACTATCGAGCAACTAGCTGATATATTCACCAAAGCTTTGCCCTCCAACCATTTCCACCAGTTACTCACCAAACTTAAGTTGGTTCCTACTCTACCACCTTGAGTTTGAGGGAGGGTGTAAATGGAAATTATGTGAGATATTATGTGATATTGTGTGATATTATTTTATTTGTATTTGATTTTATTCTCCCCCTCTTAATTCAACTTTCCTTTTGTATTCCCCTCCTCATGTATATTTAATCCATGTACTTTATTGTATTTGCTATGAAAAATATCAATAAAATATTCTCCTAATTGAAAATATATATTCCAACATAATTCAAATAGATAGAAACATAAAACTACCTAATACCTTGTTCCACATCCAATCTCTACTAGGAATGCAACAAAAAACTGAAAAATCGAAAATCCAAACCAATCCAATGATTTGGTTTGGTTTTTTAGTATCAAATTGGACATATTGGTTTTATTTGAAGAAAATAAAAAAATATATATATTGGTTTTGATCGGTTTCTTATTCAAAAAACCAATCAAAACCGAACCAAATAAATGTATATATATATATACCCTTAAAAACAAACTCTTAATTAGGTATTTAGTATTTTAATTATTTACATTTGATGTTTAAATAAAAGATCAATTATTATGGAGCGTGTATGTTTTTGTAAAAGTGGCAAGACAAAAAAGTAAAATCTTAGTTTATATATATATATATATATGTAAAAAGAAATAGACCCAATTTTAATTTAAAATTGGCAAAAAGAACCTATTCAAAACCAAGTAGAAATAAAAATAAAAAATGGGAAGAAGAAAAGAAAATGTCAAAAATGGATAATCAAACCAATAATAACTGATCCAAATAAAACAAATTCATTGGTTTCGCTTTTTATTGGATATTGATTTGGATCCATTTTTTATAAAATCAATTAATTTAATTTGGTTCGGTTCCATTCTAAATTGACTCCAAAATCTACAAAACGGAATAAGATCCCTAATCCCTACGCACACAAACAAGTACATAAAAATAATAGGGAAACAAAAAATAGTTGTTCAGATTTAAAAATTTTGGAAAAAAAAAAAAGTTTATTAGTGGGGCCCCTGACTCATGAGGAAGTTGAACATTGGTCAATGGGAAGACCAGACAGAGAGGATCAATCAAGTGTTGCTTTTAAGACCTTCATTTTCTTTTTGTTTATATTAATGGCCTTTTCTTGAATTGAATCAAATCCCATTTCCCAATTCTCATTTCCCATTTCCCTAATTCCCCTTTTGACCCTTTTCTTCCATTTCCCCCGTCAATGGCGGTGGAGCTTCTCACAGCCTTCACCAACGCTCAAGTCTCTTCTCCAATGGACCAAGACTCCGCCGTCCAAGAAGCCGCCTCCGGCCTCGATACCCTCAAAAAGCTCATCACATTACTCTCTCACTCTCACCCTTCTAATCTCGACTCCGATTGCCAAGCCGTCGCTAACGCCGCCGTCTCCCACTTCCGAAAGGCCATTTCTCTCCTTGGCCGCTCCTCTAGAACCGGCCACGCCCGATTCCGCCGTGCCCCTTTGGATTCCTCTAAAATTTACAACGCTACGCCTATTCAACAAATTCCTCCCCCCCTCGACCGCCTCGATTCCGCCACCACCATCAATTTCTCTTACTCCGCTGCTCCTAGTTCCTCCTTCTTAACCTCGCTTCCTGGTTCCGACTCTGAAATTAAGCTCCAACATCAACCTTCTTCCTCCTCTTTTCAGATTACTGATCTTTCCAGAGTTTCGTCTGTTGTCTCTAAGCCTTCTTCTGGTCTCAAGAGAAAGTGCGGTTCTGAGAATTTAGGCTCAGGGAAGTGCGCTGGATCTTCTGGTGGTCGTTGCCACTGCTCTAAGAAGAGGTAACAACTACCACTAAACCCTCAACAACTTTCTCGTTCTTACTAATTTAGAGTTTCTTTCACGATTTGGGTTCTGAATCTTAGTGTGTAACGATTTACTTCCTGAAATTTCAAGTTGGTATGATCTATATCTCTCTCTTTTAATGATGCAGTTTGAAATCTATCTCTACTGAAATTGTTAACCAATTGAAACTATAGGATTAACTTAGTACCAAACTGTTACTTCAATGGGAATATGGAGGTTTGAAATCAATGTTAATTGGAGAGGGATTGATGTTACAAAAATGGAAGTTTAGTGACTGATCTGATACTAATACGTTAAGTATTTCTCTTTTTCAATGGATATGAACTAAAATAAACAAATCCCATGTGTTTGTTTTTTAATTGAATAGCAGAAAAATGAGGTTGAAAAGGGTAGTGAGAGTACCAGCTATAAGCTCAAAGAACGCTGATATTCCTCCTGATGATTATTCGTGGAGGAAGTACGGGCAAAAGCCAATAAAGGGTTCTCCATATCCGAGGTAATGATCATAATCCAATCATCAAAATCACTAAAAGTTGTTAAGAATCATCAAGTTTTATGGAGTTTAATAATGGAAGCTTTGTAATTTGCAGAGGTTACTATAAGTGTAGCAGTTTAAGAGGATGTCCAGCAAGAAAGCATGTCGAGAGAGCCTCAGATGATCCATCTATGTTAATAGTGACTTATGAAGGCGATCATAATCACTCTCAATCAGTTGCAGAAGCCTCAAGTCTCATCCTTGAATCTTGGTGAAAAAACTAAAAACGAGAGTTTCACAATCAAAGAATCACTACTGTGTGTTTTCTTCTGATTCATACAGAAAAATAGGAATGAATTTATATCTCATAGATCTTTGTTCTTTTTTTCCATGTATACAAATGTGGGGAACTCTCCAAAGAAAAAAGAATAGTTTGAGTTTTTAGTCTTTTAGTGGGTATTTGAAAGAAAAAAGAAATGAAGAAGATAGTGGATTTGATTTGATTTGATATGCTAAGTATTGTTCATTCTGTTTCCTTTAGGAAAGTTGTGGGGTTTCCATTTTCTTTGTGGTTGTTTCCACTTGAGTTGCCTATGAGTTACGTTTGTGGTTGTTTCTTTAATTTGAATACAGAAAACATGAAAAGAGAGATAAAGAGAGATTGAATTAAAGAGGAAGGATTTGGTCAATGGCTTTAAGAAACAAATTGGAACAAACTTAATCGTACTCATTACGGTTGACTGTGAAGGGAAAAAATGAAAGTGGGTTGGGCAGTTTAATAGATAGATGAAAAGGAACCTTGTTTTGTTTGTTATTGAAGAAAAGGTTGGAGATTTTCAAAGGGAATGGTTGGGTGGTGAAGAAGAGTTATTGAAGGCCATACATTAGAAATGGAACAAAGTCAAAAATGGTGGGCAAGAACAGAAAAATCTCAACTTGCTTAGGCTTGATTTTTGTATTTATATGGAACTTGGTAGATTTATCTTGTATGTGTATCTTGGGATGCACTCAGTTATTTGTATACTGATAATACTTAGGTACATTTCAGACTACATCTATATTTGTGCAGCTTACTCAATTATTCAATCAATGTTTAACATGAGACAAACTTTTTATTTCTTATTTTTTTTATTATGTAATCTTAAAAAATGTACTCAAATATTACTCATATTCAAAGTCAAATCTTAGTAAGAATATTAGTCATTTTAACTGATGAATATTTTATAGTTTCGATTCTTTCAATCTCGGATTTGATTAAGGAAAGTTACAAATTCCATTGCCGAATGGTCAAATTGGTGCATGTATTTCAATTTTTTCTAATTAGACAACTTTGACTTTGGCCGTTCAGGGCCCTACCAGTGGTTTGGTTTTTCTGCCCATTTGCTATTTTTCTACATTATATTACTTTAATTTATTTTGACTGGCTATCAGTCTTTGAAAACAAGTCCATTTTTCTTTTTTTTAAAGATTAAACTTTAGCTTTTATAAAGTTAGAAGACAATTATTAAAAAGAAGAGTAACGACCTCAAAAATATGTAACGTTATATGTTAATATGCTTATCTTTTAGTAAATTGTTAGGACTTATATTACCTATACCTCTCGATTACTACAAGTTTGAGATAGATAAGCAGATTAGTTGAAATAATAAAGTTTTAACCAAAGACAAAGTCTTTGTTAATGCAAGTGGATAATACTTCTATTGAATTTGATTGTTCACTTTTAACTTGAGAGTCAGGATATCTTTAACTAATATCATACTATAAAATTAGTCGAACGTGTTCAATAATTATTTTCATTTCATTCACTAGAGTTTTCTAGCATCTACCATTTTACCTTATGTTTTTGTCTTATTTTTATTTATTTATTTATTTTTTTTTTTTTTTTTTGGTAGACTTTGATACATTTACACAAATTACCATAACCCCTCCCCAGGAATTTCCAACTAGACAATGGTCAAATTAATGCATTGCGTTTCTCCAATCAAACATTCACTTGGTCCCAATGCATCCTTTGGGTTTGATTTTTAGCACCTTCTAGAAATTATTTTTTTTTCTAAAATGTTTTCGGAAGAATAATACTCTTGAAATGATACTTTTTAATTTAAGTAATTACTTCATGAACTCTTATTAGTGTGTATCTAGGGGGGGTAGAACACCTTTTTCGAAAGAGAGACACATTTACGAATAATAAATTTCAATATATGCTTTATAAACCATCCAATAATTATCATTCTAATTTCCATGCAAGTAGTTTATGTACCTGTGGACGATTTGGTCAATCCTTCTCCTGGCGCCACAGTTTAAAAAGTTGGTTTATTGTATATATATATATATGTATATGTATGTCCTAAGTTTTAGCTAATATGCTTAACTTTTAGTAAACTATGTCGACTTATACTAAGCACCTCCTTGATACAATCATTCATGGTTGACAACAACTACTTCAAAGAGATAGACTATAAGAATATAAAAGTTAGCCCAATCAGAATTTCTCACATCATTATTTTTTATTAATGATGATATTATAAATTAACATGTAGAAACTGTTGTTAAATTAAAATAAATAAATAAGCATCCAAATAATGTCACATATCCTTCTTAATGACCTTTTGATTCCATGTTTTATTTATGAAACTAAAAATTTTGAAAGAGAAAGGAATGAGGTTGATATTACATATACGTTGAGAGTTTATAATGTTGTGGCGCATTCATTAGTTAAAAGAGCTTGTGATACTAATATTTAGGAGTGATTTTGGACTGAAGGGTATAATCAACATAAAATAGGGATAGAAGCAACAATGCCAAGAAAATAACAAGGTTTGGGCAAAAAATAGTACCCCAGGCCCATTTTGGGCCTAGGAAAAATGTTAGCTATGGTCAAGGCCCAAATCAACATACAAGGCCTCGACAAAGGCTGATGTCGGGTCTAGCAAAAATAACTAATGAGATATGTCTTGTGTATGCTCTGGCCCAAAACATCACCCTAGGACCAAAATGAGCCTAATTAAGGGAAGGTGCTCAGCCTCAACCAACCCAGTCCAACATGAAACATGACCGCCCTTGGCCTAGTGAGATGAAGAGTTATCCTAAAGCTACTCTTAAACCTTATCGAGACCTTCTTCCATATCACCTGAGAATTTTAGGACATTCAAGGCATTGAACATAATCAAAATCTTCTAATCATCAACCCTCCTAGTAACTTCTTTCTATACATCGATAAGTGATTTTGACGATTGTGTATGAACAATAAGAATGTGAAATAAGAATGGTATGAGTGAAAGCATACATTGTCAATAAGTAATAAATCTTAGGAGTATTTCAAGAGTCGTATCCCACAAGATCAGATGTATTTAATGTGTTGTTAAATAGTGCAATCAGTGAAATTGAAGGTAACCAAGTAAAATAAGTGAGATTGGTGCGAGAGTTAAATAAAAATAGTAAACAATGGTTAATAAACAAGGATTATAGTCTAGCTTCAACCACAAGGGATTATGCCTTAAGTTGTGCAACTTGATCAGATCAATAGTGACTTAACATGAACATAAAACTGCTCCTATTCGGTCTTGTATCAAGTTCCTTTAGGAGCCAAAGTAATTAAGCCTTATATCTCTATAGCTAATTGAATCTTAGATCATTTTCATGCAATTTATTTATCCTATAGTGTACGTTATCTCTAAGCATATGTAATAGTCCTATCTCTACGCTCTTAGTCTCGTATTCTTTTGTGAAATTAGTTTATATCATGATCTTCTTATCATTAAGACTCCACCAGTATGTTAAATTAAGTGGTAAATTCAACTTGACACCTTGTCAATAAAATCAACAAAGGAAATGTAGAGGTCAAATTAAAGAGAGATGTATTAGCAATTGCTCAAGCCATAATATTTTAGGTTATCCATGTGATTGAATCTCTTAGAAGTTTAACCATAACTAAGAAAGAATGAATGAATTTCATTGATTTAAAAGTCATAGATACAATATCAACGTTTCAAAGGAAAAACAAAAGAAGTGAAAAGAAGTGTTAAAATAAAACTAAAGTGATGTTGGAAAATGTAAAAAATAAGGCTGCTGAATTAATCTCACATTTATAGCACTCCCTAGGTCAGATTCACCTCTCTCAAGGCTAAATCCTCTCGATACACTTGTTTTCACAAGATAGGGGCGATCTAAACCTAGGGTTCTTCAGAGGAACTCTCGTTTTTGAAGAATTTGTGGATGAAATATTGAGATCTCTCCTTTGGATTGAGGGATTTTAGAGATGCTTGAAAGAGGAAGTTTTCCATCCTTTTATAGGCCCAAATTAGTTGAGGGGAGGCAAAAAATGATGCTTCCAAGGCTTACAGCCATGCAATTCTAGCGTTGAAGACTAGCTCTAAACTAAAAAAAAATAGCAACTGTAAACGATTGGGCACGATTCTGGAAAATGGTTTTGATGTGGAAGCATCACTTTTGGACAATGTGGGCTCATCAGCAGCAAATTCTACAAAACAGGCAAAATTCTTTATAAAAGCTCATAAAACAACCCAAACTTAGTTAAATGACCTTCATTTGACCAATTTATCCATGTAAGACCGAATAATGGGGTAAATAACTTGCAAATGACTATTTTCACTAAGGAAAGGTATAACAAAATAGACCAAATACATGCATTTCATGACATGTATAGGAAAATTGCTATTTTTAACTTAAAAATTTTTTGAGTGGACAAAACTAACCTCTTTTTTAAAGAGTAAAAAAATGAGATAAAAATATGATATGCTAATAAAGAATACTAAAAACAAGTTTTATAAATAGGATATGTTAATAATGATTGCTTGATTAATCCCAATAAATAATTATTTGATTATAAAAAAATATAAGTAATTAAGTATTATTATTGAAAAATGAAATTTTGTTAAATTAATATTAATTAATTAATTAACTATAGTCAACATGAAATTATATATAAAAATGAAAAATAGATAAGGAGGATAAAAGAGAAAACCCAAAAAAAAAACTTTTGTTTGTGGGAAATAAAAATGTCTAGGAATAATATTCTCACGCAAAAGTGTTGAAAACTGTGAAGCAAACATGAGTTTTGCATGCTTGTGTCAACTCCCATACAAAAAACCCTTCAACCAAACAACCCCTTAGGAATCAAAATAGTCATAGACTTCAAATGTCGTGATGCTAGGAAATATAGAGATTTGACATATTTAGATAACCATGCTTATTTTTCAAAAAAAAAAAAAAATTGTAAGGATGTTGGAAAATATTTGGATAGTCATGTTTGTTTTGTAAGATCTATTATTTTGATAATACCCTTCTATTTTAAGATGATATATATACTAAATTATTAACTTAATATAATTAAATTTATTCAACATTTTAGTGTCTTTAATTATATTTATATTATTTTAAATGTTTTTTTTTTGGTAAAACAAATTATCTATTATTGTTTTAAATTTGTATAAAAGGGAATGACATTAAATATTAATTTAGATTTAGATTCTAAAATAATTAAACTTATTTTGAAAGAAGACAATTATATAGTTGATAGTATTTGTTTTAGCGGATTATACTTATACATTATCAATATAGATAAATAAAAAAACACAAATATAGCTAATTGCATATAAGAAAAATATTGGAAGTAAAAAGGAGATGCTCTTAACATTAGAATCTTGAAAACTCATGTTTCAGGAAGGCGTCCAAAACTCTTAAAATATCCTATAAAGGCATCGTAAGATGTTCATGAAAGAATATCTTTTATCATTATATACTTTAGAGTTAGCTAGTGCCTAATAAGACCCTAACACGTGTACTGTGGGTAGGCACCGTATTTAATTGGTCCAACTTAATTTTATTATTATTATTATTTTGGATTACATATATTTAATAATAAAAATTTTAGTTTAATGATTTTTTTAAAAAAAAAAGTTTTTTTGAACTTTTAAAAAGATGTAAAAATTTTAAAAATGAATATATTAAAAATGAAAAAAATTATCATTTTTCTCTCATTCCCATTATTCCTCCTTCCCCCATTTCTCTCCTTCCCTTCCTCTTCTTCCTTCAATTCTCTCATCTTTTTCAAAGTTCTTCCTCTATTTCCTCCATTCTCTATTTCAAATTCCCTTACAAAGCTCAACTCTCAACCTCCACACTCTGCTATAAAACATGGGAGAGAGATGACTATACACATTGAAAAAGAAGAGATCAAAGATTGATAATGAAGGAGAAGATGGAAAATTGGGGGAGATTAAAAGTAGAGATTAGAAAGCAAATTTGGACGAAGCTTCATTGCTTAAAGCTTCGACGAACTTTATGTCTGGCAACGACTTACCTCGTGCACCGCACGCCCTTGGTGAGTATTCATGCAGTTACCTCCAATGACTTCATTCACGCCGCAGCTCCAATGAACTTAACAGGCCACCACCCCTCGACGAGTCGATTTCGACAACCCACTATCTGGCCGAATACTTCAGTGAACGGTGCAAATCCGACGACCCATACAACCCAACTCTCCATCCACCATTGAAGAAGAGGTTGATAGGGTGAAGAAGAAGGAAAGGGAAAATCGTGAGAGGAAAAAGAAGTTAAGAGAAAAGGAGAGTTAAATAGGTGGGTAATACTCTCTCCATTCACCTTGATATTGACCTATGTAAACACTATCCGAAGGGGGACATAAATCGGGGTGTCACGAGGCCGAGCATAAATTTCACGATATGAAAGGAAAATGACATATCATAGATATATTATTCCTCCCACTAAGTGTTTGTATTGGGTTTGTGCATCAAAGCTTGGGAAACCTGAAGGTTAAAGCTGTCAAATGTATGTCTGCTGACTTCACAGAAGGGGTAAAAGGCTACAAAATGTGGCACCCTACTGAAAGAAAGTTCATAGTGAGCAAAGATGTTACCTTTAGAGAAGAAGACATGTATAAGCAAAAGGAGGGAAGCTCAGATGTGAGTAAGGAAACCTCTACCACCCGAATTGAGGTGGAAAAGTCCAGTAGCCGAAAGCATCACTAGCTTACGCTCTGACCCGAGTAGCATGGGGCACGTGGAATCCCGTGTGAATCAGCAAGGACCACCTTGCAAGGCTAAATACTCCTGGGTGACCGATAGTGAAGTAGTACCGTGAGGGAAGGGTGAAAAGAACCCCCATCGGGGAGGCAAAGGCACAAACTGTAAAGGCTTGCCTTGAAGTGAATGAATTTGAAAGAACGAAGAAATTAGAAGAAAAAGAGGAAGAAACAAAGGAGTAGATTGGAAATATAGACACTCAGCCTAATTTGAGTTAGTATTCATTAACAAGGGACAAGCAAAGAAGGGTTATTATTCCTCTTGCTAGGTATATTGAAATGAATTACATGAACTTAGTGCTCAATGTTATAGTAGCTCCTACAGACCAAGAACCAACTATTTTTGAAAAAGCTATAAGTGGTTCAGATGTAAGGCGTTGGATTGAAGCTATGAATAAGGAAATACATTCACTAAATGTGAATGACACTGGGTCTCTAGCTCCTGTACCAAAAGAGTGGAAACTGATTGTATCCAAGTGGTTCTATAAGCTAAAAGAGGGTGTAAACAGCGAGCAAAAGCCTAGATACAAAGTTAGATTGGTAGCAAAAGGCTTCACACAAAGGCAAGGGATAGACTACTCAGATATATGTTCCGCTGTAGTCAAGCAGACTTCTATCAAACTACTTCTATCTATGGTTGCTCAAGATAACTTGGAGTTATACCAACTAGATGTAAAGACAACATTTTTTCATGGACATCTAGAAGAAACAATCTACATGGTGCAGCCTAAAGGATTTGAAATAAAAGGGAAGGAGGACCTCTATTGCCTACTCAATAAGTCAATCTATGGACTTAAACAGTCCCCAAGATGCTGGTACAGAAGATTCAATGATTATATCTTTAGCATTGGTTTTCAAAGAAGCACTCATGACATATGTGTGTATGTAAACACAACTTCCTACAAGGATAAAGTGTTCTTACTTATGTATGTTGATGATATGTTACTAGTCCAAGCACGACTTGAGTCATGTCAAAAATCTCCTAAAGAGAGAATGTGATATGAAGGACATACCCTTGAACTTCCAAAAAGAGTTCAAAAATACACCTATCGTTAATTTTGGTTGGAAACCATTAAAGTTTTGTTTCAAAAATACCCCTGAACTTTTCAAAAGATTAAAAAATAGGGAAATTATTTTAAATGACAAAACTGTTGAAAATATTTACAAATAATAGCAAAAAATCATAGTCTATCGCAAACAGACTGCGATAGAATACCATTTGTGTCTATCATTAAACAGGATAGACACATATAGTAGTCTATCACACTTTATTGCAGATAGATAGTGAAATTTTGCTATTGTAAATATTTTGATTCATTTTTCTATATTTGAAAACAACCCTAAAAAACATTCTTAACTAAAAAAAAAGTTCAAAAATACCTTCACTTGTTCACAATAAGTATATGAACAGAAATCGTTAATACCTCGTTGCAAAAATAACTTTAAAATTAAAAAAAAAAAGTTTATAATTGCTCCTAACGTTAATATGGTGATCATTATGCTTGAAGTTTTCTTAAGTTGAAAAAAGTGAATTTTAAAACAACTTATATAGATATCCTCATTCTTTTTTTTCATTTAGATACTTTAATTTCTCTCTTAATTTTCCAATTCTGAACTTACAACAATTTTCTCACCAACCAAAATATGGGTGATATCGGTTTGATTTTGTCAATTTTGGGGCCAATCAAGAACCAAACCAAATCAATTTGTTTTACAAAGAAGGGATCCAAACCAAACCAAACTTTATTTTTTTAACTTTAAAGTTATTTTTGTAACGAGGTATTGACAGTTTCTGTTCATATACTTACGGTGAATGTAATTTTGAACTTTTTTTTTTTTTTTTTTTTTTTGTGTTAAGGGTATTTTTTAAACTTTTTAAAAAGTTCAGGGTTGTTTTTGAAACAAAACTTTAACGGTTTCCATCCAAAACAAACGACAAAGGTATTTTTGAAAATTTTAAAAGTTTAGAGTCATTTTTGACACAAAGTGCATAAATATGGAACATTTTTTTATAATTTAACCTTTAAACAATTACCCTTGTTTTAATTTATTTTTAAGGAATATTATTGAAATAAAGTTTTGAAATGTTTTGGAAAATTATTATTTCTAACCTAAAAAGGTTTTTGGAGGACAAATCTAATCCCTTTTTTGAAAACTTCTTTTTCTAACATCTTTTTCACTTTTTCAGCTTTTTAGTGGAGGGCCTACAATTATACTCATGTTTCCATTTTGCTTTCACCAAAAAAGCACAAGGGTCCCATTTTCACCTTGTTTGGAGAGAATCTATTGGTCCCACTTCTTTTCTTCTGCAGGGTTTCCTCTAGTACAAAAAAGGTATCAATGTTGTTTCGGTTTTTTCTCTTTTATTCACGTGTTTTATGTTGTTAAAAGTTGAAAAAATAGTTGCTTTATTTTGTGTGGGGAAAAGATTCTGAGAAATGTTTAGATTTATTGGAATTCCTGAGAAAATAATATTTTGCAGTCAACTTTACGGGAAAGAATCTCATGAGTTGAAGGATAATTGTTGTTTTCTTGAAAGAAAAAAAAAAGTCAAAAATTGATTTTGTCAATAGAAATTCCTCATAATTTTACGGGAAAAGTCACAAAGAGCTAATTCCTTCCCGATAATTTTGAACTTACTAGAAGGGATGCCCTCTGTCATTTTTTCGGTAAAGTTTTAAAGTCTAAGTGTCCAATTTTTTAAGAAAACAACAGATTTATTCATTTGAGATCTATACTTAGCAGAAATTGTGGTTTTTTTTTTTTTTTTTTTTTAGAATGGATTCGATAGAAACCCAAGTTCAAAACAGTTAAGTCCTTCGTGTTTTTTATACTCCTAACAAAAACCCCACTCCAACATAATATTTTAGTACAAACATTGGGAAAAAAAAACCCTAAAAATGAAATCTAAACAAAGTACCTTTGTCGAAATTGAAAATACTTGTGTAGATCCGACAAATGAAGGGTTTTTAGAGAGGAAGGGTTGAAAGGGATGATTTGGTCAGAGGAAGTTTTAGAGGAAGGAGAGTGATAATTTAGGGAAGAAGTTAAACGTTGAGGACAAAAATGTCATTTCACATCGTAGGGCCCTCCACTAAAAAGTTGAAAAAGTGAAAAAAAAGGTTAGAAAATGAAGTTTTCAAAAATAGGTTAGATTTGTCCTAAAAACATTTTTAGGTAAGAAATAACAATTTTTAGATATTTTCTATAATTTAGATTTTAGCGAGAAGCGAAATCTTGGGAGGGAAAGGTTTTTACATGAAAAACCTAATCCATAAACCCCAAAATAGATTTCTTTTGCTGCGTAAATCCTCGACGGAGCCAGCGGCGGCGATGGGCTGCGTAGCCATCGTCATCGTTAGGTTATGAGATCCCCTTCCAATTCTCACCTTCACTTCAAAACTATATTCTCTCTCCCTAAGTCTCTCATGGCTTCCTCTTTCGCACAAACCCTTAAACCAGATTTACCTCAACACCTAGACGACCTTCTCTGCTCCGATCCACAGAATCAGCAACAAGAGGAATGCTCCTCTCTTGCCAAATCCAATGGCTCAACACTTCTCTTGGGATCGCTGAGTGGATATTTGAGTGGCGAGTCGCGCATTGAGCGAGCCTGGGCTCACTGGACGAATCTCGGTCGGCCAAAGTTGATTGTAGCTCCAATGGTTGATAATTCAGAGCTACCGTTTCGTTTGCTCTGCAGGAAATATGGTGCTGAGGCAGCGTATACACCCATGCTGCATTCACGGATCTTTACTGAGAACGAGAAGTATCGGAACATGGAATTTACCACTTGTCAGGTAAGTGACAATTTAAAGCCATTCTATTGTGTTGACAACTTGAATTTTCTGTTTCATTTGGTAATTGATGTATTGAATCTATTGATGCATGTGTCCAGCTGCTATTTGTTGATCAAAAGCTGATTTTAGGTTATTATCTTGTCTGTATTATTGTTAAAGTCTATTCTTCATTGTTTTTGAATTTTGGAATGATTTGTAGGAGGACCGTCCATTATTTGTTCAATTTTGTGCCAATGATCCCGATGTTTTGTTGGAAGCTGCTAGAAGAGTGGAGCCATATTGTGATTATGTCGATCTTAACCTTGGGTAATCTCTATTTAACTAATTTTTATGGATGTTTTCATTCCTTATGGCCCTATATTCCAAATGCTGACTTCTTGTGCTACTCGCGGGTCGGTGGAGTAAGGATTTGTTTTCCAAAAGACTTTTTTGTTTGTTAAGATTGTGGATTGTTCCCAAGTACTTTTTTGAATAAGTAACAAAACTACAAAAGAAGGGAGCCCCCAATTGGAGGATTTACAAAAGACTTCTCCAATTAGAGAGGAGGAAAGAAAAGCTATAGTAATGGAAAAGAGGGGAGCATTTACTCCAAGTCACACAAACTAACTATAGTCTTAATAAATCCTTAAAAGATTCTTCTATTATGTTGTTGCCAAATGGTCCAGCAAAGAGCTCTCACAAAATGTTCCTGCACAAGCTTCTTTTTCCTTTTTGAAGGAATGATCGCTCGAAGTATAAGCAATGAAGATCTTTGGGTCCTCTGGTAGGGCCATAGCCCATATGCCAAAGATGGAGTTCTATTGGTGATTCTAAAAATTTCTTGCAAAAACACAAGCAGTGAAGAGATGATTTTGGGATTCCAAGCGATTTTACAAATAATGCACTGCACCATTGGGGAGATAAATTCTGATTAGGAAGTCTTCTCTATAGCTTGTCACTTGTGTTGATGGCCTTTTGTGATAGGTCCCAGATGAAGTTTTTTTTTGGGAAATGTTCTTTCCAAATAAATCATATAGAGGAGAAGTCTCATTCCCAGCTTAATGGAGATATTTTAGGAGGGAACTGGTTGAAAAGACACCTTTTTCTCCATCCCAAATACCTCTGTCCGGTCACTGGGATAAAGTGACATCCTCACGGATTTGCACACTGAAGGATAACCCTCAATGTGAGGTTCTCTCAGGTATCTTCTCAGCTAAAGGTTCCATCAAACATTTTCCATAGACATGTCAATAGTGGCCCCATCCTTGCACTGAGAGATATCAAATATAAGAGGAAATCTTCTATAAAGAGGTTCATCTCCATGCCAAACATCCTTCCGAAAAGATAAATCCAAAGCATCCCCAACAATATAGTTCATTTTGTCATGGATAATGGGACAGTGTTTCAAAATGGTCCTCCAAGGTCCCTTGGCCAAAGATTGAGTTGATTGCCTCGGTTTTGAGAAGCATGTTGATGACCTGTATTTTGCATCAACTCCTTTCCTCCAAAGAGCAGGTTTTTCACATTGATATTGCCAAATCCATTTTGCAAAGAGAGCATAATTTTGTCCTTTAGTTTAGACTATGTAAGTCAAGACCGCCATTCTCAAAAGGAAGGAGGAGCTTTCCCATTTAACAAGATGCAATTCCTTACTGTCCATTACCCTTCCAAATGAAATTAAGCATCAGTCTCTCAAGGCCATTTTGAAGATTGACAAGTAATATGTCGGTAGTGATCACCTACATAGTGATTTGGACTCCTATGAGCATCATTTTTATTGGCCATCCCTTGAAGGAGGAAAAGAAGATTTTATGGTTAAACTTCAATCATGCCTTTCTAGTGTTTTAAAAAAACACTCTCGAGTGTGCCTAGTTCAAGGCCCAAGTCTGGCGCCTTGTCTTGGAAAGGCAAAGCTCACAAAATAAGGCATGCCTCATGCGCACGCTTTTTGTGAAGCCCGAAGGCTTAAAGCCTTGAACTTTAGGGCTTTTTCATTATTTTAAAAAATAGCAATAATTACGGTTTTTCCTTTGTTGTTAACTAAAAAAATCAAATTTACTAAGCCTAAATGCAAAATTCCTTGTGTTCAAGGGTCTTTTTTTTTTTTTTTTTTTTTTTTTTTTTTTTTTT
>QLSR01000385.1:83070-135987 GCA_031780015.1 Citrullus colocynthis | reverse complement strand
AGTGCTCCTCACAGGGAAAAAAAAAAAAAAAAGAAAAAAACCCTGCATTTTGTTGTGTCTCAGCGAAAGTTGTTATTATTTAAAAAAAAAAAAAAAATTTGGTTGATACTTTGGTTTGAAGTTACGACATGTCAATATTTCAGTGATGTTATTAGTTTGACATAGGTGCTATGAGGATACCATATTGACTCTAGACACATATACCCTTTTTCGTTGCATGGAGCACCTTTTTTTTTCTTCTTTTTTTTTTGGGGGATAATTGGCAAGAAATTTCAATGCTTTTGATTGATGTCTATTGGGTATCCAAACACATAGGATTCAAGAAAATACCAAAGAACTCTATTGCAATATCAGCGGAGAAATTACAATATCAATAGCTTTTCGAGAGAGTCATCTCTCTCTGGTTCTACAGCGGACAATCTCATCAAATAAATCCACAACCTAAAACCTCTAACTCTCTCCTCTTTATTTATAACCCAGACCCCTAACTAATTACCACTATACCCTTTCCTAATATTCCCCATATATCACAGTGTCATACTTAGACATGCTCTTACTTAGTCATGGAGGTCTAAACAAAGCTGACTGAACTTCATGGCTAAGTAATCAACTTTTGATAGTTCTACAGATTTAATTAGTTTCAGGCTATTATGGGTGTAAATGTGACACCCTTTTAGCAATTATAGTCTCTCTTCTCTTATTTCAAATTGGAGATCATTTTTGTAACACACCTGTAAGTGGTTGGGAGTCTTTTAACTCCATTTATTTCAAATTTGTTTCCCTTCCGTGAAGACCCTTAAATGACTAAGGTAGCTTTTACATATAACTTCTAACTGGTCTAGAAAATAAAATTGGGAACTTTTCGAAAAGAAATTCATTCATGGCTTATTTTATCCTTTTTGTGCTATTTTCTGCATTGTTCAGTTCTCCACTTCAGTTGCGTCTAAACTAGGGATAAAAGGAAAGAAAGAAAAGAAAAGGGAAAAAGTAAAAGAAAGAAAGAAAGAACGGGAGGGGAAAAAACCAGTCAGTTTGGGTTGATAACAGTTTAGGTTTTCAATCAAGAAAAACTGAACATATTCGGTCATGAGTATGGCAAAGCTGAACCGATTTTATACATGAACCGATCAAATATATATACACATTTAAGTTTGAATAGTTTGCAAAGGAATGGAAGTGGTGCAGCTGGTGAAAAATTTGCTCTCATATCCTTGTGGGCATGAGTTTGTCCTCCGAGCTCTGGATTGCATCTTTTTAAGTATATATTGGTGGTTTTCCTTCTGTTCAGCCAATTTTAGACAGCCCATTTACAGCTCACAGGCCCAACGTATATGCCCTTTGCCATTAACGAATGGTGAACTGCTTCAAACTGATAAACTAATGGTTTGGTCGGTTTGGTTATGTATATGTGTGATGATTCGGTTTGATTTTTAAATTTCTGTATATGTGTCGCTGTTTGGTTTTGATTTGACGTTCAAACCGAACCAATTACACCCCTAGTCTGAACTAACATAAACAATCAAGGATAATCTGAATTTATGTGCTTTCCAAATTTGTTGCATACCAAATATGTAATGATGATGGGTGTCTGTTATGTACTTAAGCACCTTGGAGAACCACACTCTAAAAGTTAGCTATTGAGGTGGGAGAGCCAAGCCATTTAAGTACCACAGTGGCCATCCCACTCTAACTAATGTGGGTCAAAGGTAGCCCATACTACCTTGTTCCTAAACCGTGTCCATATTTTTTAGTTAAGGTTTCTGAACTTCAATTGAGTGGTCTAGTAATTTCATGCAGTTGTCCTCAGCGTATTGCAAGGCGAGGAAATTATGGGGCTTTTTTAATGGATAACTTACCTCTTGTAAAAGCAATAATAGAGAAGCTGGCTTCCAATCTTCAAGTTCCTGTATCATGCAAAATCCGAATTTTCCCAAATCTACAGGATACAATTAATTATGCAAGAATGTTAGAGGAAGCTGGTTGCTCCCTTTTAGCTGTCCATGGCCGCACAAGAGATGAAAAAGATGGTAAGAAATTCCGAGCTAATTGGAGTGCCATTAGTGCTGTTAAAAACGCTGTACGAATTCCGGTTCTTGCCAATGGGAATATAAGGCACATGGAAGATGTTAACAACTGTTTGCAAGAGACTGGGGTTGAGGGTGTGCTTTCAGCAGAAACCCTTCTGGAGAATCCTGCACTTTTTACTGGGTTTCGAACTGCCGAATGGATAGAGGGCTGCGAAGAAAATACCCGAGACGGTAACCTGGATCAAGCCGATTTGCTGGTGGACTACTTGAAGCTTTGTGAAAAATACCCTGTCCCATGGAGAATGATCCGTTCGCACGTACACAAGTTATTGGGGGATTGGTTCAAGATTCATCCACACATTAGAGAAGACTTCAATGCACAATCCAAGCTCACCTTTGAATTTCTTTATAATATGGTGGAGCGGCTGAGAGAGTTGCAGGTAAAAATTCCTCTTTATATCAAGGATTCTCATGCATCTGCAATTTCATCCAATCCTTGACTGCTTCCACAGATTATTGATTGACAGGCTTACTGGTCTTAACATACAAGATTGTTTGCGAAATTAGATCCATTCTGTTGTTGTATCACTAATATTCACATTAAATTGTCTTTCTTCAAATCAGATTGGGCACAGGGAAGAAAGAAAATATTTTGTATTTATTGTTGCGAATTGTAGCCTTATTAATTGATTTGACTAGGAAAGAGATAAGAGTCAACATTACATTTTGGCTTCGCCCATATTGTCTACCATCTTGTTTACCATTCTCGTACAAACGTTTTTGATAGAGATCAATTGTTAGTAGTGATTTGAAGTGACACTCGTGAAAATGGAATTTTCACGAATTTTTACTTTTGGTAAGTATTTGATTTTTTTATTCATGTTTGATAATTGTTTTTTGTTTTATATTTTTTAAAAATTGAAATAAAAAATATGTTTGATAATTATGTTCACCAAAATAAGTTTTGGTAAGTCTCGATGACTTTTTTAGTTTTATACTTTTTTTTCTTAAATGAAAATGAAATCAAACTATTTTTACAATAACTTTTTGTCTAATATATATAGTTATAAAATTATATCTTTATATCTTTATTTTTAACTTTTTTTTAATATATTGATAAAAACATTATCAATATTTTATATGCATAGATTGATTACAAATCAAATAAAAAAATAAAAAATAAACATATCGATAAAATATAAGAAAATAGTTTCATTTAGAATGCAATAACGAAAATAATTAATTTAAACTCAATAAAAATAATTTATGTTGTTTCTTAAAGACAATTTTGTTTCCTAATGTAGTATTCAATAGGTTATGAACAATCATATCTTGAGATGATAAATCACTTGATATGATAAATTACCTAGCATGTGAGATTCTATGTAAAAGAGATAAGAATTGGGGTAACAACTCTTTATGTTTTTTGTGTTTTTAAATTGATAAAAAATTACATATTTAAAAATTATTACGAGGAATTCAATAATTACATTTTTCTATTATGGGGAATTTAATAATTACACTTTTCTAGAGAAAGACATTCTTCCATAAGATTATATGTCATTCACTTAAAAAACATACAATCTCATTGAGAGTTGTGCCTTTTTCAGTTTTAAAATAATAATAATAATATTAATAATAAATTTTTTTTTCATATTTTCTAATCATATTAACTTTGACTTTTGAATTAAAACATTTTAAGTATTGTTAAAAAAAAAAAAAGAAAAAGAAAAAAAAAGGGGAATTGATGCAGAAATGAAAATGTATAAGAAGAATATATGAAATTGAATAGAAAAATAGCTTATAAAATATTTAGTGTAAAAAAGGAAAAAATATGCATCTACTAAGATTTGAACCTTGACCTCAAGGATGGTAGCTAAAAATTGTGCACTTGCCAGATCAAACCCGATCATCAAAGATTGGATTCAAACACGTTTACCACGGTAGCACTAGGGGTGCTTCTGTGGTAAAAGTGGAAACACGTTTTTAAAAACGTTATTTTTTTTTTTCAAAATTTCTTTCACAACTTTAAAAATGTTTTTAAAATTGAAAAGATAGAAAACTCAATGGGATACCAAACAAGCACATTTTCCAAAAAATGAAAACCAAAAACCAAAAATAAAAAATCAAATGCTTACTAAACAACCCCTTAACATGTCTCATTTTGATATGAGGTTCCCTCCCTATTGAGACTAGTGTGTCCTAAATCTCTTAGGTCTTGTAGTTTTGTAAATTGTATATACATTTTATTTATTGAATAAAATAAGAAGTTATTTTACCTATCTTATGCATTAAACTCAATCCAATAAACTGATATTCCATGGTTATTTTATGTAAACTTAAACATGTATGTAGTTAACATACAAGGTTGGATCATGTTTAAGTAAAAACCATAAGGTCTGTAGTATAGGAATAAGGTTGAGTGCCTTATTCTGGTAAAATTACGGATGCAACCCATTTTATAATTGTTACAAGGAGTTGTATAGTGTTACAAATGATTTGATCTTCGTTCATGTGAGACATGTGAGTGGGGGTATCGTATGCAAAGAGTTTGTATAAGATCAAATCACGAAATGTTTAATTTCTCTTTGAAACGCCGTTAATTATTAATTGTAGAAATTAACATTTCATAAGATAACTATAGGTAACTTAACCTGAATCCTGAGTGAGTTATGAACTCCTGTCTATGAGGGCAATCCTTTGATCTATATGGGTGAGAGTGGCCAAATCGTTGATCCAATAAGCCTACCATTTTGGAGATTTGTCTGATTATAGAGCTGGAAATATATCTTCATAAGATGGAATTCACTTCTTCCCGTGTTTAGGATAAGTAGATAAATTACTCCCTTAAGACTGATTTCAGGTTTTAAACAATGAGGCCTCACCCTCTCACTAGCCCGAGAGGTTAGTTTATAGTTGGACTATAAACAGTTTGTTCATTAGAGAGATCAATGGTACTTAAGGAGTTAGATATAAATATAGGGGTAAAACGGCAATTTGACCTAGATGTAATTATGAGTAACTTGTGAAGGATTGTCGTACTGTTGATTAGTAAATTCCATGGACACAGAAATATATCTATAGTGCAAATAGTGCAACTGTAAGTCTTCAGTGAAGTGACCTATAGTTAATGAATATTTGATTAATCTAATTAAAGAGTTTAATTGATTAATCTTATATCATTGGAGCTTCTAACTATAGGTCCATGAGGTTCACTTACTAGCTCATAAAGGATTAGTATAAGAATCAAATATTTTGGTTTAATTTAAAATGTTCAAATGAATAAGGGAATTAATTGTATGTGATATAATTGACATAATGTATATAGATACATTATAATATAAAGTTTATTTTGAATGAGATTCAAAATTTATACTTTATATTATAAGAGAGATGAATATTTAAATGGATTCGAATATTAATTATAGGAATGAGATTCATATAGAAACTATAGGTTAAAATTAATATGAATGAGATTCATATTAAAACTATAGGTTATGTGAGAGATGGTTATTTGAATATGTTTCAAATTTAAGTTAACTATGAGATATTTAATTAATTAATTAATTAATTATATTCAATTGTATTTGTTAAATATGATTTAATAAAACATAATTAATATTAATATTAATGATTAGTATTAATATTATTATATTATTGAGTTATTTTGTTCCCTCTTACTTACATTACATGTAAAAAGTAAAAGGGAAGCCGAGGAAGTTATAGTATCATTTCCACAAAAGAGTTCTATGAAATCTTTCTCATCCTCTCCAATTCTCTCTTCTTCCTCCATAATTTCCTTGTCAAAAGATAGAGAGCCCACACACTCCTCTGTTGATTCTACCTTGAGAATAATGAAGTTTTCGTGTGATGGTGATCCAAAGAACAAGAAGAGTTTTTGTTGCTTCGTTGGAGAAGTTTTTCGGTTCGTGACTTGGAAACTTTACTTGGAAAAGAAGAATTCCACATTGAAGATAGTCTTCAAAATGTAGGAAACATCTTATCCCATAATTCTTCTAAAAACCATGCTAATTGGTTGTTGTTTATCCTGTATTTTTGTTCTCTATATTTTGGTTTTTTAAAACAAATTTAATGGCACAAGACGATCATACGCTTCCGCTAGAAATTCGATTCCTTCACTCCCTTAGTTCGGGATGGAGATTAAACGATCAACTTTTGAGGTGGTAATCGACATTTTATTTATAAAACTATGCTTGGATTAACTGATATGAAGTATGAAGACTAATTGATCTCAACCAAATACTCACTTTTATTTCACACTAATCACTGTATGACTGAGCATCATCGAGTCCTAATCTCCATTCTAAATGTATTAAAAAAGCATATAATGGACGTGTTGCGTTGAAAGTTAATTGTGCATGAAGTTGAAATGGCCTTATGTTGCGTTGATGTTACTTAAGATTGATTTAATCAAGTGCAAGTTTTCCTACTAAAAATTCAAGTGTAAGTTTAAAATAGATTTTCCTGGATAGTTCAGGGTCAAACACAGGGATTTGTAACAATTCGATGTTAAGAAAAGTCTTTAATTTAATGCAATTTACTATACAAATGAATATATGTAAAAAGAATGCATTGAGGTATCTTTACCATAACTAAAAAAAATGAATTTACAAGCATAAGTATGGTAGATTAAAATATGGGATAATTATGCGTGGAGATGATGAGGAAGGTGTCAATTACAATGCAATAAAGCAACATGCATTGGAATGAAGAAATCAATGGAGAAAGTAGGGCTGAGAAGACTTCGCTAACATATTTCTAAGTGATACTCAAGCAGGCGTTCATGTTGCAAACTCACAATTGAGAATGCATCTCTCAATACTTCGACGCCACATTTATTTCATTTCTAAGACGCATGATGAGTTTCTTCTTACAAAAGATCAACTTTATCTCTAAAGCTAATTCTTTTCTTGTTTAAACGAATGATAACTTGTAGAAATACAAGTTATTATAGACATTATTTGATTTAATTAGAGTAACTTTGGAGTTAAACGCATGATTTTGGTAATTAAATGATGAAAAATGTATCAACATGAGTTGGCACTACTTGCAAAAGAA
Source organism: Citrullus colocynthis (assembly GCA_031780015.1). NCBI lineage: Eukaryota > Viridiplantae > Streptophyta > Magnoliopsida > Cucurbitales > Cucurbitaceae > Citrullus > Citrullus colocynthis. The sequence goes on along the minus strand of QLSR01000385.1, from coordinate 128,881 downwards.
AAATGCCTGAAAAATGATAAGCTTCTGTTCCTAACGCAGGGTTAAGAAGAAAAGAAGTGGAAACAACAAGTACGAAGAGTTGAAGCTGCTGCGAGAACATGCGTCGAGCCTATGCGGTGAGGTCATGCGTTGAAGACCATGCGTCAAAGAAGAAACTCAAGCATGCTCAAGCAGCTGTCATGTCATTACGAAAAAGAGTAGCAACCTATCAAGATCATGTCAGAACAAATAGGCTGACAATCTGAAAAGTCTATGCAGCATGGGTGAAATTTAATGCAAAGGTGTCAGATCATCATGATATCAACCTTTTGACGCCTATAAATAGCCCAAAAGCTTCTTAAAGAAGGAGAGACGAGTTCAGGAGGCGAAAGCTCTGTACTATTTCTCCCTCACCATAACCAGCCTCCATTTCGAGCTCTTCTGAGAGAAGGATTCTGAGCATTTTCAGAGTCATACGAAAATGGACAATCTCTTACTCTCTCAAGGAGTTGATCATGCTTACTTGTTCAATGGATTCTTATAAGGTTTTTAGCACACATTAAAACAAGATGATGCAACTTAAATAAAACTTAGAAAATGTTGGTTTCATCCACTCAACCCATTAGGAAAGTTAGCTACTCATGGTGTAAGATGTTGAAGATGATAATGGATGGAAATATGGAATCAATCAAATTTATATCAAAAAAATGTGTGTCTTTCGATAGCACAATCTTAATACAAATAAGAAAGATGGAAATGAAAGTGAAATGTGAAATAAATAATGTCAAGCCGTCAATGGCAACATCTTGCTTCTTAGAGGCTTGAGATGGAGGTTGTTTGATACAATTTGCATGGGGAAATGGATGGATTCTCACTCTCTGAGAGGCAGCATCAAACTTTTACTCAGAATCTTCTCACAAGAGAGCTCGAGGTAGAAGGTGATGATGGTTTTGAGGGAGATTAAGCAGAGTTTTCACCAACCATTTTCTCTCTATCTTCAACTTGAGCTCCTGCGGGCTATTTATAGGCGTCCAAAAAGTGGTCTCATGATTGTCTGATACTTTTGCATTTAATTTCATGCCTTGCTACGCAGAATTCATTGCATCATAGATTCATTGGTTTTATCATAGGTTGGTCAAATCAGTCGTCCACTTTCATATAGACACAACAAACACAGCCCATGCATCTAGTGACTCATTTTCTTCTCAATGCCAAGTTCTTCGACGTGTCGATCAGTGAAACGATGTAGTATTGGCGATTCTAACAACATCTTTTTCTTGTCTTTTAGCATTTTTTGTTTCTTTTTATCAAATCCTACGTTCAAAAGACATAAATTGCATAATTTCCAAGATGGAAGCTTTTGTAAATGGCAGACAAAATTCGTCGTCCAATCCCTTGCCAAATAATTTATTGAACTTACCTAACCGTAGTAATGGCAAGCTGGGTCGAACTGAGGGAGCACTTTGAATTTCTCTCTTAAATAGTTTACAATTCCAAGTAATCAAATGGGGCTTTTGATGAGAGTATTATTTGCTAGAAAATTTAAATTGTATAAAAGTAAATGCACAATTCAAAGGGATCAAATTCAAATGGAGAAAGTCCTAGCTTGGGTTACACCGAGATTTTCTTTATTCAATATTCTTAATCATCGATTCGCCATTACTGAATTTATTGTAGTTTGCACCTAATCAATTTAATTGGATAGGTCAAAATTAAATTGTCCTAATTAATGAATTAGGATTTATCGAATCGATGAAAGGCATGCAAAATTCGAGTTTAATTAGATGGAACATTTATTTGGAAAGGTCTAATTTAAATGTTCTATTGATTCAATTCTAAGTTGATTACAACAATGCATATCAATCTAGATTCACAAGCTAATCTAACCTGTTTGCTTCTTTTGATTGACATATAACCAAGTGTCACGAGTAATAAATCAATTTAAACCAGTAATCAAAGTGTACACCAACGTCCACAATATAATCGTAATACTCTAAATTTTAGAATTAAATAATACATACAATGGAATTCAATTCAAAATCTCCTAATATGATGGTCACGTTCGTCCTTGTCAGTTTTATAATCCAAAATTATGAAGTCTGCAGGTAGGATGAAACGATCAACTCTTACCAATACATCTTCAATCTTTTCTTCTGGGTGCATGATGGATCGATTAGCTAATTGCCATGTCATAATGGTGGGCCTTGATTTGACCCTTAGTTTCTTGAACACAAAGAGGGGCATTAGATTTATACTTGCCTACAAGTCACACAACGTTTTTCCTATGTCAATGCCTTCGAACAGCAAATTGTGAAGCTCCTCGGATCTTTCATCTTGGTAGGGATGTGTTCTCTGACCATGTGCTGCATTCTTGCATTACCGCGACCGTTTCAAATTCTCCTATTTTCATTTTCTTTGAGAGGATGTCTTTGAGGAATTTGACATAGGACATTTGTTCCAATGCTTCTACCCAGGGAATGTTGATATGGAGATGTTTTAGCACATCCAAAAAGCGTCAAAATTTCCCCTCATCATTCTTTTTATTCCTTAACCTTTAAGGATAAGGTGGTGTTTGTACTTCAGATGATGCACTTGTTGAAATAGATTTTCCCTATGAGATTTTCTGAGCATCATTTTGTTTTTCCAGCGTTGTGTTGTGTTCTTTTTCAAAGTTGAAGAATGATTGGTTGTAGGTTGATGGAGTGGTTGGTCATCTAAGTCATCTAGTGTCTTGGTCACTGAATTCTTTTTCTTTGAGCGTCGAAGTTCTGTCAAAGGTTTCTCGTTACGCAATGTCACAACTTGACATTACTCTTTATTTGAGTTCCCCGCATTCATTGGGGTATTTGTATTACTAGGTAAAGATCCTCTTTGTCGATTTTTTAGCTCTCCCGAAATTTGTCCCATTTGAACCTCTAAATTACAAATGATGATGTCTACGTTTGCAACAAGGCATCATTTTTTTGCATGTATTCCTTCGCTTCAAAGGGAGACGACGAACTCGACACCTGATGCGTCTGTCCTTACAGTTGATTTTGTCTTTGCTGTCCTTGGTGGAATCTTAGAGATCCACCCTTATTTGTCAACTGTGCACCATGCTGCTTTGATTGGTGATGATTACCACCCCAAGAGAAGTTGAGATGATTTCTCCAACCAGGATTATAGGTGTTGGAATAAAGGTTGTTCTTAATGAAACATATAGACTGTGGATTTTGTGGGCACGTCTCATAAGCATGCGCTTCCCCGCAACCAACACAACTGATTGCAACTACTTGATTTACTACGTTCATCTAGTTGTCATTACGTGCATTTGCCTGTTTTAATGTCATTGTTTGCAAAAGATTAGTCATGACAATTAGTTGTGCTCGTAACGCATCAGCTGTATCATTCTCTGGCGTTCCTGTGGTGTTATTTCGTTGTCTTCCAGCTCTAGTATAGCCATTGTATTCCCAGTCTTCATGGTTCCTGGAGATTCGATCTAGGATGTCCTTGTCCTCAATATATGTCTTGTCAAATAATCCGCCAACTGCGGCAACATTTGTAGTTGTTTCAGATGCTTCATTTAAGCCATCATAGAAAATCTCTATTTTCATGCATTCTGGGAATCCTCTATTCTGGCAGTTTCTTACTAGCCTTTTGAATCAAGTCCAACATTGCTTAGGGTTTCCCAGTCTTTCTACTAGAAGTTGGCAATATCTCTTATTCTTTTTGTGTTATTGGTATGGGGAAAATACTTTTCCATAAACTTCTTAATCATTTGTGACCAAATAATGATCTCACCTAGTTCTAATGTGTATGTCCACTGTCTGGCCTCGTCTCTCAAGAAAAATAGAAATAATGTCAATCTAATCTCCTCTGTCGTTATATTTGGGATTTCAAACGTATTACAAATCTCTATGAAGTTTTTCAAATGAGTGAAGGTCTTCGCCCGGAGCTCCTCCAAATTGCCTCATAGTTTGGAGCATTTAAAGTATCATTGGCTTCATCTCAAATCTCGATCACTGATAGGTCTATTTCTGTTATGGGCTAAGAGGATTGAATTTGTTCTTAAAATTGAGCTTGAATTTGAGCCTCAGCCAATGCGTTGTTGACTACGTTGTTAGCTCCATTGGGTAGCCCTATATTGGTTATTTATCCTTGCTCATAAACTGTCAAACACGTCTTTAGCTAAACACCTTGTACTCTAGAAACAAAGATGTCTACACAAATCAAAGAAAATCAAAACACAGATTAGTATAACAAATCCCCGACAACAGCACCAAAAACTTGTTAGGTTGAAAGTTAATTATGCATGATGCGTTGAAATGACCTTATGTCGTGCTGATGTTACTTAAGATTGGTTCAGTTAAGTGCAAGTTTTTCTATTAAAAACCCAAGTGTAAGTTTAAAATAGGTTTTCTGGAGAATCCATGGTCACACACAAGGATTTGTAACAATTTGATGTTAAGAAAAGTCTTTGATTTAATGCAATTTACTATACAAATGAATATATGTAAAAAAAAGTGTGTTGAAGTATCTTTACAGTAACTAAAAATAAATAAATTTACAAGCATAAATATGATGGAATGAACATATGGGATAATGATGCGTGGAGATGATGGGTGAATGTGTCAAGTACAAATACGACATATTTAATTGGTTTGGTTTATCGATTTTTTTTTTTGTTGCACTCCTGCGGCCTTAGTTATTGCACTAAAAAAGAAGCATGGAATCAGAAACAAACTTTAATACGTAACTGTAAGTTTGACAACATAAATGAAGTACAAGTTTCAGAATTGCACATTTCAACATAAACAAACAGAAATACAAATACAAAGTGTCTGAAAGGAATGCAGTTTTGAACCCTCAAACAAAATTTGTGAGGACTTTGCTAACGAGATGTTCCCCATAAACAGCTCTCTTGAACTTTGATTCTCCTCCTGTTCTATTCTTGCAAATTTCCAAAGGTTCTACAGCTGTATCAAAATTTGTCTGTTTTTCCAAACAACAGCAAGTTGATAGACATCAATGACTAGCAAAAGGGAGAGAGAGAGAGAGAGAAAGAGAGAGGGATTAATGTAATGGATAGAAGAAACAGAGAGACCTCATAGAAATATGCTACACAAACTCTATATTTCAAAGATTTGTTGATAACTCGATGTAAAGTCGACTCGTACAGCCCATTCGAGTAGATCTACAAAATTCCAAAACTTTTCTCGATGAAAACAATCGGTTAATTTAAATTAAGATATTCAAACATGATCATGTACGTACCTTGAGCATGTCACCAATGTTACAAACAAATGTTCCAGAAATTGGTGGAGCTGATATCCATTCTCCAGATAAGTTTCTCACCTTCCACCAACTTATCCATCAATTTATGTACCAAAAACTAAAGCAGCAGAAGACATGGAGGAAACAAAAGAAGCAACACCAAATCATTTTAATCTTTACCTGAAGTGCAGTAATATCATCATCCTGATTAACCAATGTCAACAAACCTATCAAGGACTGATATTTAGTACTATGTGATCAATTAAACAGATTTTTCCAACTCATTCATGATCTAAAAGACTTTTTTTTTCCCTTCTAATTATTCTTTTTACCGTAGTCAGTGTGAGCTCCACTGGAATGTTGCTCAGTGATGGGAAAAGAACAAGAGCCAAGAAACACAAAAGAAAAGCATTAGATCCAGAAGAATTACAGGTATAGAAAAACCACTGAAGCTGTAAATTACCATCCAATGTCATTTTCTGGGATATCAGAAGCCTTCAAAGAGGAGATTCCAGGATAACCAATAAGACGCATAACCCAAAATGAATTTCCAGCTCTATCTCCCTCAAATTCATATGGGGATCCACCCAATGCTAAAGCAATTCCGCGCATAATATTTCTTGAAACATCTGAGATAACACATTAGATTTGACCGGTTAAGAATCTGAGTTTTTCTTTTTGGTTTGGGGGTGGGGGAGCTGATAAAGAAACTTTGCCTGTGCAGAGCTTGATATATTCTTCCATCAGTTGCTTGAAGTTGGGAGGATCAAGTGGCCTGTATGCAGACAAATAGGAACAATTTCATCAAGATTGAATTTATGTCAATACTGCAAACATTCCCAAATTTTTCTTTTATGAGATGGATTCAACAAATTGACTAAATCTCTGTTTGAAATCCATAAATTATGCTTACCATTGGTTACTACCTTCCATAGTTTTGCCAAGAGTTCCATACATTCCGGGTTTAAATTCCCTATAGCACTGTATCCAATTGGAAACGTAATGAACAGAAGTTGAGTAAAACAAAATACAAGAATAGATGGCTTCTACTATGACATGGAAAGTAATAACAGCAACTCACTCAACTCACGTCTATAGCTTCATGCATATCTGGAACTCCTTTGGTTATGTTTTCTCCTACTCTTTGATATCCTCTGCATATATAATATTAAATGCACATTGGCTTCTTGATATTATATTATTAACAGAATGTTTCATTGGCTGAGAAATAACATGCTATTCTCTGCAACAAACCTATATCCACTGGCTGGAGTCAACTTGATCTTAATTTTTTCTTCATAAGGAAGTTGGAAAAACATGCGTGTCACTTTCCTTACCTCACTAAGGAGGGATTCAGGAATACCATGGCCCTTCTGATAAAATCACAAGACATTTTCATGTAAACATATTTATGTTAAAAGTAAAAAGAAAAGGAAGGATAATAAAAAAAAGGGTTATATCATCAATATCAAAAAGCATTCGAACTGGATAGAAAACTTCATGAATTGAGAAATAAGGGTGTGATTAATTTTTCTCAGAACAGCTAGCCAAGACCTTTCACAATTTATTTTTCTTGAAAATTTTCAAATAACACAAGTATTTTACTCATAATCTTAGATGCTTATCCTTAAAATAATAAATATATATATATGTTACTACACTATCAACATATTCTAAGTTAATAGTTTAATATGCTAGACCAAGTCAACTCAACTTCTAGGAGTGAAAATTTATCCGGGGTTGGAGGTGTAGACCATGCAAAATTGACTCACAAGTCATACGGAAAATCAAATGGTGGCTGAGTAACAAGTTAATTAGGCTGTCTAGAAATTTAATACAAGTTAATGGAACATTTACTTTAGGTCTAATTTGGGATCCAACACTATTCTTAATCCTTAGGTTAGATTTCTTGTTTCCAAATACCAGATGGATCTCTACCTAAGCTATACCCAAGCGCTAGAGAAATGGTAGACTTACGTCGGATCACTAGTCAACCTGGTGTACAGGAAATGTTACTTGGGGATCTTGCCTTTTTAAACTTGAGAATACGTGGCTTCAACATTCATCTTTTTATTTCTTTTTATGAATAACCAAACTTTCGGGGCATTAAAAGTGGGATTAAGGGTGGGATTTAAGGACATGTTTCAAAGTAATTCTAAAATAGTTAAAATCACTTTTGTCATCTTTAAATCACTATAAAACATGCTTTTAATTATCCAAAAGCAATTTTGATGACATGAAAATTGCATTTAAAAGTGTAAAATTAAATATTAACTTGATTTCGAGTGATTAAAAGCATATTTCGAAGTGATTTCGAACATGACAAAAGTGATTCAGTACAATTTCAAAATCCCTCCCAAACTTGCACTAAATGCCTAAGGGGATTTTCGAGTTGCAATGGAAGAGCTAAATCAACAATGTGAAAGCTTGCCAAGAGAGAAGGTAGTCTTAATGGTGATAGTTGGGAAGAAAGAGATATTAAAAAAAACAAGCAGAAATTAGTTCTTAGGAGGGAGTAGACTAGTTGGAGGTAAAATCAAGTTAGTATTCAAAGTAATTGCAACAACTTTATGTTGTGTGGGCCAACGGATTCCTAATTTGACACATCAAGAGAAGTATTATGTAGAATAAGTTCCTTAGAGCATTAATTGCAAAGAAGAGGTGGCTAACAGTAACATCAAATGATAATTCATCACTCGAGGAAGGGGCCAATAGAAATACCGCATATGAGCCATTTCTTGCAAGCCAAAGAAAAAAAGAAACAGAGATTGAAAGCTGTTGTTTTGTGTATATTATTGAACAATCAACTTAATCAGAATATATGAAATAATCAACTTGATTTTACAACGATAAATGGATGATTAAATAGACACCAGCAGACCCAATAAAGGAAATACACAAAAAGGGAAAAATACTGGGAAAATATAGATAAATATAGATAAGTAAATACAGTAAATCCATAATTGGAATAAAATCTAATTTACTTTAACACCCTCTCTCAAACTCAAGGTAGTAGAGTGACAACTAACTTGAGTTTGTGAAGCAATTGATAGAAGCGATTAGATGAAATTCAAGGTGGTAGATGACATAAACTAGCGAAAACTTTCAAATCAAATCACGACAGATCTGGGCTGGAAACAGAGACCACATGAAGAACTTTAGGGCTAGAAATAGGTACCCACAAGAACATCTGGGCTAGACTAGAAACAGAGACCCACGAAGAACGTCTGAGCTGGAAACAGACACTCATGGAAAATGTCTGGGCTAAAAACCGAGATCTACATAGATATCTAAAATAGAACCCACAAACGACCAATTTGAAAACAGAACTCATGAACGAAAAACAAAGACTAAATAGCGAATGGCATATATGGACCAAACTATTTTTTTAACAGAACCGAACCAAGACAGTTAAACCAATTCAAATGAAAACAAAACTAATTTTCGCGAGAAAATGATTCAAACCCACGATGAATGGTAAGTGCGAGCCCCCGAATTTCAAAACCATAGCAAAACTGATTTCTTGAAACAAAACCATATAACCCATAGATGATTAGAGCTGAACAAATAGAGAACGTATATGAATGGCAGTCAACAAGAACGTGAGCAACGTCGAATTTGGGTGGTCGGGAAGGCGTGAAGTTGAATGGCCAACGTGAATTTGGGAGGGGTTGGGAGGTGTTACTCTAATTTGGGAATCTAGGTAGGGGCGGTGTGAATCTAGGTGAGCGAGGCAGCGCAACATGGATCTGAACCTGCAGGAGTTGAAGTGCAGTGGCAGATTTAGGGATGTAGAGGCAGAATGCAGTGGTCTAGACTATTCGTCAAAGCTTGTGGTAAGGGGCAACGGGCAACGGGCAACGGGACAATGTGGATCTACCACCGTCGATGACCAATCGACGATGCAGAGGTCAGGCGACAACAACTAAGGTTGAATGAAACAAAACTCTAGAATTCAGGCTCTGCTACGATATTGGTTTGTGAATATTATTGAATAAGCAATTTAATCAAAATATATTAAATAATCAGCTTGATTTTACAAAGATGAACAGAGGATTAAACAAACAACAACAGACCCAACAAGAAAAGAAACAAAAGGAATGTATAATTGGAATAAAATCTAGGCTCTTTTTTAATATAACAAAAGAAACCAAAATATTTTTATAGCTACCTGCTATAGACTACGATAGATTGCAATAGCCTGTGTATTTTGTTATTAGTTGTAAATATTTTCAGCAATTTTACTCAGCAGTTTTACCATTTAAGATAATTCCCCTAAAATCTAATTCTTTAACAGAAGCAATAAAATATTGCAGATCGGTGATAGGAGTACCGCATAAAAGAAGCCAGTCTCTCTACAAGCTTGATCTAATTGCTTGACAACTTGTATTACATTTGCACCCTCTCCCATTTGGGGATCATCTCTCTTTTCCATAAGAGGGCCAACATCTGAACAAAAAGAGAGGAAAAAAAAAGGGTTAGAATTAATTAGAAAAAGAAGTAAAACTGAAATCCCATGGAGGAATTGGGATTCCCTTTGGGTTCCTCTCCATTTTGAATCTTCCCTTCACAAGCTAATCAAAACCCATGATTCACAAATTGCAGAAAACTTGAAACTAGAATTGAAAAGGTGATTACCGATTACAGGAAAGGATGTGAAGTCGGTAGCCATGAGTGAGGGTTGATGATTTACTGTTCAATTGAAGAAACTATGAAAGCAAAATCGGATGAGTTTAATTATTTGAGATACTTTTCTGGACAGACGGTAAAGACTGCAAGGCTGCTTCGTCGATCGAGACAAGGCTCGGCCAACGAGTGTAGAGACTAGAATCCTCTTTGTTACTCTAAAGTCTAAATCACACAAGTCTAGAACTTATCTACAAATAATTTCTTTTTCTCCCAAATTTACTTTTTTCAGCCCTCAAACGTGGATTTAGCTCCTCAATCTTTTAAATGGAGCTTTTTGTCCCTAAAAAATACGTTAAAAATGGTTTTTTTTTTTTTAATAAAATTGCTTTTTTTAGAATAATAATTAAATGTATAACAACATTTTAAAAGAATTATAAATATAGTAATATCTATCGGTCACCTTATTGTTGATAGATTTCTACCAACGATAAAATCTTGTCGCTAATAAATTCATCGATATGGTCTATCACTGATAGCTCCTATGAACAATGTGAACTATCATTGATAGACTCTAAAACAAAATCTAAATTTTGTGATATATGCAATTTTTTTGCATAGTGCTATATCTCCAAAAATTTAAATTTTGTTATATCCTACTCCCTATATTTGTTATAATAAGAACACACAAAACCATAAAATTTATATACAAAAATTATCTTATCCCAACAAATTCATACCGTCTCCTTAAGACAAATTTACTCGCTCTAGTGCCTGAGTTTGAGAGTAATTGTCTCACAAGATAGAACAGATTACCTTTCTTTTGGAGGTAGCACCTCGTCCACAAGATCAACGAATTGTACTCGATGGATATACCGAACTTGAACAATTTTGAAGTGGAGAGAATTTTAATGAAGACAATTGCAGAAAAATGTTAAAAACCAATTTGAAGAAATATTATAGACTAATTTGTGGTCATTTGAACAGTAGTGTCCTTTTTCAATTTGGTTATTTACTGAAAATATACGTCCTTTAATGAATAGAATGCAACTTTATGAAAATGAAAGAATTCAATTCTTAACGAAGGGTTACATACCATTTATTCCAACAATCCTCCCTATAAATGGTACGTTGACAAATTAAGATAAAAGAAAACGTTTCGTATTTCCTAATAAAGAACCTACATCAAGATAAGTAGTAAAAACTTTGAACTTTCCCTAGTGAACATCAATCGATGAGTTTACTTAGTTAATTAGTGGACTTGATGCCTTGAACTGTCAACCATTCTAAATTAAACTAAATCATAATTCTCACTTTTGAGAAGTATTTAGCTTTTAATCCTAATGATTTGGATGAAAATTACATACATTTAGTCCTTTTCATAGAAAAATCAAGTTTAAAAATAGAAAACAATTCATAGACGATATGTTTAATCTTAAATATGAAAAAAAGAGTGAATTTGGCAAGATTCTTTTTAATTTTGATGTATTTTTGCAGAAAATTCTTTGATTTTAAATTGCTTCAACATTCAACTGCCACAACATAATTAAATTTTCAAATCTGATTTTGGCTTGATTTCGGGGTTTCTCCACCAATCTTGGTGAATTAGAGCAACCGATAGCCTCCCATCTTCAACAGCCACTACCACCTATTAGGATCTATAAAAAGACTCCAAATGCTCTTCATTTATTCATTATCGATCCATTTTTTATTCATTCTTCTTCCATCACAAGGAAAAAATTTATACACTTTTATTTTCATTTTAGTTATTGTTTTTGGTTAGTTCTTGATGAATCGAGTTATAGCATATGTGCCTAGATCCAGTCACCTTTGAAAGTTGGGGCTATCATTTCTTGATTCATCCTGACAAAAATTGAATGAAGAAAGATCCAAAGTTAGTGTCCAGTTTTATTCTTCAAGCTTCTAGTTTCTGTCCGGAACAATTTTTTTTTCCTTCTGAACAAACAAGCTTCTACTTTCTTTATGATCTCATTCTTCTTAGTTTCATTTTTTTAGCAACTTAGCTAAGTTTGTCCATTCATTTTATGGCAATTAATTCAATAAATTGTTCTTTATTTAGAATCTATTTTGTTCTCAAACTTTTTTAGTAATATATTTTTTTTTTTCCATTTACATTGTGATTTGTCTTTCTTTAATGTTTAAGTTCAAGTTTTTTTAATTTTATTTTTGCATTTGTTTTTCCGTATCTCCTTTAATTAATCAACATAGGAAAGTTGGAATGTTAAGGATAAATTTTCACTTGAAAAAAGTTGAAATCCAAGACTTATTGAGGTGGATATATGGAAATCTCTTTTAGTCCGCAAATTAATTAAACTTTCTAAACATTATTTGCTTAATTATCCGTCAATTTCCAGCACTTAAAGTTACTGTTTTGCTAGAATTTTGTGTCCTTTTCTTGCTAATTTTTTCCAATTATGCATTGCACTTTCCTTCTTCATGTTTGACTATAATTGAATTCACTCCTGCCATTTAAGTTTTCATTTAGAATTTATTTTTTTTATTGTTATTTCTTTCCTTATAATTTATTTTATTCAACATCATGTCCAAGTTTTGTATTTTAATGTTTTAATTATGAACTAATTTAATTGGAGATTTAAATATGTGATTGTCAAATACTATAGGAGTAGAAGCTTAATATGTAAGAGAATAATTAGAATTTAATTTCCCAATGCGGAGTTTGCTTTTATTGTTTAGAAATCTTATCATTGGTTTAGATTGATCACCTAAATTAATGCACACAAAACCTTGTCTAATTCTGAAACGGATAGATGTGACATCCTTTTTAGGTAATTTTAACTCAATTATCTTGAATTATTTGAGTAATTATTTGAATTATAGGGCTTCAATGAATTATTTTAGAAAGATAATTCAATTTGAATTAATCATGTTAAAAAATTTAGATTTAATCCAATTAGTGAAAAATTGAATTAATTTGGAAGATTTGGGAAATTGGATAAGTTAGTGCGGGTTTGAAATTTAAAGGTGAGAATTTAAATTTTAGGAGATAATTAAATTAATTTGAATTTGATGGGATGACAGAAAAATATTAAATATATAGAGAGGATTAGGGTTTTTTAAAAGGAAAATGGAAGTTAAATATATAAGTCTAGCCTTGGTACACGTGCAAGTTAAAAGAAAAAAAAACTAATTTTTTTTCTTTCTTATCCTTTTTCGTGACCATGTCGACCCCCTCTCTGTGACGACTCCAAATTTTTAAACTAGCCTAGGTCATCACCGCATTCAAATCACCATTTACGTTAATAGCCTTTTATGAGCATAACAACACTACCACAACAAATCCCAAATTTTTCCTGTAACCTGTTTTAAAGAAACACTCCCAATAACATTTAACTCAACTACTTCATGACAAAATCATTCCACTCACTACAATGAATCAGAGCCCAACACATAATTATTCAAAATACCATAATCTTTTAAACTAATAGATAGCAACTCAACGATGGAAAAAAAATAATTTTATAACAATTTAAGCTCAGTTCTAACTCAAAATAACCAGATAAATAAAACTATATTAGCAATCTATGTACTCTTCTTTGGTCTTTCTTAAGTTTCCTTATCGGCATCACCAAGGTCAACCAACTCGTCATTTCCTGCAAATTCTAGTTTTGAAAAGGAGGGGGGGTCAGTATATGCTTATACTAGTAAGTAGCCCACTGGAAGGGTCATCATGCAACATATACATAAAGCAACGAGACACATAACAATTTTCGGGTAAAGTTCAACATAATAGAATTTAAGGGCATAACCGTATACACTACACTAACAAAATTCTTCCCAACTTTCTAATGCACGGTCCTTGGCCATTTGTACCCAAGGCCCCAAGCTCCACATCGACCCTTGGCCATTTGTACCCGAGGCCTCGATGCTCACCCTAAACTCGTCTCACTGACCCTTGACCATTTGTACCTAAGGCCTCGATATTCACCCTACCATAATTTAGAAGTCCCACCTACTAGCTTACGTTACAACTACCATAAGTTGCACATAAGACCACATGCTAGCATACTCGCAAAATCGCATATTAAACATGCATGAAATTACACCTCACAAATACGCAACCAACATACTGATATGACAATAAAATAATTCAGTCAACATACTCGCACACAACAAGTCAGGCCCAATCGGTAGGATTCTACTTACTAGGCATGCTAGGGTGCTTCTAACGAATACAAAAGTTCCCCAGCGACCTTAACCTCGATCCGAATGCTGAAATAAGTTGTTTCCCTTGCTGCAACGTGTTCAAATAGTTTCGAATCTACGTCAATTCTACAATTAAATATTTTTCAGTATTAAAGGCTTGCCTAAGCGACCTCAATCTAGTTCAAAAAGGGATTCAAGCATTCTTACCCACTAAAACTTAGTCAAACGTCCCAAAACCTCGCCAATTGGTATTCGAACGCCTCGAATCCTACAGATTTTGGGTTAGTACATCATGAATGCAACAAACCTGAAGTGGAAACGTATTGGGTACATGCTGAACTTACTTACTATATGAGGGAAGACACTGCTGAACTTGACAAAACACGGGGTTTCGCGTCGAGGTTGCACCTGTTTCAGCCCTTCTGTTGTCGTCGTTGCTCGTTGGTCGCTCCTGGACCATCGGCGACTGCTGTAGCTCGTCGGAGGTTGAGGGTCTACTTCAAATCTGTGTCAAACGTCGTTGCTCGCTGCAAATCTCCGCTGGAAGCCGCCACTAGTCGGTTCTTGCCGCTGCATCGCCGGAAGCTGCCGGGTCCACCGCTCGTTTAGGAGGCGCCGCTGAAGCCCAGTTGTCGGTGGGGCTGGCCGATCGAAGCAGAACGAAGTGAGGGATGGGGGTTGTGCGGACGTGAGGCGGAAGAGGACAGGGAGAGAAAGAAGAAAGAGGGAAAGAAGAGAGGAAAAAAAAAAAAGAAATTAATTTTGGTTTTCCCCCTTTTTTTTCTAATCCTTTCTTTTAAAAACAAAAAGAATCTTTAAAAAAATATGAATTAATTCCTCCTATAATATTTAAAAAAAATTTTCCTTTTTTTTTAAAAGAAGCAAAATAAAAATAAAATAAAATGAATAAATAACAACTCAATACGGATTTATTGGTAGTAATGATTCATAAAAATGAACCACAATAATTAGTTAACAGGTCGAAAAATGTAATGGCATAGTTTATACTAAAATTAGCCCTATTTCAACGTGGGGCGTCACACACTCTCTCTCTAGTCTGTAGTCGTGACTCTCATCTCAACACCGTCACTGCCTCTGCTCGTCAATGTCATCCTTGTGAAGGTGATCGCCATTGTCCGTGCATCGGTGATCTGTTCGCCATGGGCTTGTGGGATCAAGATCCAGCATCCTTGTCGTTCACGCAATAACCGCTCATCCTGCCTCATGCTCCATCTGGCGATTTGCCACCATGAGTTTAGTTCTGTCGTCGATGCCTCGCTGGTAAGTGTAATCTTTGCTGGATTTTTGCCGTCTTGCTGGAATCTTGAGGTTTTTGGTAAGTATTGTGGGTTTCTTGAAAATCTTTCTTACCCATCAACTCTTGGCTTCATTTGATGGTTACTCATTGTGATTTGGTTTTAGATTGGCAACTTGGAGCCTTTGGAGCCATTGTCCACTAGTTTCAAAGTATTTCGATAAGTTTTCAAGTGGGAATCTAGTCAATTGAAGTTTGAATTAGTTTTGGAGCAAGCCGTATTCTTGGTAAGTTTTTATTTGGAATTTTGAGGTAATTTTGTGTTTTGAAATTTAGTTACAGTTGGAATTAAATTTGGTTTATAATTTTAGGGTTTGATTCAAAAATTCTACCAGAAGACGAAAAAGAGTTTGGATTGTTAATTTAATAGGGCTTAAATTTGAGGTAAGTGATTCTATTACTGGAATGTCTTATTGCTAGGCGAAAGATATTTGTCGATATACATGTTTTTAAGCGAATTTTTTTTCTCAAAATGTAATTCTTGCATAGATATTTTGCATGCTTCCGTGCATCAACGGTGCAAGTTGCTTTTCTTTGTCAGGTTCTCCCTCAGATAAAATGGGAGCATCCTCTTTGAGAAATTTTGTCAAATTCAAGGTGGTGAGATAGAACAACATTTTTATTTTGTTGCCAACGGTTGAAATCACATCGCCAAATTGTTTAGGTTTGTCTCTATGGGCAACATTAGTAACATGAACATAACTAAAATTGTTTGAAGTCATATCTCGAAACAAAATAAATCAAACAAGTTAAATTTTTAAACAACTTAATCGGACGAGATAGGTCTTTCGAGCCCCGTCCACATGGGAAAAATGGACATCTCTACTTCAGAGAGAAAAAATAGCAAAACACTATGCGGTCGCATCAAGCATGTAATGTGTTTGCATAAGATATTGTTTCTGCAAAAACACCAAAACAGCCTGTATATGCTCATAAAAATGTCCAAATCACCCTAAAACTAGCTTAATACTAACAAAGGACATGTGTTGACTCATTTTACTAGCTTTCAAACATTATAGGCTCAAAATATCATGATCAGTTCCTCTTTTACTTCAGAAAAGTAACAAAATGGAACGTAAAAACAAACACTTTATCACATTTTTTAGGAGGCCATAATACTCCTGTGGAAGGTGAATCAAATTTGCTTAAAATGGTCAATATCTTGAACTCTTCTAATTCAAATATGTATGGAGTTTTTTTTTCTTCGTGTATGTGTAGACAAAGCTCTCCATCTTGTTAAATCGGTGAGAGATCATGAGAATAAAGTTGTCCATGAGTTAGCAGTTTTGGCATCTTCTTCTGCTTCTAAACATTCTTTAGTCCGTCCTTCTTTTCAAATAGAGCGTAGCTCTAGTTTGTTGGTGTTGTTTGTGCCTTTGTTGTTGATATTTAAAATATTAGGAAAAAAAAAAAAAACATAATGATCTTAAGACCAATTTGGCCTAATAAAGTTCCCACCCTAACAATCTAGGAAAGGAATAGTTGACGGTGGCTATAAAATTATATTTTGTAGGACTTTTAAGTTGAGGGATTTAAGTGCAGGTTTGAGAGTGATTTTGAAATTCTTTAAATCACTTTTGTCGTGTTGAAAATCACTCTAAAAGACACCTTTAGTCACTCAAAATTAATTTAATATTTAATTTGACACTTTTAAATGCAATTTTTGTATCATCAAATTTTTTTTAAAATGATTAGTATGTTATGGAGTGATTTTGATAATGAAAA
Source organism: Citrullus colocynthis (assembly GCA_031780015.1). Classification (NCBI taxonomy): domain Eukaryota; kingdom Viridiplantae; phylum Streptophyta; class Magnoliopsida; order Cucurbitales; family Cucurbitaceae; genus Citrullus; species Citrullus colocynthis. Next base: position 111,798 of record QLSR01000385.1, on the reverse strand, counting down.
AAGTGATTTTCATTGTTATGGGTCATTTTGGACCAAAAGGCAAAAGAGTAAAAGCTAGGCAGAAAATGGAGTTAGGTCGGGAGATAACTTTGAAAAAATTTCTACTTTCTTATCTCCCGACGGTATTTTAATTACCATAAGGAGAAATGACTTTTCCCGACGGTAATAAAAATACCGTCGAAAAAAGCAACATTTTCCGACAGTATGTTTATTACCATCAGGAAACCCCATTTCTCCCGACGGCCATTAACATACCGTCGGGAGATAACTTCGAAAAAATTCCTTAGTTTCTTATCTCCTTACAGTATCATAATGACCGTCGGGAGAAATGGGTTTTGCCGACGGTAATAAAAAATATTGTCGGGAAATGTTGTTACTTTTCCCAATGGTATTTTTATTACCGTCGGCAAAACCCATTTCTTCTAACGATCATTAAAATACTGTCGGGATATAAGGAAGTAACAAAATTTTCCTTCTTCTTTACATCCTGACGGTGGCGCTCAGCGTCAGGAGACCTAATATCTCCCGACACTAATTAAATTTCGTCGGGATAGGCAAAGTTTTCTCAACAAAAAAAAAAAGGGTCAGCATAGCTACTTTTTCCCGACACCAAAAAACTGTCCGAAAAAGTAACCTTTTCCAACAGTTTTTAGGCGTCGAGAAAAGTTTCATCGGGAAAACCAAAATTTCTTGTAGTGGTCTTGGGCCAAAGCCCAAGCCCCGAGGCTCAACCTCGACCTAACCGCTGAGGCCGACCCAACCAACATCTCTCTGAATAGGGTTTGCATGTGAAAAGGAGGTCCAAGTGAAAATAGGAAGGGGATGACCGCTAGGAAACCCTAAAAGGAAAAAAGAAAAGGTGAGAACATCTCTATAAATAGGAGAGGAGACCCTCAAAGAAAGTAAGTCCATTCTAATACAAAAACTTTATACTTATTGCATAGCTACATTTTTTTGACTTAAGCATCGAAGCTTGTGCAGCAAACACCACACCAGTGTGCAGTTCTTCTCATCTTGCAGATCACGTTCCTCTCCAAATTACAAATTTACCATTACTGTCACGTGGAGGTCAAGTGTGTTTTTCCTTGGTCAAAATTTGGCATCAACATTAATCATTTAAGAATCACTCCTACACATGCCCTAAATTTTCTTATATGTCGCCGATTAAATTACCTCAAAATTAGAATTTGTACAATATTAGGTTGTGGACTTTGGCATTGGATAACTTCCGAGCTTGTCATTATGTCTAATTGAGTGACTTCGACATGTTTAGAATTAATTTTGAAGTAGTTATAGGGTTTTTTAAGTTTGACTTTAGTATTTAATTTTGAAAATAAGTCATTTTGGAAAAAGTTTAAAGTATTTGACAATCACTCAAAATAGCTTTTTAAAAAATGAGTTATGAAATAAACTGATTTAGGATAAACACGTGAAACCAATCTTTAGAAAAATGATTTTTGAGTGTTTAATGGTTAACCTCTCTCTAATTCGTATTATTCTTACAATTACCAAAATGCCCTCAAACGTCATCTACTTGACTTCCACTATGTTGATGTGGCTACCACTACCCTTGGCCGCTAACTAAAACCATTGATGCTGGCTAACTTTGACCACCACCACTGGCACCCACCTCTGGCCACCACCATCTCTAACCACTGCCAACTACCAACTTCGTACACCATCCGGCCAACTTCAATGGCTACCACCACCTGCAACCACCACTACCAACCCATGACCATTGTTTTAAATTATTAGGTCATATTATTTTATAGTAGTTATTAATATTAATTTTATATTAATAAAAACTTTTTTAGTATATAACAAAGCAAACATACTTGTATATCACTTTTGAAAAAGTGTTACCAAACATATGAATGTTTTTATTTTAAACAGTTTTTTTTTAATCAAAAGTGTTTAAATGAAAATGACTTTTGTTCCAAGTCAATTCAAAAGGCCCATAATCGTTTTGGTCATATTCAAAATCAACTCCAAACATGCTTTTAATCATTTACAAGCAATTTAATGTTCGATACCTACTTTTAAACTCAATTTGCAAACAATCAAATTGATTTTAAATAATTAAAAATATACTTTTGAGTGATTTACCCATGTCAAAATTGATTTAAAATTCAAAAAAACACCTTCCAAACATTGAGTAAAATATTGAGTTCATGACTTAGAAAATTGTTTTGGCCATACCCTCCAAATCCACCCAATGTCTTTGGACAAGAAAAGTAGTACTATCTATATGCCATCATCATGAGCACACTATTCTCTTTCCTCCTAAAGTTTAAAAGTTGTACCATTACCACATCTTGCATGTGGCATATTTATTTTTAATTTTTTAATGTCCACTAAATAATCACAATTTCTTTTCATATTCTTATTCTTGTTTATTCGTTTTATTTTTTATTGCGACACAAATCGGGGAGAAGATTTGTCCATGCCACGTGTTGCCTCTTGGGCAATAGTTCTCTTTGAAAAGATCAACCGTGGAAGAAAGTTCCAGAAGTACCATTTATTTGTGATAATAGTTTTTTTTGTAAAGTAAAACATTACGTAAAAAGGAAGATCGAACTTTGAACCTCTAAGAAATAAGAGATATCAATTACCGTTGAGCTAGGTTCACTTTAACTATAATAATAAATTTAAGAATGATTTGAAATTCATAAAATATATGCGCAATTACAAATATAGCAATTAGATTCAAAGTATTTGCAAACATAGCACAATACAAAAAAAATTGTAAATATAGCAAAATTTAGAATTTGCTTTCAAAGTCTATCAGTGATAGAGTCTATCATTGATAGATTTTACTATATCTGCAACTTTTTTAAAATGTTGCTATACATTTAATCATTATCACTAAAATTATTATCCAATTCAATTACTCCAAAATAATATAAGTCAAATTACAAATTTGGTCCTGGTAAATTTGGATAAAGTTAAAAGTTAATTAAAAGTTAGAATCTAATTTAATCTCTATGGTTTGATATAACTTCGTATATAGTCCCTATAGTTTGATAAAACCATCTTAAGTCTTAAATAATCTTTATTATAGGACTATTTATGAACCTTTTATCAAATCATAGAGGATAATTAATTTCAATTATACTATAAGAATTAACTTCTAACTCCTTTCAAATTATAAGGACCAAATTTGTAACTTATCTATTGATATACCATTTGACTGAAACACTGTGTTTCCTTTTTAATTTGTTCTTAAAATGCTCTACAATGCATTAAAGTATATATGGTGCAAGACGACTCCGGCAGCAATCAACTCTATCCCTTTCTTTGTAACCAACACCATAGCTTCACTGGGAATATACCTCTTTTCTTATCGTTTGAAATAACTGCACAAATGTCTAATTTTAAATAGTCTTGAAATTGGGTAAATGACAAAATGAGTTTTTTTTTTTTTTTATTGAATAAATGACAAAATGAAAAAATAACAGATTTTTTGAAATAATATAACGGATGAAAATACCCAACATAAAAATGAAAAGACGATGAATTTCAAACTAAATCATCACATGTTAGATAAGATGTTTCAGCGTAAAGAACCACAAGATGTAAGACACTAAATAATATTTATTAGAGATACAAGGGTTGATAATCTAATTGGGTGTAAAGTCACCTATGTTTGGGGGACAATTTGACCAGTGAAAAGAAATATCACTACTTGAAATATTTCTGCAATTACAATGTAGTGTTTATATGTTAGATACTTCTAACAAGAACTTACAAATAGCTAACTCTTAGTCTCTGCTTAGGCTCTCTCTAAATATGAGATCCTCTCACTTCCACCAATGCTCTACTTCAACACAAGTTTGAGCTTCTGTCAAACTATCTCACTTAGGTTCCCCTAAGTAAAAGCTCTACTCAACTTCTACTGAATGAGAATGAGAGACAAAAAATCTGTTAGATTTTTTGGCCCTTAATGTCAAATTAATTAATATTTTGATGATAACAAACCAACTTTTATTCACTAACAATTCTAGTGTTTTGAAGTATTCATTGCGTAGAGCTTGGAATAGCGATTCCAATGCAATTTGAATCACTAAAATTGGAGCTCAAACGAATAAGATATAGTTAAAACAAGCTTATTGAAAAAAATTTTAAACTGATGACATGACCTTTTTTTTTTGTTTTTTGTTATCAAAGTGGACCAATTGAAAGACGTCACTTGGAGCATAGGAGGAATGATACATGGTGGGCTTTTAATTTTTGAATTGGTTTAAAAGAAAATAAATTTAATATTATTTTATGTTTGTGTCTAACGGTTAGTTGAGTTTAAAAGTTATTAATAAAAGTTTAGGACATGCTACTTTTAAATCTCTACCATTCAACTTTCTTTACCATCATCTGATGGCTCAAATTAACTTTGTGTTCACTCATTTCCCTCTCTTTTTAAATTATTCTTCTTCTTCAAATTTCTACAACAATTTCACATTATTTTCGATCCTCCCTAAAACACAAACACTTTATCGTTGCTCTCTCCAAACTTGAACTTTCTTCTTTTCATCTAATTCTTGAGAAAGATTCCAAGCCCATTTAGAATGACTTAAGGAAAAAAATATTTTTTGAAAATGCATTTTCATTTATACATTTTTGGTAAAAACTCTTTAAAATAAAAACACACATGTACTGTTTGGCATCTCTTTTCAAAAATGTTTTTATGTAAGAGTTCGTTTGAGGATTGTTATATACTAAAAGTATTTTTATTAATTTCAAATTATAATAAAAGAATTTGTTTGATGGAGGTAACAGCCGATGATCGTCAGAGATGGTGGGCGGGAGTTAGCTGTTGGAGGTCATCGAAAGTGGTGGCCGCGAAGTTGGCTAGTGGAGGTCACTAAAAGTTGGTCATCGGAGGTTGGCTGGCAGCAGTCACCAGAAATGGTGCTCGAAGAGCGCCCAACAGCAGTTGCTAAAGATGGCAGGCGGAGGTTGTTGGTGGTAGTTACCAAAGGTAGTAGCCAAAGATTGACCTATGGTGGTTGCCGGAGGTGGTGGCTTGAGTTTCTCAAACAAATTAGGGAGAGATTATTCAAAAGTCATTTTTCTAAAAGTTAGTTTAAAGTGTTTATCCTAAATCATCTTATTTTATAAACTATTTTTTTTTTTCAAAATCCATTTTAGATGGTTGCCAAACACATGAATTCTTTTTCAAAATGACTTATTTTTTAATTTAATCATCTGGAAAGGTATTCAAAACACACATTTATTGTATGGTAAGGATTCATTTCTTTTGAGTGCTACAATTTATAAATCTACTCTTTGAGAAAGTTTTCACAGCTTGTTCTTTATTTTCAAATTCATTGTAACAGTTGCTCTTGATCCTGAAAAAGGGTTGTTGTAACGGTTTGATCTTTAACTGTGGAAAGGATCGAATTTGTTCTTGCGCTCAGAAAAAGAATGTAGTGGTTCGACTCTAAGCTGTAGAAAGAGTCAAGTTAAGTTTAAGTGACATGCTCAAGAGGAGTTTGAGAAGTCGGTGTAGGTTGGGTCGGGTTGTGCCGAACCATTGTAAAATCAAGGTGTCAATTTCTCTATCCCTCTCCAAATTTAATTTTGTAATTAATTTGTTATTATATTTTATTTGCATGAAATTAATTGCTATAATTTATTCTTGAAATTAATTGCTCATATTTATCTATTTAGGTTGGTTGAATTTATCTAAATGACTTACCTACACCAAAAACTCCATACATAGAATTAAACACAACCATGTAAACATTAAAACATCACCTCTACTAACAAATGTATTGCCATCGTCAAACTTGATCCTTGCTTAACCTAAAACTCAAACCCATAGCTATATATATATATATATATATATATATATATATATATATATTTATTGAGCCACTTTTTAGGGAAGCTTCTAAAAGGAAATAAATCGTTGAAAGATACCGAAAATTTGCTCCAAATAAGGAAAGATACGTAAAAACGGCTTATCTAGACACAAGATGATTGACATTCAGATAGAAGAAGGAAAAATTTTCCTGACAGAAAAATATAGCCAACCAAAAATACGGTAACAAAAAATTTCCAAATTCATGAGATAATTAAGATGATATCTAATTAAGTTATACAATCAAATCAAATGAAAAGTAAATATAAATTTGATAAAGCATTGAACAAAATCTCAGACGTTTGAAATAATAATATACAATTTATTGTAAAATTGAGGGTAAACGAATGCCAAAGAATTATAATATTAAAATATATAAATAATAAAATAAAATAAAGAAAATGGGAATCATTCAAATTTCTCCAATCCTTTCTTTTATTTTCTCACCAATGTGTGTTCTCTAATATCCACTAAAGCCACTATTTATAGGCAATTTGGCAAGTAGGCGGTAGAAATATATGGCCACTATGGATATGTGATTATGAGACACATTACATTAAGTCACTAAGCATGTGCATCTAATTTACACATATTTTTAAGATTTATAATACTCCCCCTTAGATGCCCATTACATATATGAATTATTTCTTGTTAAATCCTTACTAGGAAAAAACTTAATGAAAAAAAAATCCTCGTGAAGCGAAAAAAGTACATATTTCATATAATCTAATATTTCTAAAAGAATACAATACATTTGCACCCTTCATAGGAATATCTCTTGAGATCTCTGAGTCGCCGCATTCCACTGTTATGCACTAATTTTTCAAAAGTTATGGTAGGTAATACTTTTGTAAATATGTCTGCCAGGTTATCTTTCGAACAAATTTGTTGTACAGTGATGTCATCATTTTCTTCAAGATCGTGAGTGTAGAAAAGCTTTGGTGAAATATGTTTTGTTCTATCTCCTTTAATATATGCTACTTTTATTTGGGCTATACATGTTGTGTTGTCTTCGTATATTGTTGTTGGAGGATTTTTACTAGAAGACAAGCCACATGTTTCACGAATTGAGACAAGCCACATGTTTCACGAATTGAGTCATTGATCTTAGCCATACACATTCTCTACTAGCCTCATGAATTGCAAGAATTTCAGCATTATTTGAGAAAGTAGCTTTTATAGTTTGTTTCACTGATTGCCATGATATAGTAGTTCCTTCACATGTGAACAAATAACATGTTTAAGATCTAACTTTTTGTGGATCAGATAAATATCTAGAATATGCGTAACCAATTAAATCAAATTTTGATTTATTTGAATAAAACAAATTCATATTGACCGTTCCTTGGAGATAACGGAGCATATGTTTAATTCCATTTCAATGTCTTTTTGTTGGAGAAGAATTGTATCTAGCTAATAAATTTACTGAAAATGCAATATTTGGTCTTGTATTATTAGCAAGATACATAAGTGCACCAATTGCACTAAGATATGGTACTTTAGGACCAAGACAGTTCTTCATTATTATCTCGAGGTTGAAATATATCTTTCTTTACATCTAGTGAACGAACTTCCATCAGAATGTTTAATGGATGTGGTTTGTCCATATAGAATCTTTTTAAAATATTTCCCTTATAAGTTTGACTAATGAACAAATATCTCATCTGCTAAATGCTCAATTTGCAATCCAAGGCAAAATTTTATTTTTCCAAGATCTTTCATCTCAAATACTTTCTTAAGATATTCTATTACCTTTGAAAGCTCTTCAGGAGTTTCAATTATATTTAGGTCATCAACATATACAGTTATAATAGCAAATCCTCACTGTGATTTCTTTTATAAAAACACATGGACATATTGGATTATTTTGATATCCTTCTTTCAACAAATATTCACTCAGGCTATTATACCACATTCGTCTTGATTGTTTCAATCCATATAGTGATTTTTGTAACTTTATTGAATATAGTTCACGAGAACTTGATTTATGTCTTTCAGGCAGCTTAAATCATTCTGGGATTCTCATATAAGTGTCATTATTAAGAGATCCATATAAATTTGTTGTGTCTACATCCATTAGATGTAGTCCAAATTTCATACACAATCATACAAATTAAATATCTTAATGTAATTGCATCCACCACTAGAGAATGTCTCCTCATAATCAATACCAAGTCTTTGTGAAAAAACCTTGTGCAACTAGTCTGACTTTATATCTTGTGACCTCATTATTTTCATTTCTTTTTCTCATAAATATCCATTTGTATCCCACAGGTTTGACATCTTCTGGTGTCTGGACTACTGGTCCAAAAACTTGACGTTTTGAAAGTGATTTTAATTCTGCCTCAATTACTTCTTTCCATTGAAGCCCATCTTTTCTATGTCGACATTCTTTAACAGATTTTGGTTCAAGATCCTCATTTTCAGATATAATATCAAGTGCAACATTATATGCAAAAATGTTATCAATAACTACATAAGTTCGGTTTCATCGTTTCCCTGTCATGACATAATTTTTTGAAATCTCATTATTATCTTTACATATTTCACCTTCTTCACTAATTGTATTATTAGTCATGTCCAGGGCTTATTCATGGATATTTACATCCTCAACCAAGTCTTTTTTACTATTGTTTATTTTTCTTTTCCGAGGAATTTTATCTTTGAAAGCCACTGGTCTACCATGCTTCTAGTGTGTTCCAGACTCATTAGTAACAACTTGTTGTGTTGGGATATCAATTTTCGATGCAACATTTGCAACGGGTATATGTCATTTAGTTACTTTCTTTGCATCTATAAATGCATCTTGTAAGCCCCATACCTGACATTAGGAGAAGACAAGTAAGAAGAAACTATGAGACGGGCATTGAGTAAAGAAAATTGGCCGAGTTGTGTGGGAGCAAAAGTGGCTAAGTGTTGGCCATGCTTTGGGGTGATTATGCGTTCAGAGTATGTTTGAGGCTTAACGAGAGTTGCCGCTGGTAGCCATTGAAGAGAGTAGCTCAGCATGGATGTAGATGTGAAGGATGGAGGATACGATTGGCGTTGGTGGAAGTATGCGTTGAAGGCTACTATGCGTTAGAAGGTTAGCATTGCTATGCGTTGAGATGGCCTATGCGTTGGTGCATAGAAAAGGGGCCGAGAGGACCATGCGGTAGTCGGCTATTCGGCGATGGGGCGTTGGCCAACCTAAGTAGGAAGACGATGGTAGTGCTGGTGAGTCGGTGATATATATTGATATATCAGTGAGTGCACCGAATAATTAAACACTTTGGACATATTTTTGAACTCAGATTGATTCCATTTCACAGACAAACAACGAGACGAGGTGGAAGAAGGTGTTTATATCGAATTTAAGTAGAAACCAGATCATTTTCATGGTGACATTGAAGCTGCAACCAGAAGCTTGATTGTTGTTGATAAATCTAGACATCATTCGGTATTTGAGGAAGAGTGAGCTGAGGAAGTTGAAGTTAGGACTGGAATTTTGAGGTTAGTAAGTGAATTTAATTCTTAACAACTTCCATGAAGGATGTTTAAGCTAAATTCGAGCAAAAATATATTAAATTCTAGGAGGGAGTAATCGGAGTTGAACTGCTAGATGATTTGAAGCAGCCGAAGTCATTTGAGAATAGTTCTCAAACGAAGACGAGTTATGGTATGAAATTTTGAGGTAAGTTAGAAAGCTCACTTATTTACAAGATTGTAGAAGAGAGGAAGTACTGAATTTAGCTGGAATATGATTTTTAGCAGGATAAAGAAAGATTTAGAAGGGAAGGAAAAAAGCAGTGGTCATCAGGTGTCGTTAAGACAGTGGTATCGCTAAAAGAGCTAGAGAGTGAGCAGCGGAACGAGTGTCACTGATAACGCAAAGGGCTTTGCGTCTCATAACTCTCGTTGAAGTCTCACTGGGTGTCGCTCCTTAAGGTAATCTTGCTGTGTCCTGTGGTGTGATTTCGCTAGTAATCTCGCTAGTGATATAGAGTATCGCTAGTTATGAATATTTTGGAAAAAAGAGAGTCTCGGTGATGGGATGAGAATGGAGTCTAAATATGCATACTTAATGATCATGGAAAAGAAGTTCAAAGAAAACCTAACGTGACAAATGTGTATTTATAGGTCAAGAAGAGCTCGGAAAGGCATATAATCCGCTCGGGGCCTAAGACAAATCGTGAGTGACTTTCAATTTCATACAATGACTATTTTTAGCAATGTGTGTGTGGAAACTATCATGTCATATGGAATCCTGTATGCGCATTATCTAAATGCAACCCACGGCCGAGGGACCACGTGTGAAGGCCTATGGGGAATACAATATGATATACAGTGCTGAGGGACCATGTGTGAAGGTACTTGAGAAATTGATTGAAATGGATTCCAATGCCGAGGGACCTTGTGAGAAGGCATATGGAAAACCAATACATGATAGCTCAGTGCTGAGGGACCACGAGTGAAGGCACCTGAGAAGTGGATTGATACGGAACTCAGTGCCGAAGGACAATATGAGAAGGCACTTGAGGGTTTGAAATGCCGAGGGATGATATATGAAGGCATTTGTGCCAAGGGACTTGTGTGAAGGCATTTAAATATGTGAATGATGAGTATTGATACAAGAGGATGAGTGCGTTGAGCTTCGCTCCGCCCCAGCTAAAAAAAGGGATAAGTGTATCACTTATGCTTTCGTAGTATTGATGAATTAAGAATTCTTGTATGCATATATATGTGGTAGTTTTATGGTGATCCATGTTAACTCAAGGAAGTCTATTAGTAATTAATTAAATTCAGTCACTCACTGAGCATTAGGCTCACTCTTTCTTGCTTGTTTGTTTCATTGTTTTAGGTAGCGAGCGTGTCCGAGACGCCTAGCCTACTAAAGATTCTCGTCTGGGCCTGCTACGGATCAGTCCTCTGGAATAGTTGTAAATACATAGTTTATGTACATATTTTTGTCATGCATGTTCCTTAGAGTATAGTGAAAGAGGATTTTTGTGGTGTATAGAATGAATACTTATTATGATGATTTATGATTTAAGTGTCTAGGTTGAGCAGTTATGTTTAATTTATGGTGTTCAACTGGCATAGAGCTAGAAATAAATAATCTGATGTTGATTCATGTTATAAGTAAGCGGGAACATGTGTGTACAGGTTCGCACTCACTTCTAGGTTAGGAAAGGAAATCTGGGAGGGGGTGTGACACATCTAGTAATTGATTTGCTATATTTTCCAAATGAATTATTTTTTGAACTTCAAGTTCACATTGATTTGTACAGAGATCTAAATGAGACAATAATGATGCATTCCATGCAGTTTCCTTTTCCAACTTCTTAATTCCTCCCCCTAATGTTGAAAAATTCGACTCATTAAAATGACAATCAGAATATCGTGCAGTAAATACATTACCCACCAGAGATTCAAGATACTTAATAATTGATGGAGAATCATATCCAACATATATTTCTAACCTCCTTTGAGGATCCATCTTAGTACGTTGTGGTGGAGCAATTGGAATATATAATGCACATCAAAAAATTCTCATATGGAAAATATTTAGCTTCTGGCTATAAGCTAATTGTAATGACAAGTATTTATGATAAGCTACAGGCCTAATGCGTGCAAGTGATGCAAAATAGTGTGTCTTCATACAGATGTAGGAAGCTTAGCTCTCATAAATAATGGTCTAGCAATTAATTGCAAACGTTTTATAAATGATTTTGCTGAACTATTTTGTGTATGAATATGAGCTACAAGATGTTCAAAATTTATCCAAGTGACATACAATAATTATCAAAAGTTTGGGATGTAAATTTACTAGCATTATCAAGACGAATGATCTTAATTGTATAATTAGAAAATTCAGCTCTTAACTTAATTATTTGAGCAAGTAATCTTGCAAATGCAAGGTTTTGACTTGATAATAAGCACACACACGTGTGACCATCTATTGGATACGTCTAATAATACCATAAAATATTTAAACGGTCCGCTTAGTAGGTTAATAGGTCCGCATATATCACCATGAATTCATTCTAAAAATATAGGTGACTCAGTTCCCACTTTAGTTGGTGATGGACTAATTATTACTTTGCCTTGAGAGCAAGCATCACATAATAATTCACTAGATTGAAGAATCTTTTAATTTTTTATGGGGTGTCAATTTGAATTTTCAATAATTCTCCTCATCATTATAGATCTTAGATGACCCAATTAGTCGTGTCAAATTGTAAATATATATCGATTCATGAACTTCAGGTTTATTGTTGCATATGTTTCAATCACTCGTATATGAGTATAATATAATCCAGAAGATAAAGCAGGCAGTTTTTTATGTGAGATAGTAGATATGATATAAAGATATTCTATCTCATTTTTTCTATCAGTCTCAATATGATAACCATTGCAATGTATATCTTTAAAACTTTATAGAGAAATCTGCTAAGGGAGAGCAAGAAAAAAAAATCAAATGATTGTTTTTTAATCAACGCCCCCTTTCTTTTGGGTATGCAGGTCCTAAGCAATGTCTTGCGCGAAGCGACCCACCTAGAGAAGCTCGCCTTTATGTTAGGGGGGCACTAAAATGGAACTTCGATCGGATGCGGGTATCCAATCCCATGGCTGAGATGTCAAGCGGATTCCTAGGCATTGACGAATGATCGACCACCTTTTACATTAGAGGAGCACGTCCTCTGTCACCCCCCACCGCACTTATGGCTTTTTACCTCAACCCAACTAGCTCTGGCTCCAGTTCTTCCCTTTCTATTCCTCGGTAAGCGGACCGGGGGCGAATAAGACTCCAAAAAAAGGTGTGGATTTCTCTGTCTGTTTGCACACAGGCTCATCCATAAAAAAAGAAGAGATAAGGCTTGACCATAATCAAAGAAAAATGGAAGCAGGGCTAGTCGAATTGTTTACCAGGGCCTTTAGGCTCACAAGGTCTAATCAAGTATACTGCTTATTTCAGTAAACAAAGAAACTCCATGGGTGGGGTCCAACAACAGCGAAACCGGTAGTTGTTGTTGTTGAAGCGAGGAACCAGTTGAAGGTGCCACAAGAAACTAAGCCAATCCTTTTTGGAGCTACCTCTGAATCCAAATCCACTGGCATCTTAAGCAAGTGGTAGTTCTGCAATGGGCTCACGTTTAGGGCCGATCCATTGTCAACCAGAAGCATTGGCACCCTCGACTGGCTTATTGATTAAATATCCTTTGAAATGAAGCAAAAAGTACACCCCGCCCTTAAACTTCAAAAATGATTAATTCCCTCGCTAAGAGAGATGGGATCCTTGTTTGATCTTATTAATATCCTCTTTCCGTGTATTAGTAATGGGACGTATATATCAAAAATTCCGTGTGAAATTTGAATGATCTCGATTGTTTCAAATTTCAATTTGTAATTAGATGGTTAAATTAGAGAACAATGCAATGTTAATTGTATATTTTGTTCCTCTAAACAAGATAATATTTGTTTTTCCAAATCCTTTAATTAGATTTGTAGAACCTGATATTATATTGACTTTTGCTTCCAGCATTGTTAATTTGGAAATATATTTTCTACTTGTAAATATTGTATGTGTAGTTGCACAGTCTGCCAAACATAGATCTTCATTCCTCATTTTGAGTCACTCAACATATGAAAATTGTCCATGATTCTTCATTTAAACAAGATACTTACAATAAGATAAACAAAACTTGAAATATAAAAGTTTAACTTAAAAAAAATATGAAAGATAGATAGACAAAACAAACAACATTAGTTCCAAATATTCTCAAAATCAAAGAAAGCGCTTGCTATGTCATCATTTGTGCTGATTTTCTCTTGGGGAGATTCAAACAAGTCTGCCACATCCAAATTTGTCATACTTGATGGGTCAAATATATCATTATCTTGGTATGCAAAATTTGCTTCTACGTTTTTCCCTTTTTCCTTCAAGGAAGCTTGATAGAGATTAACTAAGTGTTTTGATGTACGACAAACATGGGACCAATGCCTATTCATTCCACATCAGAAGCATTTATGTTCATTATCTTTTGAATTTTTATCTTGTGGAGCTTTTTCTTTATAATCATCATTTCAAGTGGTTCTTTTGAAACTTGAATAATTAGAACGACCACCACGAAAATAATAATTATTTCTTCCTCTGCCACGATCACGACCTTGACCACGATTATCAAAATTTACAGAATTCACTTCAGGGCATGGTTGCTTCAATTGGTCGAGATTCGTGGTTTTTCATCAATAGCTCATTATTTTGTTCAACCATGAGAAGACATGAAATTAATTCAAAATATTGTTTAAAACCTTTCTCTCGATATTGTTGCTGTAGGAGCATATTCGAGGCATAAAATGTACAAAATGTTCTCTCCAACATATCTGCATCAGTAATTTTCTCTCTGTACAATAATAATTTTGAACTGATTTTAAATAATGCGAAGTTGTAGTCACTTACTGATTCTAAATAATGCGAAGTTGTAGTCACTGATTTTAAAGAATGCGAAGTTGTAGTCACCTTTTGATTTGAAATCTTGGAGCCTCAAATGCATCCATTCATAACAAGTTTTAGGAAAAATGACAATTTTCTGGTGATCATATCTCTCTTCTAAATTCTTCCACAAGATACAGGGATCTTTTACTCTTAGATATTTCATCTTCAATCCCCTATGAAGATGATAACAAAAGAAAATTATAGCTTTTGCTTTTTCCTGAATGGATGTTGTATTTCCCTCTTTAATTGTTTCTCATAGGTTCATAGCATCTAGATGTATTTCAGCATCAAACACCCAAGACAAATAATTATTTCCATTGATATCAAGGGCTGCTAATTCTATTTTTGTAAGATTTGTCATGGTAACACTATCACAAAGAATTGTATTTTTATTAGAAATTTAATATATACTATATATGCAAAACAACATTTAATTTACTAATTATAATAAAGAGAAAAATATATACCTTTAGAACCTACCTTCTGCGGGAAAATGACAAGAGCTCGTGCTGACAACGTATTGTAAAATTGAGGAGCAAAATGACGGAAAACGGGTATACAAGTACCGATGAATTAAAATATTAAAATATAATAATAATAATAAAATAAAACAAAGTAAAATAAAGAAAATGGAAATCACTCAAATTTCTCCAATCCTTTCTTTTCTTTTTTGACCAATGTGTGTCCTCCAATATCCACTAAATACCACTATTTATAGGTAATTTGACAAGTAAGTGGTAAAAATATCTGGCCACTAAGGATGTGTGATTATGATTTTATGAGATACATGAGATTGAAACATTAAATATGGGCATCTAATGTACACATATTTTTAATATTTATAATACAATTGTGGTTTTCTCAAAATCGAAAAAGCAAAAAGTGTACTAATTTACAAAAAGTTTTATTAACACAACTTACCTTATATTCAAGCTATTTAGAAAATTTGTGATAGATTCATGTTTTTTTAGTTCAATAATTTGTAGATTAAGACATTCGATCCTCTAATCTCTTAGTAGAGTACACATACTTTACCTCAGTTGAGTTATGCTTATATTAACAAATTTATGTAGAAAGTAAATTAATTGTTCAATGAATTTCAATTTTAAACTAAACAACGCGATACTAATTGTTGTAGTATACCTATAATAACTAAAATAGACATGCTATCAAACTTTATATCATTTTTGGTTGATAATTTGTAATTTTTTAATCAATTGTTTAAAATGTTTGTGTTTTCATTTCTTGAGTACAACAATTGGTGTATGAGATTATTAAAAGAAGAAGAAGAAAGAAAGAAAGAAAGGAAAAAAAAAAAAAAAATACGAGGACTTTAATTTTTACCATTAAGTGAAAAAGTAATATCAATTTTCATAGAACTCTATTCACTTTTCTATCTCTTTTGAATTCGAATTTATACTTTTGTTTCTTTATGAAGTGGTAAGAAAGATAATGGGACTTCTTCTCTTAAAACAAAACAAAGCAAATTGTATTATTAATTTTATTTTTGAAAACAAACAANAAAAAAAAAAAAAAAGAAAAAAAAAAAAAAAATACGAGGACTTTAATTTTTACCATTAAGTGAAAAAGTAATATCAATTTTCATAGAACTCTATTCACTTTTCTATCTCTTTTGAATTCGAATTTATACTTTTGTTTCTTTATGAAGTGGTAAGAAAGATAATGGGACTTCTTCTCTTAAAACAAAACAAAGCAAATTGTATTATTAATTTTATTTTTGAAAACAAACAATTACTAACGACGATTGATAGAGAATTCAAAAATAAGGAATTCAATGAAAAGAGAGTTGTATTTCATATTTTTAAACATGTATGGTAGCAGATTCAAAATTTGGATTCTAATTTAAACAATTTTTTAAAATATATTTGATACTATATTTAGAAATCGTAAAACTAGTTATAATTACTAATATTTAGCTGACAATAAATTACTATTGATTTATTTATGAATATGATTTAAGTTAAAAAATTATATAATTATTATTTTTTAATATTATATGATTTATAATACATAACATAATACATATCTTATCTTTTCAAATTAAGTTCGTAACATGACATATCGTATTTTTAAATATTTTTATCTTTATTTAATATAATTTTGCATTAAAATTCAAAATTCAAAATTTGGATAATTTTCAAAATTTACATCGTTTCTGAAAAAGTAATCCGAGTTGTCTGCCAATCATATATTTATTAAACTGAGTAGATCTAAAAATATAAAAAAAATCTAGATTCTTTGCCAAACATGCCCTAAGTGATTTGAAATTCCATGATTTTGAGCCCATTGGAAAAATACAAATATATAAATCTATTTAATTTATTTAAAGAATAAAATTTGTTAAGTATAGACTTGATGATTTTATGATAAATATTAATTTTGAAACTTGAATTACGTTGCCAATGGAATTTTTATAATATTAATTTATGTTTTTATCTAGTTTTTAAGTTAAATTCTTTTAGGATAGAAATTTGAAATTTTAATATAGAGAACTACATCTATAAAAAGATATTATTTTTTTAGTAAATATACCATTTCAAATAGAGATGTCCATGGGGCAGGGCCAAGATGACTTCCATGCTCCCTGTTCCTACCAAATTTCCCATTGGAATCGGGTAGTGATTCCCTATGAGAAATTCATGAAAATCGAATTCCACACAGGGAAAAATTGATTTTTTATACATAATTATTTAACTTTTATATGATTAGTTACACATAGATAATTAGAATTTAAAGAGAAATTATTCAAACATAATCTTTTTTTATACTAATTCAAACATGTTCATTACTTTGACTATTAAACAATAAATCTTGAAAATTGAATCTAATATTTATATAATAAAAATAAATGACATAATATTAATTTAATGTAATAAATATAAAAAAAAAAACCTAAGGGGTGGAGAAAAGGCATGGAGTGGGAGCGGGGAATGCATTTCCTTATTTAGCTTTTGGGAATTTTTCCCCCACCCATTCCCCGCCTAAGTGAGTAATTTCCATCTGTGAAAAAATTGGACATCTCTAAATTTTCACGTTATAAAAATATTATTAATATTAATGAGAGTAAAACAATTATTTAGTAGGTAACAATAACAAAATTCACTTTAGAAAAAAAAAAAAAAAACAAACAACAACAACAAAATTCATTTTTGTAAAAATTATATTTACCAAACACATATTAAACGACTTTTTAAAAATTGAGATAAAATTTTGAAATATGTCGTCAAACACACCTATATTGATAAAATAAAACATAGAATATAACTTTAATTTTCAACAAATCTCTTATTTTCAAATTACTATCCAAACATATACCAAGCTTGAGGGATCCTTTGTTTTGTCTATGGAGTAGGCATCTAGATTATCATATTTGTTTTTCGATAATAAGGTAACTAAATATCTGAAAATACTTGTGAAGGGTATTGAATCTCGCGGAAGCGTGTGATCTCGTTCTTTGATTTATGGAAAAAATTAAAAATATAAAATGTAAAGAAAATGTTAAACATCATACATTTGCCAATCTATAATTCTCGAATCGATAGTCTTCTCCTTGTGGTCTTCCTTTTCCAAGAGATCTTCGTCGCTATGACTCTAGCAAGGATTTGGTTTGTGGGAACCGCTTCTTTTAAAGAATGGGAAGAAGAAATTTTCTTAGAATTTTTCTAAGAAAATTGGGGGAATTAGTAAAGGAAGATTTTTAGAGCAATCGTACAAATTAATTTCTTAGAGGGTGTGTTCTATGAAAGCTCCCAAGGGCCCTATTTATAGAACTTTATGCGTTATTCTTAATTCTATGGGTTACTCCTAATTCTATTAGGATAACCCCTCTACAGAGATTTTAAATCAAATATTTAATGATATCCAATATTAATAAATATCTACCCAAATAATTTCTCATATTAAATGGTTTAAAATATTTAGATCTTATTTAAATATTATCTTTTGCATAATTTTTAATTTGGATCTCATCCAAATTAAATAATTAATTATTGGAATTTAATTCAAATCAATTAATTAATTCTCCCTCTATCTATTTTTTTTTGCAGAATCTTTAATTTGTATCTCGTCCAAATTAAATAATTAATTATTTGAATCCAATTAAAATTAATTAATTCTCCCTCTATTTATTTATATTGATTTTGTAAATAAATAATTAATTGAATCATATTCAAATAAATTAATTCTTCATATTATAAAGTTATAATTTGAATCACATTCAAATAAAATTTATAATAAATCATGCAATTAATTGTATCCAATACACTCAATATTTTCCCTTATAAATTTGAACATTTCAAAATTTTCTTTTAACATAGTTGATTTTTGTTGGTCCGTAGTGAGTTAGCAAGAGGATCTTATAGACCTACAGATCAGAAGCGCCAACAATATGAGATTAATCGGCTAAACTCATTAACCACATTAATCAATATTCATTAACTATGGCTACGCTCCACTAAAGACTCACTACTGCACTCTTCTCGCTGTAAATATATTTTTGTGTCCATGGATATAGACCAATAATAGCAAATTAGTTTTTCAAAAGTGTTCGTAACACCAGTTTGGTCAAATTATCGTTTTACCCTTCGGTTACTTCTAAATCTTTAAGTACGAGTGTTCCTCTAATGAACAACCTGTTTATGGTCCAACCATTAAACAAAAATCCCTCTCGGGCCAGTGAGAGGGTAAGGCCCTTTGTTCAAGTCCCCAAGACCCCACTTAAGGGAACATTTATCTACTTACCCTAACAATGGGAATGAGTGAATTCCATCTTGTATAATTATGTCCCCAGCTCCTCACTAGGTCTTGTCCCTAAGAGGATAGGCATATTGAGTCGGCAAATGGCCACTCTCACCCATACAAATCAAAGGACAATCCCTTATGGACAGGAATTCATAATATACTCAGGATTAAGACTAAGTTGTCTAGGTCATCCTATTAAAATAGAAACCTAACTAGTCAACAAAGTTACATATGGTGATTATTATTTTGTGGTCTGGTCTTATGCAAACTCATTGCATAGGATACCCTCACTCGCCTGTCACCTGCACTAACGTGTTAGATCATTGCATTTGTATCAAATACAAAGTGGGTCGTATCCATAGTGTCACCAAGATAAGGTACCCAGCCTTATCCCTATACTATGACCCTTTAGATTGTATCTTGAACATTGATCTCCATATGTCCCCATATACAGTTCAAAACTCATAAAACAATCTAGGATGTTAGTTTATTGGATTTGGGGTTATTAAGACAAAACAAACAAAAACAAGTAATAACGCTTATTAAAGTAGCACATCAATAACTCTTTATTAATGATTTAATTACGGTCAAATTATTACATTTACAATCTATGAGTTTTAGGGCATAAAACCTAACAAACTCCCACTTAAACTAAAACTCTAGTGGGTTGTACATAAAGAGAAGTGAGAATGGTAAGTATATAAATACATAAATTAGGGCATCCATATACCCATTACACATCTCTCACTTGTCCTAGATTACACAATGTATATATCTCGCAGACTTAAACTTTCTAGATGACCCTCGAACACTTTAGTCGAGAGAGCCTTCGTAAATGGATCAACAATGTTATGCTCCGAAGTGATTTTGGTGACGATCACATCTCTTCATTGCATAATCTCCTGTATAAGGTGATGCTTCCTCTCAATATGCTTTCCTCGTTTATGGCCACGAGGCTCTTTAAAGTTGGCTACTGCCCCACTATCGTCACAGTATAATGTGATGGGCAATTCAATGTTTGAAATGATTTCAAAATCATTTAGAAACATTATGAGCTAGACTGCTTCTTTTACTACTTCACAAGCGTTATATACTCAGCCTCCATAGTAGAGTCTGCAATGCATCCTTGCTTGATGCTACGTCATACTACAGCTTCTCTAGTTAAGGTGAATACCGATCCTAACGTGGATTTCCTAGAATCCTTGTCAGTTTGAAAATCAGAATAGGTGTATCTCTTAAGGATCAAATCCTTAGTCCATACACCAGCTTGTAGTCCCTTGTTCTCCTAAGGTACTTGAGGATGTTCTTAACCGCAGTCCAGTGGTCTAACCCTGGATTGGACTGGTACCTATTGACTATTCTCGCTCCATAACAAATATCTGGCCTAGTGCAGAGCATAGCATACATTAAGCTGCCCACAGTTGAGGCATAGGAAATACGTCTTATATCCTCAATTTATTAAGGTGTCTTAGGACACTGTTCCTTAGACAAATGAACCCCGTGCCTGAAAGGTAATAAACCCTTCTTATAGTTTTGTATCGAATATCGAGTCAACATTTTTCTCGATATAAATTGCTTGAGAAAGGGCCAACGTTCTACTCTTGCGATCCCTAGTGATTTGGATCTCAAGTACATACTGCGCCTCTCCTAAATCTTTCATTTGAAATTGGGTTGCTAGCCAATTTTTAACTTCAGGAAGATATCCTACATCATTCCCAATGAGTAGGATATCGTCCACATAAAGTACTAAAAAAGCTAGTTTACTTTTGATGCTTGTTTCAACCCATAAATTGATCGATTTAGCTTGCAAACTTTTTGCTCCTGACCTTGGGCTATGAACCCCTCAGGCTGAAACATGAAGATACTCTCTTCCAGATTGTCATTTAGAAAAGCAGTCTTGACATCCATTTGTCAAATTTTATAGTCATAGTATGAGGCTATGGATAAGAGGATTTTTATAGACTTAAGCATAGCAACAGGGGAAAAGGTTTCATCATAGTCAACCCCTTCCCTTTGGGTGAAACCCTTTGCTACAAGTCTAGCTTTGAAGGTCCCTTCCTAGCTACATCTCTCTTTCGTTTATAGATCCATTTACACCCTATGGGTTTAACCCTTTCAAGTGGATCTACAAGTTCTCATACTTAATTGAAGTACATAGACCCTATTTCAAGATTCATGGTTTTGATCCATTGGTCCTTTGTCTACATCATTCGTTGCCTGTTTATAGGAAAATGGATCTTTAACACCATCGTCTGGCATGACGACCTGAGTTTTAGTTAAACCCAAGTAACAGTTAGGTTGTGATACAACTCTCCCACTGCGTCGAGGCATTCCCAACGATTTCAGAAGGACGAGACTGACCAGAAGTACTAGCTCCTTCATTAACTCTTGATGAAGGACCAATCTCATCAACAACTCTCGTTGACTCTTCAGTAGCTTCATTTAATACCATTTTGCTTCATGGTTTATGATCTCTCATGTGGTCTTCTTCCAAGAATGTAGCGTTTGTCGATACAAACACTTTGTTTTCTAGTGGGCGAAGAAGAGACCACCTCTCTTTTCCTTAGGGTAACCAACAAATTGGCATAATCTTGAACGAGGTTCCAATTTCTTAGGATCTGTCGGTAGCACATATGCAGGACAACCCCAGATTCTGAAGTAACGCAAACTAGGTCTACGTCCTCTCCATAACTCAAAAGGCATTTCAAAAACACTCTTCGGGGGAACATTGATCAAGATATGAACTACAGTCTCTATTGCATACCCCTAAAACGAGCTAGGCAATTAAACATAGCTCATCATGGAACGAACCATGTCTAACAAGGTTCTATTTCTCCTTTCTGATACACCATTCTGTTGAGGTGTACCAGGTGTTGAGAGTTGGGATTGGATTCCATGTTCTATCAAATAGTCTTGGAATCTTAAATCCATGTCTCTCTGCCTCGATTAGATCGAAGTTTTTAATTGTTTTACCTAATAGGTTTTCAACTTTTATCTTATACTCCTTGAACTTTTCAAGTGCTTCAGACTTATGTTCCATTAGGTATAAGTAACCATACCTCGAATAATCATCTATAAAAGAGATTAAGTATTTGGACCCTCCTCGAGCTTTTACATTCATTGGACCACAGAGATCCAAATGTATGAGTTCTAAAGGTTCTTTGGCTCTATAACCTTTTCCACTAAAAGGTCTTTTAGTTATTTTACCTTCCAGACAAGATTCACATGGAGGTAATGAATTATCTTCTAACTCATTTAGAAGTTCATTCTTTACCAATCTCCCGATTCTATCGAGATTTATGTGACTTAATCTCAAATGCCAAAGATAAGTACTATTGTTACTGCAAGAAATTCTTTGCATTTTAGTTTGAGTATTAGTAGTTTTAAACATCTCATGATTTTAAAGTGTTTTTGCTTTAGTTGGTCTTAACCCATATAAGTTGTTTTCTAATTTAGCAGAATAAATATGTACACCATTTTTCAAAATGAACACTTCATTAACAGAAAAAATAACTGAGTACAATTGTTCAATTAAACAGGAAATAGATACCAAGTTCCTTTTTATTTCAGGAACTATATATAGTTTTCTAAAAATAAAAATCTATTTAAAAAAAAAAAAACTTTGCAGCTCCCACTGCATGAGCTGAAATGGTGTCTCTCGTTCCAACCTTGAGCTTCATTCCACCCTTCTCAAGCTGCTGGAAGAAACTAATTCCCTGTAAAGAAGAGCAAACGTGATTAGTGGCACCTGAATCAAGTATTCAGGTATTATAGTCATTTTCCACTAAACAAGTTTCTAAAAGTAAATCATATTTACCTACATTTTCCTTCTTCTTCTTAGCAAGGTACTTAGGGCAATTGCGTTTCTAATGACCATCCATATTGCAGTGGAAGCACTTGCCCTTGTCAGCCATCTTGGCCTTACCCTTGTTCTTCCTAGTAGCGGGAGCCTTCCCCTTTCCTCTTTTCTTTTTCTGGATCTTCTTAGAATCAGAAGATGAGGGAACAAACTTAGTTCTAGAGGATGAACCCTTGTGGAACTTCTTGAAATGAGCAACATTTGCCTCTCCATCAATCGGTCCCTTATTTTTAATAAGAGACTGATAAGTCTATAACTCATTCAGGAGGTTTGTCATGGTGTACACAATTTTATTCATAACCGCATTGCTACGGAATTGAAGGAAGCTCTTTGGAAGAGATTCTAGAATAAAAGATACCTGACTCTGCTCGTTAATGATCGCAACATTCATTTCAGCAACGTTGAATTGGACCATCAGGTCAAGAACATATTCTCTCACTGATTGGTCTTCCTTCATACGTGCATTATAAACGTACTTGAGGGCCTCGTGTCGGATCTGTGAGGACGGTTGTCCAAACATTTCCTGGAGGGACTCCATGATCCGTCGTGCATTCATCATGAACTCATGTTTTTTATTGAGTACGTCAGACAAACTCGCCAAGATATAGACTCGGGCCTTGTTATTGGCCTTTGTCCAACGGTTATATGCATCCCTAACAGATTGGGATGCATTACGAGCAGGGATATGAGAACACTCCTCCATTAAGACAAACAATAGATCATCTATAACCAGAATCATATTCAGGTTAGATTTTCACGTTGCGTAGTTTTCACCGGTTAGTTTTTCATTTTTAAGTAGTGCAATGATTGAGGAAGACATGCTGAATTATAAACAACTAATCGTTTTAGCTATCTTTGCTTTAACCCGTTGCACAAGCAAACAAAATTGCAAGTAATCCAATCAATTCAACAAAAACAAGCAATCAAAGAAACCCCATATAAACTATTGATTTAATTTTTGCAATAAGCAATAGCCACCGAAGGGTGATTAGCCACTCCTCCTTTTAAATGAGACAATTCTCAGCTAATTCTAATGCCAGAATAACTCATACTTCTAGAGACATTAGCCACCGTTGTTTGGTCAAGGATTCGTTAACTCTTAACTCATCTTGTAAGTGTAACCTTCCCACTTTCAGATCCCAGAAGTACGCACCAACAAGCTATCATTAGGAAAGAAAATTATTGGTAGTTAACCTAAGTGAACCTATCCTTTTTTGGAGTTTGCGATATTTCGAAACCTATGATTAGGCCCTCCTAAGGGATGGTCGCTCCAGGACGACACGCAGGCAGATCATAAGAATCTTACCTTGTGACCTAGGGTTGGAGACCGAGGGATACATTGACACGCGTCGCACTCCCACTTACTATAGACATTTTCCCATTCACGTTGTTATTGAACCATACAAACACTTTCCGAAAGGAGGAAGCAGCTCCCAAGGCGACACGAAGTCGAGTATGGATCTCACAGTGTGAATAATCAAGGATGTAAGAGCAAAATTTGATATAAACATCTCATTTTGTAATTTTCCTCCCACTAAAATGTCCTACCTTATCTTAGGGTTATTTAACTTAGATAAATTTGGCTAAGTCAATCTATCTAAGTCTATGCTTATAACTCTTATAAAAGGTCTTTACACTAATGTTCTAAGTGAATTAAATGATTTAATTAAGCTAGTGACAATGCATACTAATAGGATTTAGGTTAATTCAACTCAGGTTCCAATTTAGTTCCCAGTTAGGAGGTGTTCCGTAAATACTCCAATCTTGACAAAACTGAAATGGTAGAGTTCTCTTATAACCTAAAGTCTTATTTGTCCTACTTAGTCATATTTTAAAACTATTTTAAAACAAAGTAAGACAAATTCTAATCTAATTAGAGTTAATGTGATCTTAGGTCTAAATTAATTTTAAACAATTTAAAACCAATTTCCTAAGATTTTATGTTTGCATGCAATTCTTAATTATAGGTTGACTGTTACTAATCATAAATTTGATAACTGTTATGAATTTTAATGATTAGCCCTATAATATGCTTTCTATGGTTTAATTAATTAACAATTCGATTCTACTTAATTAACCAATCATATTACATGCATTTCATGACATAATATAACAATTATATTAATCTATGGATGTATCATGCACAATGCAAATTGATTTTCATTTAAAATATAATACTTATACTAAATAAATCAATCATACATTAACAAAACATTAATAAATATTAATTATTTAGATTTATTTAATTATTGTCATACATCATACTTTTCCGATTTCATATATTTAATATATCAACATACATTAAATAACTTATAAAATAATTATTATACATTAAAACCATATAATATAACATTTATAATATACTAAGATGCATGAACATGCTTAACCTATGGTGGGATTTTAATCTAAATGGCATACTTTATGCAACATTCAATTTAATTTAAAGCATACATCACAAGCATAATTAAATTAAATAAAGCAAAATTGACTGGCATATTTGGCATATCCTAGAAATTAAAGAAAAAAAATTAAAATTACAATAATTTGAATTTCCAAGATATATCTTGGTCTTCAATTTCTTCTTTGGCCATCAAAATTTAGGGTTTGAAACACCTAAATTCAATCCTTTGATATCTCAACCGCACATGAATTGATGAAATCTGTCAGATGCTTTGATGACGCACAGCAGAATTTCCAATTCTGAAAAAATTACAGATTTTCCAGATTTCAATATTTTGGGAAAACCAACGTTTTTTAAAGAATTTACAACACTTTTACATAAAAAAATTACAAGAAAACCATAACCCTTGAGGGTTTTACTTTTATATAGAAAAAGATTACAAGAAAACCCTAACCCTTTATGGTTTTACAATTGATCTAATCCCTAACCCTCGAGGGTTTTACAATTCATCTAATCAAAACTTTAAAATCTAATGCCCAAATATGCCTAAACAAAAGTTTGCAAACCTTCATATATCTCATATATGAACAATTAAAGCACTCACTATAAAAGATTTTTAATGCAAAACAAGAATCAAAGATTGGCTATAATACCAATTGAAGGGAATTGAATCTCGGCGAAAGTGTGTGATTGCGGTTCTTTGATTTATTGAAAGAATTAAAAATACAAAAAATAAAGAAAAGGTTAAGCATCATACCTTTGTCAATCTATAATTCTCGAATCGATAGTCTTCTCATTATAGTCTTCTTTTACCAAGAGATCTTCCTCACTATGACTCTCGCAAGGATCCAGTTTGTGGGAACCACTTCCTTGAAAGAATGGGAAGAAGAAATTTTCTTAGAATATTTCTAAGAAAATTGGGAGAATTAGTAGAGGAAGATTTTTAGAGTAATTGTAGAGATTATTTTCTTAGAGGGTGTGTTCTATGAAGGCTCTCAAGGGCCCTATTCATATTAATCTATCAGGATAACCCCTCTATAGATTTTAAATCAAATATTTAATAATATCCAATATTAATAAATATCTACCCAAATAATATCTCATATTAAATGGTTTGAAATATTTAGATCCTATCTAAATATTTATTTTTTGCAGAATTTTGAATTCAATTCAGATTAATTAATTCTCTCTCTATCTATTTTTTTGCAGAATCTTTAATTTGGATCTCATTCACATTAAATAATTAATTATTTGAATCCAATTCAAATTAATTAATTAATTCTCTCTATTTATTTATATAAATTTTATCCAAATAAATAATTAATTTATTTGAATCATATTCAAATTAATTAATTATTCATATTATAAAGTTATAATTTAATCACATTCATATAAAATTTATAATAAATGATGCAATTAATTGAATCCAATACAATTAATATTTTCCCTCATAAATTTGAACATTTCAAAATTTTCTTTTCACATAGTTGATTTTTGTTGGTTCGTAGTGAGTTGGCAAGAGAATCTTATGGACCTACAGATTAGAAGCGCCAACAATATGAGATTAATCGGCTAGACTCATTAACCACATTAATCAATATTCGTTAACTATGGCTACACTCCACTAAAGACCCACTACTGCACTCTTCTCGCTGTAGATATATTTTTTTGTCCATGGATATAGACCAATAATAGCAAATTAGTCTTTCAAAAGTGTTCGTAACACCAGTTGGATCAAATTACCGTTTTACCCCTATGTTACTTCTAAATCTTTAAGTACAAGTGTTCCTCTAATGAACAACCTGTTTATGGTCAAACCATTTGATAACACCTAAAATGTGCTATCTTCCTCAACTTAACTTGGGATCGTTGTGTTGTTTAATGTGTCTATTGTGTTATTTTGTAGGTTTCGAGCACTTAACAGGTAGAACGGGATGTTAGCACAAAAACCGAGCTAAAACGGGCCAAAAGGGAGTTCCATGGCACAAGAGATAGAACTCCAAAAGGACAAAAATGCCCTTGAAGCCACGGCGCCGGAACGCTTTTTCCCGAGACGCTCTATTGGCGAAGTGCAGCAGGCGTCGTCCCGCTCCTAAAATTTCATGCGGACAGCGTCACGGCGCTACGATAGTTTTTATAAAGCCCGACTAGCCAACTTTTGACTCCTCTTTTCTTCTTTTCATACCTAGGAACTTGTACCGATTATTCGTTAAGGTAACATTTTTCTAGCTTGAGTATTAGGGATTCTCCTTGTAATTGATGTTCTTTTGAGGTTTTGAACTTAATTCAAGTATATGCATGATTTAATTCCGAGTTTTCAAGAATTACGATCAATTTGTAACGTTGGTGTTTATTTTGATTATTGCTTTGGTTGTATTACAATTCATGACATTTTGTTGTATGTCAATCATCGGAAGCAATAGGTTAGGTTAGCTTGCAAATCTGGATGGTGATGCACATTGTTCTAATCAACCTAGGATTAAATCGATAGAACATTCAATCAGGTCTATCCAGTTGAATGTTCTACTTAATTTTCTTGAACTTAATGCGGTTAGGTTTAGTCAAATTTTGCAAGCTTTTTATCGATTTGCCTTAAATCTAACTTGTTGACTAGGACAATTCAATTATGACATTTCCAGTTGAATTGATTAGGTGCTATCTTCAATGCATTTAGTAATGAAGAACCAATGATAAGAACATCGAACAAAGGAAATCCCGCTTAACCCAAGCTAGAGCTTCTTTAATTGAATGTTTACTACTTTTACCGTCGCATTTTATTTTCATGCAATTTAAGTTTCTTGCAATCAACCTTTTTCAAAACCCCATTTTCGTTACCTTGAATTGAAAACTTTCAACTGTGAAATTCGAGGGTTCCCTGTGTTCGACCCAGCTTGCATTTATTTGGCATGGAATTGGACGACGAATTTTGTCCGTCACCATTAAAGAGAAACCCCTCTCGGGCTAGTGAGA
The DNA here is from genome assembly GCA_031780015.1 of Citrullus colocynthis. Lineage (NCBI taxonomy): Eukaryota > Viridiplantae > Streptophyta > Magnoliopsida > Cucurbitales > Cucurbitaceae > Citrullus > Citrullus colocynthis. The sequence continues at coordinate 83,468 of QLSR01000385.1, read as the reverse complement.
GGGTAGGGTCTTTTGTTCAAGTCTTGGAGACACCACTTAAGGGAACACTTATCTACTTACCCTAAAAATGGGAATGAGTGAATTCCACCTTGTATAATTATGTCCTCAGCTCCCCACTCGATTTTATCCCCAAGATGGTAGACATATTGAGTCGGCAAACGACCACTTTCACCCATACAAATCAAAGGACAGTCCCTCGTGTAGGGGTGTTCGTGGTTCGGTTCGGTTTGGTTTGGGGCTAAAATCAAACCGAACCGCATAAATCGATTTATGACTTATATGAAGAACCGAACCGCATGTTCGGTTCGGACCAAACCAAATCGAACTGCGTATTTGTGGCTTGGTTCTGTTCAGTTCGGTTTTGCCGTTTTACCTTTTTTTTTTTTTTTTTTTTTTTT
>QLSR01000385.1:26958-67810 GCA_031780015.1 Citrullus colocynthis | reverse complement strand
CCGCGCCCCCCGCGCCCCCCCCCCCCCTCCAACACTCGCACACCTTGTGTGACACACGCCCTACACGCCAGCGCCATGCCCCTGTCAGCACCCCCTTGCCTACTTGCTGCCCACCAAGGGTGCCCACAACCATCTTGGATAATTTTGAACATTTTTTTGACCCTAATTGATATTTTCTTGAATAATTGGCCTTAAAATGGGTAAATATGAATTTTAAGCTGATTTTTGGATATTTTTGGAAATTTTGAGAATTTTGCAAAATGGCCCATAAAATTGTGGAAATGATGAAAAAGGTGGAAAATAAGCTTGATATAGACAATCTGGACGAAATTTAGTTAAATAATGTTTGTGAGGACTTCAAAGAGATGATCTAATGGTTCGTAAATGATATTTTAGGTCGAGTTGAGGTTGGGAAGGCTTATAAACCCCGAGGAACAGGCTAAGATTGTGAGTGATACTCATTTTTCTTTAAAAAGGATTCTATTTATAATGTTTAGCTGTGATTTCTTATAAAATGTGATTTTATGATGATTTGCTAAATGTTAAGTATGATTACTGTATAATTTGGTTTAATGGCATGAAAAGCATGATTTATCTATTTTCCACAAGTTTTTAGAAAGTATGTTTAAAAGAAGCTATTCATTGAGGAACGATATGATTTTCCATGAAATATTTTATGATGAACTTTTTGTGCAAAGTATACTTGTTTTCTAAAATGTTTTCTAAGGGACCCAATGCTGAAGGACGTTGAGAAGGCATTTGAGTATCCTAGGGACCTAGTATTGAAGGACATGGAGAAGGTACTTGGGCAGCCCAGATAGCTCCGCACATAGTGAAGTATGACGCTGTTGTGTTGAGATTACTCCACATCAACTAAGTCTTTTCGACGTTGGGTATGTCGAGATTACTCCACCTCAACTAAGGTTTATTTTCGACGTTGAGTGTGTTGAGCTTGCTCCGCCTCAACTAAAGGTATTTTTGAATGTTAAGGACTGTTTAATGAGTTTGTAAATTGTATTTAATCGAATGACTTTGCATATGTTTTCTATGTTGTTTAAGCATGATTTTTATGATATAACTATGTTTTCCTCTAATGCTAATCATGTTTTATCTCTAAAGTCATATTTTCAATACTATATCACTCACTAGGCTTCCAACTCACGTTTTTCCTTGTTTTCTATTCCTTCCAAGTAACGAAAGAGTTCCCGGTGCTTAGCCTACTCGAGCCTCATCCTGCTAGAATTCTGAGTTATCAAGGACACTTTCCATCATTGTTTTAGTATGTGTAAATAACTATGTATATGTGGCATGTAGACATAGCGCGTTAATTGTTGGGAAGTGAGAACAGACACTGTGTATATGGTCAAAGTTGGTTTGTAATCGTGTTAAAGTTTCTATTGTAGTAAATATGTATCTTTATGTTGCTATTACTGTTAGTTTGTTGGTTTTAAATGTTTTGTGATTTAGGGTTAGATACTATGGCCAGTTAAGTTAAATCATGTCTTCAGTAGGTTAGTCAGGTACAGGTGGGTGGTGAGCTTCACAAGAGGGGTGAAGTTTACTATCCTCACATCTTCTTCCAGGTTAAAGAGGGTAATCTGTGAGGGAGTGTGACAGTTTGAGGGTGATTTAGGACTTTAGGTCAATTTTGTTTAGGAAATAATTCTAAATTACAAATCTGTTAAAAAATATTTACAAATAATAACAAAATACCACAGTCTATCTATGATATATTGTGATAGATTACTTTTTGTGTCTATCATGACACAGATATAGATAAATAGTAGTCTATTGCGGTTTGTCACTGATAGATAATAAAATTTTGCTATATTTATAAATATTTTGGTACATTTCCTTATATTTAAAAATAACCCTTTTGTTTAGTAAATAATTTTAAATGACAAAATTGTTAAAAATATTTACAAATAATAGCAAAATACCACAATATATATACGATAGATTGTGATAGACTACTATCTGTGTCTATCAAATATAGATAGATACAGATAATAATCCATCACGTTATGTCACAGATAGACAGTAAAATTTTGCTATATTTATAAATATTTTGGTTTATTTTCTTATATTTAAAAATAGCCAATTTTGTTTTGTATAATTTAATTATGCATGTTGGTGTATATTTTTAATTATTTTAATATTATATTAAGTATGTCGTTTAGGTTAAAATTTCCTAATAGGTTAATTGCGACACACATCTCACCTATATTAATATAATACAATTATTATCTTTCCTAATAATATTAGATCACCCATAGTTATAGGTAATTCAATCCAATTACATAGTTTAACTTTTGAATTTAGTTTATCTTTTTACTATTAGAAAGAAATATTGAGGATAATCTTTTAATTTTTGTTAAATTGGTTTAAAATTTTAGAAGTTTAAGATTATTCATTAAGTGAATTAATTTTACATTAGGATTAAAACCAATGTTAATTCAGTTAGATTCATTAGCTTAATAATTAATAATTATTTGAAGACTAATTAATTTAAAATAAAAATTGAGTATGAGACTCAGTTTATTTATTTATTTTTATTATTTTTATTATTTAGTTTTTATTTTTATTTTTCTGTTGTCTAGGCTAGAGTAGTTAAGTTAACCTAAAGAAAATAATTTACTTAAAATTTTGAGAGTTAAATTAGCCAAATGCTACTTATCTTTCTTGAGATGGTCTCATAAAATATTTATGATGATATTTTAATTTTGCATTAAAGAGTCTAAAGCTTTTAGAAAATTAAGATTATTCATTTGGTAAATTTTTTGTAGGATAAACAAAGTCTAATAAGTGAATTGGTTCAGTATAATCATTAATTGTTAATTCAATATGACAAAATTATATAAATAAAATTTGATCATAAGAAAATTCTGTCTATTAATGTTCAATCTAATCTGGAGTATATAAATTGAAGTAATGGGAATTGACTTGAAGAGTTGAATTAGTGGAATTTTGTTTACTCATATTAAGCTCGGACTGAAAATGTGATTAGTCTTTTAAATAAGGTTTTTATTTTTTTTATTTTTAATATAACAAAAGAAATAAAAATATTTATAAATATAGCAAAATTTCACTAACATAGATAATAGTTTATCACGATCTATTGCAGATTGACGGTGTATTTTGCTATTAATTGTAAATATTATCAGTAGTTTTGCCATTTAAAATAATTTTTTAAAATAATTCAAATTTTAATAATTTATGATAAAAATCAATCTGACCAACATAAAGATTATAGGAAGGGGTATATCTAAATTAAATATATACTTTTAAATTACACGCGATAAATTGGTGGATATTATACATAATTGATAATTTATTTTGACGAATAGGAGAAATCTGATTTTGTAAAATAAATTTAAACTGTATAAACTAAATCCCATATGAAAAATGATGATAAATAGAAAAAAAATATATAAAACCATCTATAAATATAAAAAAAATTTATGATTGACCACGATAAACTTCTATAAAATATTTTCAAATATAATAAAATGAGCCAAAATATTTATAAATATAGATTTTTATATTTTGACTTATTTTACTATAATTAAAAACATCTTTTCTTTTATTATTATTTTTTTATATTATTTTAATGTACACCATACCGTCTTCTTTTTACTTCTCATAATTAAATTAATTATGAGAGAAACAACAAAAATACATTGACAAGATAGTGCTAAGAAACAAGACACAAGAGATAAAGAAAAATAAGTGGCTTATCTCATCATTATTCTATCATTTAACTTGTTTCTTGCTTGTCTTTCAGTTTTCACTACTCATATTGAGGTGAGTTTAATTTTAATTGGCATGATTTTTTATCTTAGAAATTGAAGGTTCATCTCCCATCTTTATAGTGGTTGAACTAAAAAAAAAAGTTCTTAGACCTTATATTCTCGATCACTCTCTCTATATCATTATTTTGGTCTATTTTAGTCATTTTTTTAAAATGTCTAATTTTAGTTTATGTACGTCAAATCAATATTTTCAAACCATAACATAGCTCATTCCAAGATTTATACAAAGTATGGAAAATAAGTTTAAACATTTGAAAAAAAAAAAATACCACAGGGATATTTTAACCCATTTTCAATTAGTCCCTTCATGATTCATCTATTTGTTATTATTATTATTATTTTAATTTAAGAAACTCCAAAGCCAGCAACACCTTATAATATGTATCCACATCATCACAAAACAACATTAAGATAAAATCAAGAAGAAAGGCCACTTGAGCACACTTTTTCAGTTCTTAATTTTATATGTCATTTGGAAATTCCAGCTTATCCCATGAAGATTCTTGTGATTCAGTTTCTTGTATTTAAAGTGATGGGGGAATACTTGAATTTGCATGATAATTAAATTAGAGACTAACTGATCAAAATTAAAGAAGATGACTTGTGAAGAGAAAAAGCAAGAAGAAGAAGATGGCTCCAGTGATGATGCTTTCCCATTCCACAAGCTTCTTAGCTATGGTGATGCTTTGGATTGGGTTTTAATGGCTTTGGGAACTTTTGGTTCTCTTCTTCATGGCTTGGCTCAGCCAATTGGCTATATCTTGCTTGGCAAAGCACTCAATGCATTTGGGAATAATATTAATGACCTTGATGCTATGGTTCATGCCCTCTATCAGGTATTATGAATTGTTTGTTCACATTATTATTTTTGGGCTAATTGCAATTATACGCTCGATGTTAAAATTATACCCTCAAACTTATATAATTGCAGAAATTGTAACAATTGTAGAAATTTGATAGTTCAATTTTTACCATTTGAAGTCCAAATTCTATATAATTATTGTAAGTATATAATTATAATTTTGAGGGCTCAATTTTCACAACAGAAAGTTTGAGAATATAATTGCAAAACAACCACCACTATATTTCAAGGGTGGTTTTTCTAATTTTTTTCTATCTTTTAACCTTAATTTTATATATATAAATAAAAGTTCAATAATTTTAGCCCAATTTTAATAAAGTGGAAGCAAAACTGTGTCTCAAAAAGACGACTTTGTCATCTGTTATGAAAATCGTCAAACTTCCATATCTATTTTTCTTGGAGGACTCATGTCCAAAATTTTGCCACACCATTATGGTCTTGTCAAGAGATGACTTCGTGATATGTGACAAAGTAATTATCTCTTCAGAAATTAGAAAATGATTTTTTGACCTAATTAAAATGACATTATTTTTAAAAGGGCTCTTTGTGCAAATATAGAAAAATGAATCAAAATATTTACAAATATAGTAAAATTTTACTGTCTATCGCGATCTGTCGCAAATAGATTGTGATATTTTACTATTATTTATAAATATTTTTAACAGTTTTGCTATTTAAAATCATTTTTTTTTTAAATAAGTTTTGAAGTTGATATATTTTAAAAAAAGAATAGTATCAACAAAATTTTGTTCTTTTATCGATAAGTTATAATACCATTTCTAAGTTTGTGTTTGAGATGGTTCTCAATGTGTTGAAATGAAAAGTATTTTTAGCATTTAGCTACATGTCAACATTAGGCTTTGAAAGCTTGATTGCTACTTCAATGCGTTGGAGGAGTGTCAACATGACTCAAATATAAAATATTAATTGAGAAATTAAACTAATGACCTAAAGAAAAATATCAAGACCAAACAATATTTTAGCTTCTTTTACCATCAATTTTCTTGGGAGTTCTCGAATAGAATTCCAACAATGACAAAGATTGAGACTAATTATTATTTTGTACGTCTTCTCCCAAATCTTACATAACCTTCTCCAAAATATTATATGTATGTCAAAGACAGGAACACACCAAAGCTTGCTAGAAACAAGTACATTATATAGCAACTTATTCAACATCTATAATATCAAACCAGTTCAAGACTCCAGGTTTGTTCTTCAACGAAGCAACTTTGCTTCAAATTAAAGAAAACATAACTAACTGATATTATTTGTTTATAAATGGACCAGCAATTCAAATTCATTGTCAGAACCAGGGAGTACCCATCATGAAGCTCCATCTCGTGATCTTGATCGAGACGAAAAACCTGAGCTCAAAATTTCCAAAATAAATTCTCTTCGAGAAATCAAATGAAATATTCTTTAGAATCTGGTTTGGCTTGAGTAAAATAGAGATTATGAAGACTACTTTTGGATCTTTAGCTGCAGCTTTGTCTGGCATCTCAAAGCCTATCTTTGGATTCTTTATCATAACAATTGGTGTAGCCTACTATCACAAAAATGCAAAGCAAAAAGTTGGATTATACTCCCTCATCTTCTCTCTATTGGGATTATTATCACTTTTTACTCACACTTTGCAACACTATTTCTTTGGAGTAGTTGGAGAGAAAGCAATGAGAGACCGCAGAGAAGCTCTATATTCAGGTACAACTTAAGAACACTTGTTTTTGGTTATATTGAAAGTTTATGACCATGTCATAAAGTCATCTAATTAAAACCTCCTTTGGTAACTATTTAGTTTTTAGATTTTGAGAGTTGTGTTTGTTTCACACAATTTCTTAATCATTGCTTTCATATTTTGTATGTAAACATAGGAATTCTTATTAAAGTTCTACAAACAAAAGTAATGTTATAAAACTTTTCTTTTTTTGTATACAATCAAAATTAATAGATAGGATGGTGTTTATAGGCTTAATATCCACTTGTTCCTTTTAGAGAGAAAGAAGAGAATTGTGTAAGTGTGTATCTCTATTCAATCACGTTTCACTATAAATACTAATTTTACATGCTAAAAATATATAGCTTAGTTGACAGTATAAAATTAGCAACAAACTCTACTCCACAAAACTAACCACTAACTCCAAATATAGCTACTTAAACTAACCATCTATTAACAACTTTCCTAGAATTTAGAAACTAAGAACTTGGGTTGATTAGAACAACTAAAAATAGACTTGAAGCTTTAGTTAACCAACCGTTCCATTTAATAACTATTTGGTTTTTGAATATGCTTATAAACACTACTTGTACCAAATGATTTCTTTGTTTTGTATCTACTTTTTAGGAGTGTTTCCAAAAACGAAGCCAAAAATTGAAACCTATTAAAAATAGTTTTTAAAAACATGTTTTTGTTTTAAAATTTGACTAAGAATTCTAATGTTTAATTAGGAAATATGAACACCCTGGTAAGCAAGTTGAAAAAAAAAACAAGCATAATTTTCAAAAAAATCAAATTGGATCTAAACTAATCCAATTCTATTGATGAACAATTTCAGCTGTACTACGCAATGAAGTAGCTTGGTTTGACAAACCGGAAAACAATGTTGGTTCGCTTACATCAAAGATTATGAACACCACTTCCGTAATTAAAACCATAATAGCTGATCGAATGTCTGTCATTGTACAATGCATCTCCTCCATTCTTATTGCCACCACAGTGAGTTTGATCATCAACTGGAGAATGGCTCTTGTTGCTTGGGCTGTCATGCCTTTCCATTTCATTGGTGGCCTAATACAAGCCAAATCTGCCAAAGGATTTTCAAGAGATTCTGCTGCTGCTCATCATGAACTAGTTTCATTAGCCTCAGAATCCGCAACCAACATAAGAACCATTGCATCTTTCTGTCATGAAGAACAAATAATGAAACGAGCAAGAATGTCATTAGAAGAACCAATGAGAAAAAGCAAGAGAGAAAGTATTAAGTATGGAATCATTTATGGCATCTCCCTTTGCTTATGGAACATTTCAAATGCCATTGCTTTGTGGTACACAACAATTTTGGTTCACAAAAGACAAGCATCTTCTGAAGATGGTATAAGATCATACCAAATTTTCTCCCTCACAGTACCCTCAATCACTGAATTGTGGACATTAATTCCAACTGTCATCAAAGCCATTGGCATATTAACTCCAGCATTCCACATACTTGATAGAAGAACTACCAAAAGGTGAAAAAACAGAGAAAATTGAAGGGAGAATTGATTTTCAAAGTGTAAACTTCAACTATCCTTCAAGGCCAGAAGTCATTGTTCTTAAAAACTTCAACTTACAAATCAAAGCAGGATCAAGTGTTGCTCTTATTGGACCAATTGGGGCAGGAAAGTCATCTGTTTTGGCACTTCTGCTCAGACTCTATGATGTTGAAGAAGGCAATATCCTTATTGATGGAAAAGATATAAAAGAATACAATCTGAGAATATTGAGAAGACAAATAGGATTAGTCCAACAAGAGCCTGTTCTTTTTAGCTCCTCTATCAGATATAATATTTGCTATGGGAGTGATCAAGTGTCTGAAACTGAAGTTTTAAGGGTGTCAAGAGAAGCTAACATACCTGAATTTGTGAGTAGTTTGCCTGATGGATATGATACAGTTGTTGGAGAAAAAGGTTGCCAACTATCAGGAGGACAAAAACAAAGAATAGCCATTGCTAGAACTCTTTTGAAGAAGCCAGCAATCTTGCTTCTGGATGAACCAACTAGTGCATTAGATATTGAATCTGAAAGAACTTTAGTTAGTGCTTTGGAGGTAATAAATGGAAACAATGGCTTCAGAACTACACAGATTACAGTTGCCCATAGGCTCTCTACAGTGACAAACTCAGATGTTATTGTAGTCATGGATAGAGGTGAGATTGTGGAGATTGGTTGACATACCACTCTGTTCACAGCTCCTCATGGAGTGTACTCAAAACTCTTTAGGATGCAGAGCCTTGTTGATGATTGATATCTTAAATCATTACAAGTAGGATATAGGACAACTAAAATTAAAATTGAGAGTATATGAACCAAAATGAACGTTTCGAAAAAGTAGTATTTAAAACTATATAATTTATGTTGATTCGCAGGATTTGAATGTTTTAGGAGTAATTGGTATGTAGAATTTATTGCTTTTTGATTAGATCATTGTCGAACTCCTGTGAGTTTAGGATTGCAATGTAGTTTGTTGTGCAATATTAGAATAAAAAAATTTACACGTGTTCTAGCAAAGTTGTGTGATAATCCTTCCGGTGGTGACTCAGTGAATTGGCCGGGGTATGATGCATTCTAATTTAAAGCATATTTGAATTGACTTTTTAAGTGCTCAAAACTTTTTTTTTTTACATTTAAAAACACTTTTTTCAAGCACTTTAAAAGTCAATCCAAACAGATTTTTTGTTGTAATATACTTGTCGATGTTGTAGCTTTTAATTACGCATCTGATGTATGTTTTAAAATTATTTGATGTTGCATAAAGTCTATCATTTAGATTAAAATCTCAACGTAAACTTAGTTCAAGGATAACTAATATGTACTCTTTCGTTGGTGGTCAGATGTTCAAATCCTTATACTCCCATTTTCTATGTTACAAGAAGAAAACAAATTTAAATCTCATTATAGGTTAACCATGTCATTTATCATAATTATTAATTATTTCAAATATAATTATTATATTTGAAAATAGAGTATTTGGATGTTTCCTAGTAGAATTTAAATGTTTTCTCAATAAAATTAAGTTCTTTTTTAAATAAGATGAAGTTTTCATGAATAAAAGGACTTGGAAAAAAATACATTTTTGGTCTCTAAAGTTTGGATTAAGTTGCATTGGGGTTCTTGATCCAAATTAATTTTTTAGGTCGTGTCCATAGATCTAATCATTCAATGGAAGTCGTTATTCACGAGTTGTTCGTAACCACAATTAGGTCAAAGTTTGTTTTATCTTTGTAGTTACATCTTAAGTACCACTTATCATCTAATAAACAATTTGTTTATAATTAACCCTAAACTAAGTCCCGCTAGTGAAAGGGTGGGGCTTCATTGCTCAAGTCTCAAAATCAACACGGGGAGGAACTACTCATCTACTTTTCCCATATGAATGGGATTGAGTGTATTTAATCTTAGGAAGGTTATGCTCCTAGCTCTATATTTGGTTAAGTCTCTAAAATAGTAGGCTTATTGAGTAGAGTTCATAACTTGTAGATGATTAAGATCAAGATACATATGATCGATCATCTTATGAAATATTAATCTTCTCAATTAAAGGATTTATCAGGAGAGATTAAATATTTCATGGTCTAGTCTTATACAAATTCATTGTATAGGATACCCCACTCATATGTGTCTAGATGAATGATTTTGGATCAAATAATTTGTAACAATTACAAGGTGGGTCATATCAATAGTGTTACTAAGATAAGATCCCAAACCTTATCCACAAACTATAAACCCTCTAGGTTACCTCTTGAATATGATCCACCTCTATGTCAATTGCATATAGTTCAAGATTACAATGAAAATTTTGAATTTTAACATATGATGGATAATATAATATTAAAAAATTAAATAATTTAATTATTATCAAATATTAATTACAAGACTTTAGACTTTAGAGTACAAATCCCAACAATGTCCCTTGTACACTAAAGCCAGCAAGACATGTATCCTAAAGTATCTATCCCCAAAAGTAAGCAGTATTTATAAACTTAATTTAAAAAACCAAATGACTATCAAATAATATTTAAATTTTCTTCGATGTTTTAGATATGCCGATTATGTCGATCAAATAATTTTGCTTGTCTTAATATATGCATGTCATTTAGGATTAAGTCTAACTCATGTGAATCATGTCATGCATCTCTATATTTCTAATATAATAATTGTTATATTGAAAATAATAGGAATAAGATGTTTCCAAATCAGATTGAGTCACCAATAATTAAAAATAGTTTAATTCAAACTTTACTTAGTTTAAAATTTGAACTTAGTTTGACAATAAAGAAGAGGTGACTAATTGAAGACTTGGAATGAGGTGATTCGAGATGAAGTGACTTATAAAAGAAAAAGAAGTAAACATTGATGTGTTGTTTGTCACAAATACTTTCAAGAGTACAAATAGATAGCAAACTTTTTAGGGAAGAAAATGAATTTAACGAAATGAAATAAACCTAATGTTTCTAGATTCTTTTCCAAATTGAACTCTGAAAACAAAGTTAGGTGACCCAGAGGGGAGAAATGAGTTGGCCTGCTCGGAAGGTTAGGCTGGCCTCGAGTAGTGCATAGGTCTATATCAAACCTTGCTTCAATAGTACATGCAAACCATTGTCACTAGTATGTGACAACCCTTTCTATCATAATCCAATCTTCTCCACGCTCTTTGATTTTGAAATGAAAACTGAACTTGACGGAACAACATTTTTAAAAAAATTCAGCTCATCGAAAATTTTCTTAGACTCTTTTAAGATAATAAGCTGTCTATTCTTTTCATGAAAAGAGCTATCTTTGTTCATGATCTAACATTCCAATGAATATTAAATTTCTCCTATGGTCAAAAGACATGCCTTACATTTTTCAAGAGAATGTAATTTCCACAATCTTGCATCCATGATTATCTCCCATCTCTTTAATTTTAAGTGAGTCATGTGGTAGGTACACCCTTAGTCAAGGACCCAATCTTCTTCAAATTTGGGACACCCTTAACATATTCTAAATTTGATTGAATCTATCCCATATTTCAAAGCATTTTTCATAACTTTGTATGCTTCAGGTAGATAGTTTGTAAGGGTCATAGCTTCACTTTCAGAACCCAACTTGACCCTTGTAGTAGTAAATTCTTTGTTGAGTTCCTTGAACTCATCAAGATTCTCATCCAGTGACTTTGAATTATTCATTTGGTACGTAAGTAAACAACATTTCTCTGATATTAGTGTTGCTAGGCTTCTAATTTTGTCCAGATTTCATAAGCTGAATCCTCGTCTTCAATTTGTCTTAAGTAAATTGTCTAAAACATCGAGAATTACTGCACTATATGCATGCAAATTTGCTTTTCCTCATCAGTGAGCATGATTGGTAGTGTTTTAATTAGGTCCTCAAGTGCCTTTTGTTGAAACACAATTGCTTTAATCTTCTTGCACTCACAAATCAAAATCTCATATATTGTTGAACTGGCTTATTTGAATGCTTTCTTAGATTGTTATTTGCTTTTGGCAAAACCCACTGAGAGTGCTCTGTTTACACGTTTCCATACATAAAGTCACACCAAACAGCACATCAATGGCAACTTTACCAATTACTTTTCTTAGAACATGCAAAGAAGAAGAAAAGACATAGAACTGAAAATAAAGAAGCTCTCTCACAAAATCAAGTAGTAAAAGGAGAAGATTTCAAAAAATAAAGAACACAATGGCACGTCAAGGGTTCAAAAAAAAAAGAACACAATGGCCCGTCAAGGGTTCAAAAAAAAAAGAACACAATGGCCCGTCAAGGGTTCAAAAAAAAAAGAACACAATGGCCCGTCAAGGGTTCAAAAAAAAAAAAAAAAGAAGGTAATACTTACTACTCTCATTCCCCTCAATCTTTTACATGCAACCATTTATATCTAACTTGATGCGCTGAGAACAAAGGAGACATTACACGTTGACGAGGTGAGTAACTTCTTTTTTATTTTGGAGTAATTGTTTCAATATTTTTTCTAACATGAACTCGATCTTATTAAAGTAGTTTGCACCTCATACGTAGACTATTAAAATTCCATAGATTTTTATTAACTACAAACTATTATATTATTTTTTGTACCCCGAATTGCTATATAGTCAAATTGTTACATACTAACTATTAGCCCCACCATAAGTAAATAAACTAGGTCAATGGTCAAACTAATAAGCCCAATAATATAGATATACTCAATACCCTTGTACCCCTTATACACTTAATATGAACATAACTCTACAAAATCAGAGGTTTGAATCCCCACTCTAAATATTATTGAATTTAAAAAAAGAAAAACATATTAAAATTAATATATCAAAATTATTGTTTTCATGAAACTTTTGAAACCAAATATGTTTTGATTAACCTAAAATATAATAAAGAACTTCTCAAATACTTAACAAATGAATCTGTTTTTCTTTGAACGAATGTACACCACAGTCTCTCTCCTTTTACTACTAAAATTTAATTAATCCGAGATACACACAACAAAATACAGCTAACAAAGATAATGCTAAAAAACCATACACAAAATGATAAAGAAAAATATAGGTTGCTCCTCTCTCCGTTATTATTGAACTTGTTTTTCATTTGTCTTCAAGCTCTGAGTACTCATATATATCTTGACTCCCTCTAATATTAAGAACCATTCAAAGCTTCAGAAGTGGAATTTTCAAGGTTACTTTATAAAATATCATCTCGTTTTTCCTGCGGCACTTTATAATTGGTTTTAATAATATACTTTTTAGTTCTTGAGGATTTAATAAACCTTAAATGTAACCCATCTTGTTAGTTTATACTTAACTTTTACAAAAACACATTTAAGTATATTGAAATACCTTCGACTATACTCTATGGTATAATAAAATCTCTCTCTAAGAACATAAAATAATATTGTAAAATTGGCAAGAGGTGCATCAATTCAAAGTGTAACACCGTTGGCATAAATTGTGCTTATTGGATTTAAAAGTTTAACTTTCATGCACACCTACTTTGTAAAGTAAATTTTGAATAGCCGCCTCAAGTGTTCTAACATCTCTTGCTAAACTCGAAAAGTAGCATTTTTATATATGAAAGAATGCACCAATTTGATTAACCAGTTAAATATATAAATATTAGTTGTCTCATCGACACAAATTATACTTTTATTATCCTAACATCTCTGTCCGTGGAAATATAAACTCGAACAGTTGTGTCTTAAAGATTGAAGGGTATCAACGGACACCTGAACTTAAAGAGTTGTCTTTTTATCCGTGGATCACATCCTTATATGAATTGATACACTAATTCAATGTGTTAACCACCCACGACCAAAAGTCGCCTCTCATCGGCACAAAAATTTCATCTCTATTTTTATAACATCTCTCAACAAACATATAAATTGGAAGAGTCGTACCCAAAGATTGAAGGGCTTAAATTAGTCCTTTACTAGAAATGCAGGAAAAAAAAAACACACAAAATTTCTTTTTCTATAGCCTTTTTATATAATAATTATAGATTAGCCTTCTATATATTTTGAAAAAGATATTAAAATAGTGTGTCGCGGTCATTATGATTATTTTACTAATTTCGATACAAATTAAGTCCAAACCAATAATAAGGGCTAAGATATGCTAAAAGTACGGAGAATTAATTTGGGCAAAATAGGATGATGAGTCACAAAGTACCCACGCCAAAATGGTATATAATTTTAACCATTTTCCCATTAAATTAATCCTTCTAAATTCATCTACCTTTTTCCCCTTTAAACTACAAAAGTTTTAGTTTTAAAGCCAGCAACCCCTTTATTTATATATATATATATATATATATATATATATATATATCACCACAAAACAACATTCAGATAAAATCAAGAAAGAAAGGTCACTTAAATTCATCAGTAGATTTTCCTCTTCTTAATTTAATATTTCATAATTTGGAAACAGCATATCCCATGAAGATTCTTTCGATTTACTTCAGCTATTATGGAATTGTATATATAAAATATAATGGGGGACTTTGGTTTTGCATGTAAATTAGAAAGTGCAAATTAAAGAAGATGATTCATGATCAAGAGAAGAGCCAAGAAGATGGCTCCTCCATTGATGGCCCTTTACCATTTCACAAGCTTCTTGGCTATGCTGATGCTTTGGATTGGGTTTTAATGGCTTTGGGAACTTTTGGTTCTATTATCCATGGCATGGCTCAGCCACTTGGGT
The DNA here is from genome assembly GCA_031780015.1 of Citrullus colocynthis. Classification (NCBI taxonomy): domain Eukaryota; kingdom Viridiplantae; phylum Streptophyta; class Magnoliopsida; order Cucurbitales; family Cucurbitaceae; genus Citrullus; species Citrullus colocynthis. The sequence continues at coordinate 53,194 of QLSR01000385.1, read as the reverse complement.
ATCTCTTGCTTGGCAAAGCACTTGATGCATTTGGAAATAATATTGATGATATTGATGCAATGGTTGATGCCCTCTATAAGGTATATTTAGTAATTCTAGTCCATTTTATTATTTTTAATTAATGATGTTTTTTAAACATATAAATTTTGGAATGCAAAATTGTTGCTTGGTTTCTTCATGAGATGATTTGATCAATACAAATCATGTACCCAAAACTTCACTTTGACATAGGGAACAACTTCCATCTTTAATGTTTTCATTAATGGCCACATAGGACCATTAATGAAAACAAGTGATATTCTCGTACCTATAACTAATAAATTTAGGACTACCATTTTTTTCATAGTTGGAACTAAACTCAAAGTATTATCAAATATAACACAATGCAAAACAATTTGTAAATATAGCAAATTTTAAATCCAACTCATAGAAAATGTGCAAAACGTCCAATTGAAGTCTAACAATGTTAGATTTTGTTATTGGTGATAGGAGTCTATCATTGATAGATTTGACTTCTATTAGTACCAATTGCAAAATCTATTAGTGATAGACTTCTATCATTGAAAGCAATATCTATTATTAATAGAAGTCTGTCATTGATAGACTTGTATAAATGATAGTCTACCACCCATACTATATCATGGGTAGACTTTATAAGTGACATGAGGTATCACTAAGATAGACTTTATCAGTGATTAGAGTCTATAACTTATAGACTTATATTATTTGAAGTCTATCAACAATAGCGAGATTTAGCTGCAGTGTAGTTTTTTTTTTTCCTTTTTTTTTTATTGTTCTTATGGTTATTTTGAAAAAGATTGTACTAAATTATTTTGTATTTTGTTGAGTTATCAATGAAAGAGATGGAGAAAACAAAATTGGAGGAATAAAGTGAGAAAATGGATAAAGAAAAAGAAAAATATTTATTTGAAATCTATCACCAGTGTAAAAGAGATAAAATATAAGTTAGTTGTGCATTATGATTGAAATCTATCAGTCACAACAGTCTATTTAAGATAGATTTGAGCTGTGAATGAAGTATGTTAATGATATGCTTCTATCACTAATAGATCTCTCTTGCATTATGATTGAAATCTGTCAGTCATAATAGTCTATTACTAATAAATTTGGGTTGCAAATGAAGTCTATTAGTATTAAAATTATATTATTGATATACTTCTATACATGAGAAAATCCACCGTGATAGAAGCTAACATAAGCATAGTTCAACTAGCAACATAAAATATAGCTCAATTGGCGTAAGACAAAGACTTTTGATTTAGAAAGTCAAAAGTTTGAATCCCACAATTATTATGCTAAAAAATATAATGATAAACAAAATAACAAAAGGGGAGAGGAACTTGTAATAAAGAGAAAAGTCAATGAAAACATATGTAACTAAAGAAAGAAAATATAATACAAATTGAGCATATAATGAAAATGACAAGCTTGAGAAGAAGAATTCAAATGTTAATGAAGATGAGAAACAACATAAACAACAACAAACTAAGAGATTAGCTACTAGAATCTCTCCACTAAACGTGTTGTTGAACTCAAAAAGTAGTATCTAATGGACAAAAATGACGAGAATCACATTTCTTCTTCTTCTCCTCTTCTTATTATTATTAATTTGTAAGCATTTTTAACTTTTATGACTAGAAGTTGAAAACATAATTTTGTGGTTTTTTATTCTAATAAACCACGTGTATTCAATATCTTATGTAGATTTTGATTAAACAATAATACAAATTGTTAAATACTCAAATAGTATGTACCTTAAAACAAAGGAAAAAAGAAAAGTACACAATGAGAGGAATGGTGCAATAGTTGAGATATTATTCACTTTACAATTTTTTTATAGCTTCGATTTTTTTTTTTTTTTTCTTTTTCTAACACTTCACTTTACAAGTAAAAAATTAAGGGAGAGAAAGATATATATATATATATATATATTTTAGAAATAGACCAAACTTAGTTCCTTTTAACTCCTTAGTTCCTTTTAACTCTTCTCCATAAACCTTTTCTCAGTCTTTTCAAAATCTCTCTAACATTTTTGTCTTAAAAAGAATTATATATCTCTTAAAAAAAAATTGAGCTCTAATTTATCTCTTCAACTTTTTTTTTTTTATAAAAATAGAAAATAAAAATAACTGTTATATATGCTTGGTTTTATATGTTTGTTTTAAACTAAAAACAGAAGATAATTATCCAATAGGTATGCTTTTCGGTTTTCAAAATTAAAAATTGAAGATAAAAAAACAGTTACCAAATAGGATCCAAAAAAATTCTTTATTTTTGAAAACTTAGGACCAAAAAGAATCCTAAAACAAATTTATGGTTTTCTATATAAAATAATAATAAAAAAAAAAATAGTTAACAAACATACAACAAAAGATTAAAATGATTAGTAAACGAGCTTTTAGTATTTTGGAAATGTTTTCATATAATTGAAGAGATTTTTATTCGTATAAATGATATTTCTAAACCTTTTTGAGTTGTTGAATCAAAGTCCACCCAAAATTATATATAGTAAGTCCTTTTAAAAATAATGGCAATGAATAGCACTTTTAAGAGTAATAATTAAGTGTAAAGCAATATTTTTAAAGAAATGCAAATACAGCAAAACCTCCTATCACTAATAAACTCTGAGAGCTGAATTTGTACAAATTATTTTGTATTGTGTTATATATGCAGATATTTTAGATGTGATTGGAAAGATTTAGTGAGAATTTAATAATTTGGCAGGTGATTCCATTTGTATGGTACATGGCCATCGCCACACTCCCAGCAGGAATACTTGGTAGAATCTGCTGCGTTTCTTCCTCAAAACATTTGAATAAATTGGGAAGATGGTGTTTTTGATAGTGTTTTAAGTTTTGTGTGTATTGCAGAAATTGGGTGTTGGATGTATACAAGTGAGAGACAGACAGCTCGCCTAAGACTTGCATTCTTGCAATCAATGCTTAGGCAGGAAATTGGTGCTTTTGATACAAATCTCACCACTCCCAAAATAATCACTGGAATTAGTGGCCACATGAACATTATACACGATGCCATTGGAGAAAAGGTAACCAATTCATTTCTTAAATCCCCCACAACCTTCAATTTTTGAGAAAATACCTTTTTTCTAATATTTGCCTGGATGCAGTTGGGACATTTTTTAGCAAGTGTGGCGACTTTCATTAGTGGAGTTGTGATTGCTATCATAAGCTGTTGGGAAGTGTCATTGCTCACTCTATTGGTTGGTCCATTGGTTATGGCAATTGGGGCTACTTATACCAACAGGATGACTGTCATTTCCTCTATCAAGATGGGTTACCAATCTGAAGCTACTTCCTTGATCCAACAGGTAAGAGATGCCCACTCGATTACTATATATATATAGAGAGAGAAAGAACATTACTAAAATTTTCAACATTAAGAAAGTGTTCGGAGAATAAAGTCATGAACTCCACTCATTATTTGGTTCAAGAAATTTGTAGGCCCGTGACTAAAAAACATCGATTTCATGTCTTGTTAACCCCTTACACTGTAAGAGTCAGAACTAAACAACTCTTCAAACTACACAACTCCCAAACTTTTACAACTTCACTCCTTGCCCCAAACATTCTCTAAAAGTTCCAATCGACTCTCAAATTTGAATGGTAAGCACAAACGCTAATTGCTCTTTGATTTGACATAATATATGATAACATAAAAAAATGTAGAATCAAATATAATAAATCATGTAAATGCAATATGCCCATCTTTGTATCAACTTCCATTCTTGATATTATAAGTAATTAAGAACTACACATAATCACAACTTCAAATTCAAAATATAAAGATATAACTATAGTTTAGAAACTATGTAAGCACAGCTGGAACTAATTGAAATCAAACTGAAGAAGCTGCTTGTTAACTGAGTTATTTTTTGATATGTATAGAACAAAAATGTTAAACTGATATGTATGGGACAGTCGATATCTCAAATCAGAGCAGTGTATGCATTTGTGGGAGAGAGAAGCAGCATAAAGGCATTTGCAGATCAATGTGAGAAATTGATTGTGATGAGCAAACAAGAAGCATTGGTGAAGGGAGTGGGCATAGGAATGTTTCAAACAGTCACCTTCTGTTGTTGGAGTCTCATTGTATGGATTGGAGCCATTGTTGTAACTGCAGGAAGGGCCAGTGGAGGCGATATCATAGCTTCGGTCATGAGCATTCTATTTGGAGCAATGTAAGTAAAAAATAAACGATATAACTATTAGATGATATAAGATTACATTTATCTTCACTCATCAATTTAATCTTTCGAGTCCATCAATGATTTAACATGGTATCAAAGTAGATGGTTCACGAAGTCTTATGTTCAAACCCCTGCAATGTAATTTCCTCTCCAATTAATATTGATTTCCACTTGTTGGCTTTTTTACATATTTCAAGCCCACAAGTGAGAGAGAGTGTTAGATGATATAACATTAAATTTATCTTCACCCATCAACTTAAGATTTAGAACAACCGGTGATTTAACATCAACTTATAAACGAAGCAAAGGCGTAAAATATTAAATGAGAAATCTCTCCTTTTTTGGTGGGTTGCAGCTCACTGACTTACGCTGCACCAGACTTACAAATATTCAACCAGGCAAAGGCTGCAGGGAAGGAAGTTTTCCAAGTGATTCAAAGGAAGCCCTCTGCAATCCACGGTTCAAAAGAGAAGACGTTGGAGCATATTGAAGGCCACATCAACATTCAAAATGTCCACTTTGCTTACCCGTCTCGTCCTCATAAACTAATCCTTCAAGGCTTCTCTTTGTCCATTCCAGCAGGCCAGACCGTTGCCTTAGTCGGTAGCAGCGGGTGTGGAAAGAGTACAGTCATCTCCCTCGTCACTAGATTCTATGACCCTCTTCAGGGTATGCTTCCCCCAGCCCTTTGCCTTTTCATCCTCTTTCTTTCTCTTATTTGTCATCTTCATGACAATCTTAAAACGACTTTTCTTCAGGAGACGTGTTCATAGATAATCAGAACATCAAGGATCTTAATCTGAAATTCCTCAGGAATAACATTGGAATAGTTTCCCAGGAACCTGCACTTTTTGCTGGAACCATCAAGGATAATATCAAAATGGGAAAACCAGATGCAAATGATCAACAAATAGAAAATGCAGCAGTAATGGCGAATGCACACTCTTTTATATCTGACCTTCCAAGCCAGTATTTAACAGAGGTAAAGCTATGAGAGTCCAATTTTCCTTACCTTCAATGTCATTTCCTGCCAGAATTCTAAGTTTCACCTGATTCAAGGTGACTGAGGATTCTGCCATAAAAGATTGGAACTTATTTAGCTTAAGTTTGCAAAAATAAATAAATAAATCATTATTTAACATCTTAGTGATGTCTGGATCAGTTAGGAGCAGCTTAAAAATCTGTGTTTATTTCCAAAATGAATAATAAGTATGTGGGTGAAAATTTCAGGTTGGACAAGGGGGAACTCAACTGTCAGGAGGTCAAAAGCAAAGAATAGCTATAGCAAGAGCCATTCTCAAGAATCCACGAATTCTCCTACTGGATGAAGCCACAAGTGCTTTAGATTCAGAATCTGAGAGGTTGGTTCAGGACGCTCTTGAAAAGGCTATCGTTGGGAGGACAGTCATTATGATTGCCCACAGAATGTCGACTATTATTGGTGCAGATATGATTGCCATCATAGAAAATGGAAGAGTTTTAGAAACAGGAACACACCAAAGCTTGCTAGAAACAAGTATATTCTATAGCAACTTATTCAGCATGCATAATATCAGACCAGTTCAAGATTCAAGGTTTGTTCTTCATACTAAATAAACCACATTTTCTTCAAAAGAAAACATGACTAACTGGTACGCATTGTTTATTAATGGACAGCAATTCAGACTCATTGTCAGAACCAGGGAGTGCCCGTCAACAAGCTTCATCTAGCGACCTTGATCAAGATGAAAAAATTCAGCCCAAAAATTCCAAAATAGATTCTCCGAGAGAAGAAGAGAAAGAGGGTTCAAAAGAAATATTCTTCAGAATTTGGTTTGGCTTGAGTAATATAGAGATAATGAAGACTATTTTTGGATCTTTTGCAGCAGCTTTGTCTGGCATCTCGAAGCCTATCTTTGGATTCTTTATCATAACAATAGGTGTAGCCTACTATCACACAAATGCGAAGCACAAAGTTGGATTATACTCCCTCATCTTCTCTATGGTGGGATTACTATCATTTTTTACGCACACCTTCCAACACTATTTCTTCGGAATAGTGGGAGAAAAAGCAATGAAAAACCTCCGGGAAGCTCTCTATTCAGGTATAATTTAAGAACACTTTTCTTTGTTTATATAGAAATTTAAGAGGATTCTATGAAGCCAAAAGTAGCTTCTAACGTTAACTAGACTAATCCAATTCTTCTGATGGATTATTTCAGTTGTACTACGCAATGAAGTAGCATGGTTTGACAGACCTGAAAACAATGTTGGTTCACTTACATCACAAATAATGAGCACCACCTCCATGATAAAAACCATAATAGCTGATCGAATGTCTGTTATTGTACAATGCATCTCCTCCATTCTAATTGCCACCACTGTCAGCTTGATTGTCAATTGGAGAATGGCTCTCGTTGCTTGGGCTGTCATGCCTTTCCACTTCATTGGTGGCCTAATACAAGCCAAGTCTGCCAAAGGATTTTCAAGAGATTCTGCTGCTGCTCATCACGAACTAGTTTCACTAGCCTCCGAGTCAGCAACCAACATAAGAACTATTGCATCTTTTTGCCAAGAAGAACAAATAATGAAGAGAGCAAGAATGTCATTAGAAGAACCAAAGAGAAAAAGCAAGAGAGAAAGCATCAAGTATGGAATCATTAATGGCATATCGCTTTGCTTGTGGAACATTGCCCATGCCATTGCTTTGTGGTACACAGCAATTTTGGTTCACAAAAGACAAGCATCCTTCGAAGATGGCATAAGATCATACCAGATTTTCTCCCTCACAGTACCCTCAATCACTGAACTGTGGACATTAATTCCAACTGTCATCTCAGCAATTGGCATGCTCACTCCAGCATTCCACACACTTGACAGAAAAACTCTTATTGAACCAGAAATACCAGAAAGTCCAAAAATAGAGAAAATTGAAGGGAGAATTGAATTTCAAAGGGTAAAATTTAACTATCCATCAAGGCCAGAAGTCATTGTTCTTACCAACTTTAGCTTACAAATCAAAGCAGGATCAAGAGTGGCTCTTATTGGACCAAGTGGTGCAGGGAAGTCCTCCGTTTTGGCACTTCTGCTCAGATTCTATGATCCTGAAGAAGGCAATATCCTTATTGATGGGAAGGATATAAAAGAATACAATCTGAGAAAATTGAGGACGCATATAGGGTTTGTGCAACAAGAGCCTGTTCTATTTAGCTCCTCGATCAGATATAATATTTGCTATGGGATTGAGCAAGTCTCTGAAACTGAACTTTTAGAGGTGTCAAGAGAAGCTAAAGTACATGAATTTGTTAGTACTCTGCCTGATGGATATGATACACTTGTTGGAGAAAAAGGTTGCCAACTATCAGGAGGACAAAAGCAAAGAATAGCCATTGCTAGAACTCTTTTGAAGAAGCCATCAATTTTGCTCCTAGATGAACCAACGAGTGCATTAGATGTTGAATCTGAAAGAACTTTAGTTAGTGCTTTAGAGTCAATAAATGTCAACAATGGCTTCAGAACTACCCAGATTACAGTTGCCCATCGACTCTCTACAGTGACAAACTCAGATGTTATTGTAGTCATGGATAGAGGTGAGATTGTGGAGATAGGTTCACATACCACTCTATTGACAGCTCCTGATGGAGTGTACTCAAAACTCTTCAGGATACAGTCTTGCTGATGTTTAATATTTTAAATCATTACAGGTAGGATATAAGTCCAATATACTTATATAGAAAACTATAATAATTAATTCGTTAAAGAACTTGCTTTCTATTATCAGGTGAATGATCTGATTATAGGTTGTTACAAACGAAAGGTTTTTTAGTTTAAATATACACGTCATTGACTTGTGTCTTAGAGAACAAAGAAGCTACAACATATTCATTTAAAGCTCCAGAAAGATGCTATCGATTGTCTTGAGCAATTCCACGTCACCCCCAGCAGCAATTCCAGAATCAATATAACACAACTGAAAAAAGATATATTAAGTACATAGTCTCCATCCAATAGCCAAAAATTATAACTTCTAAGTTTATGGTGAAGTAAGAGAACCTGGTATTGTGGCTTATTTAGCGTGTGAATTCCTCTTTTTATTAGTTTCTGCCATCCAATATTCTCCCTAAGGGCCCTTTCAAGGCCTCTAGTACTCTGCATAATACGCCATGAGATTACAAGAATGCAACATGAAAACAAGAAAACAATTTCTACAATTATTAATCAACTGAAATTGCCAACTGCAAGAAGGAAGAGGAAGAAGAGTCTCTTTTCTTTAATAATCATATTTATGTATAAGAAACTGTAACTTTCATTGAGGAAACCAATGTAAGGAACTTCCAAGCATCCATATAAAATTACGCAAACTTCAATAACTGTTGTTATCTTGAACAAACTGTAAAGGTTCCACTTCCCCAATATCACATTAACACAAAATAGTGATTACACAAGCGTTTCCACCGTCTCGAGATGGTAGGATCTTCCTTGCTGTGATGTACTAACCACATAATACACACAAGATACAAGATAATCCCAAAAGTGCAAAGATAACTCACATATATACTAACACAAACTAGCGGCTACTAAAGCTAGGGAGGCGAATTTCCCTTCCGCCCCTCCTGACATACTTATTTACTATTGGGGGTCTCGCACAAACAAATTGAGAAAAATGTATGCCAGCTAAAATATAGCAATTACTCAACTAGGAGTATTGGGAAGAGAATGGAACTTTATGATGAATAACAAGTTGATAATGTTGAAGCAACAAAAAAAAATCTTTTCTTTTTCAGATCAAAATTGGGCAACAAAGAAAAATAACAGCTGCAAAGATAGGGCTCACAAATAAAATTGCAGGGGAAGAAAATTACATGAGCTGGGTCCAAAATCAGGAGATTGTATTGCTGCATTCCGTTACGCTGCTGTTTAACTTGAATCCCAACAATGGTCCTAGAATGTCCATCATGCTGAAAGAACAATGGCCTGGTTGGAAAGATCTTAGGAAGTTAATGATAATGATGGCACATTCTTTCTCGTATTAAAGAAAAGCAACTTTGTTGATAAAATCAATGGAATCATTTGAAAATTGAAACACGTCGTAAGACCTTCCACATTATCATGATAATCAATATATTCATAATGTAACCTTTTTATATGAAAAGACATGCAAAGTGCCGTACTTCATGAATATCCAAAGAATACAAGGGAGGGTACACACAAAGTCCACCAAAATGAATCCAAGAAGACTAGGAAAATACTCTCGAATGGGTTAAAATAGAATAATTACAAAATTACAAAATGACTCAGAAAGAAGACCCCAACCAGAAGCATGGAGATGATGATATCCTAAGAGTCCTCCCAAAATTTCTCTCAAGCAAAACAATGTTAATTATTCTGATCCCTAACACATCATACGTATACAAATGGATGGTAGAATAAACAGAAAAAAAGATAGATTAAATGTCAATTAAAGACGTACGTTTTTTCACTAATATTAACATGCTGGTCACTGTACGTGCATATCCTTCCATCAGAGAAGTAATTCCATACCCAATCGACCAGAACCTGATGACACTTTGCTTTTTGAGGGGACTTATTTTTCATGATATTTTGGGAGATATTAAAATATTCAGAATTTTCGTGCCCACTAGAACCAGTTTGGGGAACACTATCATTTATATGGACAAGATAACTATCCATGGGCCCGTAGACCTTGACTGTCTTTCTCTTATTTGCATCAATTATGTTTACCATTTGTGCCCCGCTACTTGAACCAGGGACTGAGAGATAAAGCTCCTCGCACTCTTTAGGACCAAAATCAACTATCCTTGCCTGAAGCCCAAAGGAACGCAAAAGGGCAGCACACTCAGTGGTTCCAATCCAATTTCTTCTACCATAAATTTTGTAATTAAAATGTTCTGCACCATGTACATCAAACCCTCTTTCCCAAGCAATCTCAAGCCATCTCTGAAGTGATGGAATATCTGGAACAACTCCTGATCCACCAAATAAAACGTTTCTCGTTTCCGGTCTTTCCATTAGCAAATGAGAGCAGAGCATTTGAATGTTCCGCCATCCACAGCCCCACCCAAAATCCTCAAACTCAATACTCTGGTAATGATCAACATACCCTGACAAAATACTAGTCGAATCACAAGATTCTAATTCTAGGCAGTTTCTTAATAGAGACACCAAACCACCTTCCACCTTACAAAAGGCACCCCTATTCTGTGAACCAACCAAGCAAGATATCTTTTCATTAACATTCAACTCCCCCATCACCAAAGTCCCCCTCTCACAACTTAACATGTTGCTACTCGAAGATCCCTCAAACTCAATCCCTTGTGGCAAGTCCCCGTTTTTTTTATTATCCTACAAAAAATAATTGTACAAGGACCAAATTACTGATATCGAAGCCGTATGGATTGTATAACGAAGAAACAAACTAGAATCAAGGCATTGGGATTAAAAATATGAAACAACTTACTTACATTATCATAAGAAGTAGAGGAAAAAGCCATTTGTTGGGCCAACTCAAAGTCCATAGCAAGTTGGCGTTGTTTATAGTCATTGTCTTCGTCCTCAAAGTGAGCATTGGCATGCCTGCAACGGCAATAACATAAAGAGACCTTCCTCAGTCGTTCGGTAAACCCTAGTGATTGAAATTGCAAGAGAAGCGGCAAGAATGATACCGCTGAAGTTCTTCTGATGGAACAACTTGGTCGCAGAAGGGGCAACTAGATGAATTCATTGAATCTCAGGAATACAATCTAATGACCTGCTTTCTCGAGAAATGACATATGACCTTTGAGCGATAGCATTTGGAAAATTATACAAAATAACTCAAAAATCAAAAAGCAAAAACTTGTTTATGATTCACTTCTTCTCTTATATATCTTTAGTATTAAATGCTCTCTTCCCAATTATTTCTACGTCTCTTTTGCTGAAAAATTTCACGAAACAACCCAAAAAAAAAAAAAAAATTCTAGGACTGACCTCTTCCAAAAACTTTATTGTCGTTAACCTTTTTGTCTTGTGAAATACCATATTTACTCCCAAATTAAAAACTTCTTCTCAACCCACCCAACCTTCTTTCTCCTACAATGATTTCTTTAGCAATGGTAATAGATTTATTGAATGCAACCCCCACGAGCAGTGAATAAATTGTTGGGTTTTATGCCCTAATACTCGTAAATAGTAAATGTAACATTTGACAGAACGTTAATAAAATGTTATTAATGTTTTTTTTTTCAATAAAGTGTTATTGTTTATATTATGTTTATCTTGCCTAAATAACCCTAATCCAATAAACTAACATCCTAGGGTATTGAATGAGTCTTGAACAATATATGGAGACATACGGGGATCAGTGTTCAAGATCCAGTCTAAAAAGTCTATAGTATAGGGATAATGTTGGGTACCTTATTTTGGTAACACTATGGATACGACCCACTTTGTATTTGATACAAACGCAATGATCCAACACGTTCGTATAGGGGACATGCGAGTGCAGGTATCCTATGAAATAAATTTGCATAAGGGCGGACCGTGAAATAGTAATCGCTAGTTGTAACTGTAAACCCTAATTTCATCCCTAAGTACTTAACTTAAGTAAGGAATTATTATTATGGACATAGATAAATCTTCCATGTCTAGATTGAGGAAGGCGTGGAAAAAGGAGGCCAAGAAAGGCACATTTGTGGACTTAGTCGTGGGAAGATGGCAAGCAAGTGCTAGGTGTGTAGTTGAGATGGAAGGTAGCCGAGAGCCCTTTGTTATGATGTAGCCGGGTGGAGTGTTGTAGATGTGGCTGGCATTAAGGAAGATGAAAGGGAGAAAATTTTCTAAAGAGTTGGAGCATGCGTTGAAACCCTTTGAGTAGCCGAGCCACCAAGAGTGTGTGTGATGCGGGCATAATGTGTTGAGTGAGTGGGCTGAAGGATACATCTTGCTTGGTGTTGTTGAAGGATGCACCCATGGTGTGCTTGGTTAAGGCCTATGATGCTTGGTTGAGGTAGTAAGAGAGGGGAGGATGTGTCTTGGTGTAGGACTATGCGTCCATAGGAGGCTTGTGACGTTGACGCATGGTGTCTATGCGTCCAAATGTGGCTCATAAGGGGAGTTGGGCATCCAAGTTGGGCGTCCATCAGCCAAGGGGCTGCGTGCAAAGGAGTAACCGAGAAGAGAAGCAAATTAACCTCAAAAGGATGCTCAACTACGCGTGGAAAAGTTTGCCCAAGGGTTGCGTCCATCATTACTTCTTGCTTAAGCAAATTTGAGACTTAAGTATTAGATGCACATTAAAACTATATGTTATGAGAGAATGACAATTGAATATGATTCAAATATAAGTTAAATTAAATATTAGATATTTAATTTGAAAATTAATTATTTAAAGAATTAATTTTCTTAATTTATTTTAATTAAATTTGATTTAATTAAATTAAATGAATTAAAACTATAGGTTATATGGAAGATGTTCATTTAATTATGATTTAAATGAAATAATTAATTAAATTGGATTTAATTACTTATTATTTATTATTTATTATTTATTTGTTAAATTAATTAATTAATTAATTAAAAAGGTAACTCGCATACGTGGGAGTTACGCTTTATGTGGTTTAATCCCACGTCTGGAACAGAGAAGAAAGGTTTTTTCTCTCGATAAAAATTCTCTCTGGTTTTCTTCCTTTATCAAGGATCCACAATCCTTCATCTCATCACTCAGAGAATAGGAGAGGTTCGTGGTGGCTGTGTTTAGAGTTGACAACAAATGTAAGCTTCTCTCTCTAAAGCATGCTTAATCCTGAATTAATATAGTAGGTTTTCTATAATTTTTTCCTAATGGTATTTCAAAATTCTAATTTATTTCGAATTTGGTTCTGTATTGCTTCCGCTTTGTTAGGGATTTCAACCCTTTCAAGATCATCACTTATGCATACATGCAACTTAACCAACACCTTTTATAAAGAAAATATCCACAAAATATGCATAAAGTATATAAACCCTTCAAAGTTTGACAATTCAAAAGAAAACATTCAGATAGGCGCCTCAAAAGGAATCTCAAAACATCCGAATAAGAATTTCGACTACAGAAACATTAAAGTCATAACATGGTTTTCAAAACAAGCGTAACTCATACTAAAACACTACGAAAAAATATGTAGTTCATACGAAAGCTCTAGCCTAGTCCCTATTGGTCATTCAAGGTTTCTTCACATCGTTCGACAGAGTGTCATTTCCTTTGCCTGAAAAGAAAAACATAATAAAAGAGCGAGAACCCCACTATTGGGATCGGACTAAACACCCACATCCAAAAGGTGCACAACCTTAAATATCATACAAATCTGATTTAAAATGTGATGACTATCTAGTGAACAATTTAACCCATCCTAACATACAATTGATGGCCTGAAAGGCTCACAAACGTTAAAGGGTACCCGTCGGTTCCCGATAACATAGTAGAAAACCCGTCGGCCACCAAAACATAGCGGGAAAACCCATCAGCTTCCGCAACATAGCAGGAAAACCCGTCGGTTTTTGATAGCAGTACTAGGAGGACAACCGTCACATCTTAATTTAATAAATAACATGAATTCAATGATATTTAACATAGATCTTAACGCATAATCTCAAAGCTCTACATAGGATTTTATCACTTACATGCTAAAATCAGTCTCATGCTAGTGTAAATCCTATGCTATCATAAGTACCATGCCAGAATCATTCACATACTAGTATCAATCTCATGCTATCATTAACACATACATGAAACAGATCCGGTCATAATAGGCCTATCAATTAGCCCAAACTAAATAGTTAATCAACTATCTAATTTGCTTGGCACATGACTAAAATTCCAGTAGTAAGATTACTTACCTTGCACCAAGTCTGAATAATGATCGCTAAGCCTTCTCTTAGGTCGATAAGACTCGCCACTCATGCCCTAATCATAAATCAAACCCAAAACATGAATTCCTACAACCATTGGGTGCAACAAATCAACTAAATGAAAACTTCCCTTCTACTCACCTCGTACACCGAGTTGAACTTCAAAACCAGCGCCTCAGACAGAGCCCCGAAGTAAGATCGACTCAAAACTGACAGATTCCACCCTTTACGCTACTTACGACAATTCCAAAAACTTCAAATCATCAATGTATAACCAAATCACAAAGGAGTAAAAACAAAGAAAAACGAAAACGATGGGCAATCAAGTTTCAATCGAGAAACCCATACCGAACACCATGATCTCTGGCGGCAACCACAACGGGCGAAACTTACTGTTAGCTGATTTCGCTAGTCTCACCCGCCTTCAACCGATCTCGCTAGTTTCGCTCGTCGCCAATCTGTTGGTTTCACTCAACGGGCGAAACTTACTGTTGGCTTCAAGACTATCTGACCAGCGAGTGAAACCAACAGATCGGCGACGAGCGAAACTAGCGAGATCGGTTGAAGGCGAGTGAGACTAGCGAAATCAGCTGAAAGCAAGCGAGACTTAGCAGATTAGCGAGTCTTCAGATTAGCGAGACTTACGAATTATTGGGACTTATAGATTAGTGAGACTTAGGAATTAGCGAGACTTACATATTCAAGCGAGACTAACAAATGGCGAGCGAAACTCACAAAATCGACGAGCGATGATACTCGCCATTTGGCTAGCGAGACTATCAAATGGCGAGCGAAACTCACAAAACTGGTGAGCAAGATTAACAGTTCGACGACCGGTAGCGATGGCGTGAATGGACAATATGGCGGCAAACCAGACAATGATCGGCAACAACACACTCGAGAAGAGAGGAGAAATCGCTGCTATGACTCACGTTGAAGGAGAAAAAGAAGAAGATGAAGAAGAAGGAGGAGGCATTGGGGAGGAGGGGAAGAAGAGAGAGAATTCCCATTTTTTCTCTTCCTTTTTTTTTTCAATTTGGCACAATTCCCAAAGCCCTAATCCCCCTTTTAAAACAAATTCACAACCCAATTTCCACAAAAACCTTCTATTCCTCCTACGCTCTCAATCTTTTCCAAAAATCTCACTAACCATTTTAAATCCAAATTATAATTTTGGAACTACTTCATTTTAATGGAATCACTTAAATTACGAACAAATAAATTTCTTAATCGTGAAACTTAAAATAAATTCCCAAATAACAATAAGATACATAAACTAACCAAAAAGGAAAATTACCTCAAAATTTGGGTTGTCACAAAATTAATCTTCATTCATTAACTACGGAACAAACCACTATAGACCCATAATTGAACTCTTATGTATTGTAGGGCAAGTTATGTTCATGGAAAAGTTGGACTAGTGCCGGGTTTGATAAGCTTTTGTATACCTTTTAAGACAAGGAAAGGGGAAAAAGGAATTGTGGTGCCTCTTTACTTGCCTACTCCAAACATGGAAAGGTTCATGCTAGAACTTGATGCCTTGCTCAAGATAACAACCCTTTGAAATTGAAAAACTACAAGCTACCTATCATTCTTTTTATCGGGTCTGCTACACTTGTCTCTATGCATCATCTTCGATTACAAAGATAAAAAAAAAAAAAAAAAAGTTTTTTTTTGAAGAAAAGTTTGTCAGGTGGTAACTTATGATTGAACACCTGTTTAGATTGCTCATAAATGAGCCTAGTATGAGATGCACCTAAGTATTTTTCACAAAGGAAGCATATATACATGCTTTATAATGATAAATGTTGTTTATAGTTTTCTTGATTTCAATTATTGTTATCTTTTCTGCCAAACACTACAAAAATAATGGTGTATGAATCATGTTGAAGTAGTAGTAGTATTGTATGAATCGAAGTCATCAAATTATTAGTATTGTAAATAATGGTGAAAATACAAAAATTTTCACTAAAACAAAATTGGGATTTCATGACATTTAAAAATTGTCTGATTTAAAATTTGGGACAGTTATTTTTAGTCATTGTATCGCCGGTAAAGTAGGAATTTCAATGACATTTATTGAAAAATGCCATAATTGATCATCTTATAACAATAATTAATTGTCAACAATGAACAATTAGTGACAATCATGATTTGTCATTTTCAAGCATACTATGACTTTTTAACTTTGTAAAGAATATATGAACCATGACATTTTCTTTGTCAATAATATTTGAACCATTACATTTTTTTGTCAAGAATATATGAATCATGAAAAATGTTTTTGTCAACAGACGTTCTATCATGACACGTTTTTTTTTTGTCACTCAATTTCATATTACGACAGTTATGTATTGTCAATAAATAATATTTTTTTTATATTTGTTATTTCTTTCAATTCTGTCATTACACATATGATTTCCACATATGACTTGTTGACCAATTTGGGGCTTTTGTCATATATGGCCTTAGAATTAGCCTCACCATTAAAGCTTTCATGTAATGTACTAGTCTATTAATACATGTATTTTTATTTTAAAATAATTTAATTTAAGTGATTTTGGTAAAAAAAAAAAAAAACTTTATATATTTTGAAGCATTATATATTTGTGTTTGGTTAAACATCGCAATTGCATGAAAATTAAGTAAAGAGTGAACATTAACTTTTTTTTTATTGACTGATTTTGATTTTCTTAATCAATTTACATTTTAGTAATTTTTTGGATGTATTATAAAGTTTTTTTTTCACATTTAAAAAAAAAATGTATTTCTAAAGACAATTTAGCAACATTTTTTTTTAAAAAAAAACACCCTTATGCAAATATATTTGTTCGAAAAAGAATATGTATTTAGAAATTTACATTCCCGTTACCTAATATTAAATTTTAAGTTGGTAATAAAAGATAGTAAAAGAAACTCCTTTTTTTATAGTTGGAGGAGAAAACTTTACAAAACTTTTTGAAACTTAATATTAATATATTTTATCTATTTAAAAAAATAAATATTTTAGGTAATGAAGAGATTAAAGGTGTCAATTATGTTTTGTTTTTATCAAAATTAATAAAATTTGTAATGAAAAAAAAAATCAATGTAACTAATTAATCAAAAGAGGGAGGCTCATAAATCACCAAATGTTTAATTTAAATAATTAAACTCTACGGTTTCATAACTTTTTATGGTGATGTTTATTAATTTTTTTTAATTAGATTTTCATCTCATATAACCACATTTTTTTTCCATTGCATCTTGTTAATATCTGCAATTTATATAAAAAAATGAACTTAACCATTTCTTATAGGGAGATTATCTTAAATGGCAAAACTGCTGAAAATATTTACAACTAATAGTAAAATACACACTCTATCTGCAATCTATCGCAATTTATCCCAAATTGACAGTGAAATTTTGCTATATTTGTAAATATTTTGGTTCCTTTTGCTATATTTGAAAATAGTCCTTTCTTACAGGAGGTTACACTTTTAATAATTGAATTATTATTAAAGTTTTTGTTGTCACACTTTTAATAAACTTACTATTTTTTTTTATGTTAATGGCATTTTTATAAATATATAAATTAAAAATTGGATATATTTATCAAAAAAAAAGAAAAAAAAAAAATAAAAATAAAAAAAAAGAAAAAAAAAAAATAAAAATAAAAAAAAAGAAAAAAAAAAAATAAAAATAAAAAAAAAGAAAAAAAAAAAATAAAAATAAAAAAAAAGAAAAAAAAAAAATAAAAATAAAAAAAAAGAAAAAAAAAAAATAAAAATAAAAAAAAAGAAAAAAAAAAAATAAAAATAAAAAAAAAGAAAAAAAAAAAATAAAAATAAAAAAAAAGAAAAAAAAAAAATAAAAATAAAAAAAAAGAAAAAAAAAAAATAAAAATAAAAAAAAAGAAAAAAGAAAGAAAGAGTGAGAAAAAGTTCTTTCTAGGGCTTGTGGCTTTTCTAATATTATAGGTTATGTTAATATGTATATTTTTCTATTGCTATTATTTCATTATTTAATTGCATAATCTAACATTAATAGTCATTTCATTATCATGCATAATCATATGTTTATGTTGCATGTTATGTCACTGTTATCTAGGGTTTTTTTTTAATAAAAAATTTTCACAAAGGACAAGTGGAAAAGATTTTAGATGTACTCACTTCAAGGAATTATGAGAAGTTAATGGAAAGGGGTATGATGAGGGTGTTACGGATGTGTTAACCTAGTTGAGATATCCTGGTTACCTCTTAATCCCACTAGCTCTATTACTTTGTTCAAGAAAAAGAAAACCCCATAACAAGGGCATTCAGACGAGTAAAGTTGGTACATAACCAAACTTTAGAGGACACCTCTCCTTAACCATGTGGTTTTACTCCTAAGAAGCACCCAGATCCATAGGATTGAGCACTTGTCTTACACAAGATTGTAGTCAAGCTCCACAACAAGTGAGCCATTTGAATGACTCAGTGTCCACCCTAAACATGCAAGCTACAAGAAAACTTTTGAAGATGCAAACCGTGGGGAAAGATTATATTAAAGTTCCTAGAAGAGAGGTTGTGCGTAATAGAAGACACCAACATTTACGAAGGCATTAAGGCGACACAATTGTGTCTAGTCTAGGGCATCATCATTATTCCACCCAAGTTTAAGATGTCGAAATTTGTAAAGTGTTTCCCAAAAGCCATCTTGTCATGTATTGTTGAAAGATGTCAATTTGCTCACATGAAGACAAAACATTGATTCATCACTTTCAAGATCTCCTAATTGGCATGTTATGGCAATGAATTTATTCTCTATCGAGTATAGGGTATGATGAAGGTGCTATGAAGGTATCAACCTAATTGTGATGTTCCGGTGTGCCTACTAAGCTCACCTCTCCTTTTAGTTTCTTGTTCATAAAACAATAACCTAATCAGCTCAACTACTTATTGGATATGTGGTTAGATAATTCTCAAGTGCACAAATATTGAGACAGTACAAGCATAGTATTAATTTGGCCTTATACCATTTAAATCTCTAATGTATGAAAATGAAAGCAATAGAGACATTCAAGGAATATGCTCAAAGATGTAAAAATAGTTGCTTAGGGGCAACCTCAATTGACTGATAAGGAAACATCATCAATGGTTATAGGCACTCTAAATGTTCCATACTACAATAAAATGTTTGAAAGTGCCTCAACAAACTTCTCCAACATTATAACAATAGGAGAAAGAATTAAGAGTGCGGTTAAAAATGGAAGGTTATAAAATGATGTAGAAGTAGGAGTTAGCACCACCAAAAGCATGATTCCACAAGAAGAGAAGACAAGTGCATGAGATTAGCTAAGGGTAGAGCACTATTAGCCATGCATCACTACCATCATTTAACAAGTGAATTATTTTCAAAATCCTCAATGAAGAGGAAAAAGTCAACTAGATGCACCACATTAATGATCGATAAAGAAAGGGCAACAAAGCACCTTGGCACTATCATCTCTTGGAGTGCATTTTCGTCTGATGAGTTGGTTTATCCATATGCTTGCCAAAATTTGAGGCTCACTACTGAGAAGTTGAAGAGCTATCAAAGATCACTACCACAATTCCAAAGTAATGGTCACTAGCTATCTTTAAGGTCATGGCGAAACCTTTGTAACAGGGGCATTTTTAATCTTTTGTGGAATTGGATGACATCTTGATTCCTATTTTCCTGGATTGAAATGGATTGTTGGCTTCCATTTTTTTCAAGATTATATTTATACCCCTATTTATCTATCATGGAAGAAAATATGGGATCAATGAGAGCATCAAAAGTAAAATTGACATCAAGGCTGGATATAAAGTTCCATTTTGTAATCCTGAGCAAGGAAGGAAATTAAACTATTTCGTTCCAAAACAAGCTCAAAACGATAACAAGATGATTGGGAAACTCTAGGCGAAAAAAAAAAAAAAAAAAAAAAAAAAAAAACTCTGGAAGTAGTATGAACTATTGGGTTGGATGTCCTAAAACTCCTAGTTTGTAAATAGTAATCTGAATTCCATAATCAATAAAGTTGTTATTGATGTTTATTCAATAAAGTTGTTGAATTAAAAACCCCAAATCCAATAAACTAAGAACCCCTGGCTATAGAATGATTACTTGGACTTTATGTGGAGACATAAAAGTGGATCAAGTTCGAATAAATAACCAAAACAGTCTATAGTATATGAATAAAGTTGGGTACCTTATTCTGGAAACACTATTGGATGCACCCTACTTTGTATTTGATACAAATGATGTGATCCTGAATCATTAATGTAGAGACATTCAAGTAGGGGCGTCTTGTGCAATGAGTTTGTATAAGATCGGACCATGAAATAATCACTTTTACTTTATAACATTGTTTACTATTAAAACTGATTATTTCAACCTGATGACCTAAGTAACTTGATCTAGATCTTAAGTGAACTATGAACTCTTGTTTATTCGAGATTATCCTTAGATCTGCATAGGTGAGAGTAGCCCGACTTCGCTGCTCAATAAGCCTCCTATTTCAGGGGTAAAACAGGGTAGATAGCTAGGGACATAGGGTGCAAGATGGACTTTGCTCCTACTCGTTTTAGGGATAGTAGATAGGTTGTTCCCTTAAGTGTTGACTCCAAGTCTTGAACAAAGGGCCTCATCCTCTCATTGGCCCAAGAGAGACTTGGTTTAGTGGTTGGACCATAAACCTATTGTTCATTAGAGGATCAATGAGACTTAAGGAACAATAAGTACTCACAGGGGTAAAATGGTAATTTGACCTAACTGTGATTCCAGACAACCTATAAAGGATCAACTTACTAATCATGGTTATATCAAGTGGACAGGAATATATCAATAGTAAGAAGAGTGCAGCTACTGGGCTTTAGTGGAGGGTCCCAGTAGTTAATGAATATTGATTAACTAGGTTAAAGAGTTTGACCGATTAATCTTGTATCGTTAGAGCTTATGATTTGTAGGTCCATTAGGTCCCCTTGCTAGCTCATATTGGACCAAATATTAGAACAATGTGATGAATGAGTTCGACTCCTTCGAATTCAATTTAGAGAATAAAACGTTAAAAGAGTTTTAACGACTTATTGTTTAATTTCAAATTGAACAATAGAGAAAGATAAAAATATTTAAATATGATTTAAATATTGTGTATATAAATAGGGATTCATATCAAGAGTAGTTAAATTGGGATTTATATAATTTAATATATGATGTTAAATTTTATAAATAAATAATTAAATATATTATTAATGTATTTGAATTAATTATTATATATATATATATATATATATATATATATTGATTAATTAAAATGAAAATTGAAAATTTTGACTTTTGAAGTCAAACGGTGAAAGGTTGACTAAGTTAGTGGAGTTTTCCAATTTCCCAATTTTAGTGTTTTTATGACTAAGTTTTTTTTAAGGCTTGGTGTATTGTTCTCAATTTGACACTAATCACAACTATGTAAGGTGTCAACTTGAAATCATAACTCATTTTTGCATGCTAATCTCTTTAAAAGAGATTTATGAATGAGATTCATGGAGGATGATGCTTGAATTTGTTGAAACTAAGCACTCAAACTAAAAACTCTCAATCTCTCTCAATTCACAAAATTTCCTTCAATTCATCACAAGTTTGATCTCACCATCAAGTTCTAAGACCATAGAATAGCAAGGAAGACACTTGTGGTGGTCTACATCCTGTTTGTGATCAATTTGAAGGTTAATTTGCTAGAGTTTGGTGCTACAAAAGTTGTATTTCCAACCCTCTGCTTTATTGCTTAAAAACAACATGTTTTTTTCTTTCAAATTAAAGCAAATTAGAGTGTTTAAGATCCAATTGCTTTTGCTTCATGCTTTATGTTCAATCATGAACCTGCATTTGGTCAACAAAGTATGTTTATTTAGCCATCATGCCTCCACTTTGTGGGTATAAATGTGTATTAGGTTATACCTAGATTTGATACAAAATTTGGAGCATCAACTATTCCTTGTTGAAATTTGAGTTGATGTAGTGGACATCCAATAATCAGGGTTAATGAGAAAAAAAAAAATGGTGGTTTATTTACACATCAATTGGGGCAGTCTCCCGTAATTTAATATATAGGGCTAAACCAGTTTTCCCTATTAAAGATTAAGTACCATCTTAGGATACAGAATGTCTGTCATCATTGCTTGCAAAAGAGGATCGATTTAGAAGGATCATCCTATCATATTGAAGACTATCAAAGACCACTATAAACGCACTTGGGCATTTTAAGGGCCTTCTTTAGTTAAGTATTTTATTCCTTCAATTTGAATATATCAAGGTTTTTTCTAAGCTACTAAATCATCGAGTTTCTTATGGATCCACTGTTTTACCATCGGTCTCAAGTCAAAAGATAGTGTTTTATTTGGTAAATAACCAGCCCAAGGAGATTTTCAAGCCAAGTTAGAAGTCGGATTACGACTCAAGTTTGTAGTACCTAATTGCAAGTGTTTGTGGAAAAGTAAACAAGCTATTTCGTACGCTTTAACTTGTTTTCTTCTTTTGAAAAGATTCTAGAGAAGTGTAAGAAAAAACTATTAAAATAAGCATATTTTAGCAAACATATACATGCATACATACATTCATGAATGACATTTATGTTGGGACTAGTGTCCTAAATCTCTTAAGATCTCGTGGTTTTGTAAATTCTAAATGCATTTTATTTATTCAATAAAATAAGAAGTTATTTTATTTATCTTTTGCATTAACTCAATCCAATAAGCTAAGATTCCATGGTTATTTTATATAAACTTAAACATGTATGTGGTTGACATACTCGGTTGGATCATGTTTAAGTAATAACCAAAAGGTTTGTAGTATAGGAATAAGGTCGGGTGCCTTATTCTTGTAACACTACGGATACGACCCACTTTGTAATTGTTATAAAGAGTTGTAAAGTGTTACAAACGATTTGATCCAAATCGTTCATGTAGAGACATGTGAGTAGGGGTATCCTATTCAAAGAGTTTGTATAAGACTAGACCGCGAAATGTTTAATTTCTCTTTGTAACGCCATTAATTGAAGAAGTTAACATTTCATAAGATGACTATAGGTGACTCAACCTTAATCTTGAGTGAGTTACGAACTCCTGCCTATAAGGGCAATCCTTTGATCTGTATGGATGATACTGGCCAGAACACCGACTCATATGTCTACCATTTTGGGAATTTGTCTGATTTCGGAGTTGGGAATGTATCTTCATAAGATGGAATTCACTCCTTCCCATGTTTAGGGTAAGTAGATAAATTACTCCTTTAAGGGATGATTTCAGGTCTTGAACAATGAGGCTTCACTCTTTCACTGGCCTAAGAGAGGTTAGTTTATAGTTGGACTATAAACAATTTGTTTATTAGAGGGATCAGGGGTACTTAAGGTGTTAAATGTAAATATAGGGGTAAAACAGTAATTTGACTCAGCTATAGTTATGAGTAAATTTGTGAAGGGTCGACTTACTGTTGATTAGTTACTTCTGTGGGCACAAAAATATATTTATAGCATGAAGAGTGCAGCTGTAAGTCTTTAGTGGAATGACCTACAGTTAATGAATATTGATTAATCTAATTAAAGAGTTTAATTGATTAATCTCATACCATTGGAGTTTCTAATTTAGAGGTTCATAAGGTTCCCTTGCTAGCTCATTAAAGATTTGTATAAGAATCAAATATGTTGGTTTAATTTGAATTTTTCACATTAATAAGGGAGTTAATTATATATGATACAATTAGTATAATGTATATAGTGAAGGAATCGAATTCCCAGCAGAAGCGAGTAATCACATTTGCTTTTGGAAAACCAAATTACAAAGAACAAACATATAAGATAAACTACTGTATTAGCATGCTTTTAAAGAAGAGTTAGAGATTAGGAGTTTTTCCTACATTGTAGACCTTCTTCGATCTGGAAATCTCATTTTTCCAAGTCACGAACCGATGAGAATCTCGAACAAAACACAGCAAAATCTCTTCTTCTTTGGAACACCACCACAATGGCAACATTGCTATTCTCCAGGAAGAATCAAATAGGAGTTATGGGCTCTCTTTGAATTTTGGCAAGGGAAAGATTTGAGAGGAAGAAGAGAGAATTTGATTGGGAGAGAATTGAATTCTTTTCACAAAACACTTTTGTAAAAATTGTTCTCTTCCCCTCTTCCTTCTTCCCTCTTTACGTGAAAACAGTGAGCACGAGAGCATAAATAAATCCCCACTATGTGAGAGTTATTTTTAATATAATAATAATAAAATAATATTATTAATTAAATAAAATCTTATTTAATAAATATAATTAAATAAAATAAATAAATAATTAATTAATTATCTCATATTTAATTTAAATTTGAATCATATTCAAATAACATTCTCTCACATAACCTATGGTTTTGATACGAATCACATTCATATTAATTTTAACTTATAGTTTTTATATGAATCTCATTTATATAATTAATATTTAAATCTCATTTAAATATTCATCTCTCTTATAATATAAAAAAATATAAATTTTGAATCTCATTCAAAATAAACTTTATATTATAATGTATCTACATACATTATGCTAATTGTATCACATACAATTAATTCTCTTATTAGTTTGAACATTTCAAACTAAACCAAAACATTTGATTCTTATACTAAGCCTTTATGAGCTAGCAAGGGGACTTTATGGAGCTATATTTAAAAGTTTCAATGATATGAGATTAATCAATTAAACTCTTTAATTAGATTAATCAATATTCATTAATTGTAGGTCACTCCACTAAAGACTTATAACTGCACTCTTCGCACTATAGATATATTTTTGTGTCCACGGAATTTACTAATCAACAGTAAGTCGACCCTTCATAAATTACTTATAACTACAGTTTGGTCAAATTACTGTTTTACCCCTATAGTTATATCTAATTCCTTAAGTACCATTAATCCCTCTAATGAACAAGCTATTTATAGTTCAACTATAAACTAACCTCACTTGGGCCAGTGAGAGGGTGAGGCCTCATTGTTCAGGACTCGAAATCGCCCTTACGAGAGTAATTTATCTACTTACCCTAAGCACGGGAAAGAGTGAATTCCATCTTGGGAAGATATGTTCCCAGCTCCCTAATTAGACAAATCCCCAAAATGGTAGGCTTATTAAGTCGGTGATTTGGCCATTCTTACCCATATAAATCAAGGATTTCCCTCATAGATAGGAGTTCATAACTCACTCAGGATTTAGGTCGAGTTACCTATAGTCATCCTATAAAATGTTAATTTCTACAATTAACGGTGTTACAAAGAGAAATTAAATATTTCGCGGTCCGGTCTTATACAAACTCTTTGTATAGGATACCCCTACTCACATGTCTCCACATGAACGATTAGGATCAAATCGTTTGAAATGCTTTACAACTCCTTGTAACAATTACAAAGTGGGTCGTATCTATAGTGTTACCAGAATAAGGCACCCAACTTTATTCCTATACTACAGACCTTTTTGGTTATTACTTAAACATGATCCAACCTTGTATGTCAACCACGTTTAAGTTTACATTAAATAACCATGGAATCTTAGTTTAATAGATTGAGTTAATGCATAAAAATGATAAAATAACTTCTTATTTTATTCAATAGATAAAATGTATATACAATTTACAAAACTACAAGACCCAAGAGATTTAGGACACACTAGTCCTAACATATAGATACATTATATTATAAAGTTTATTTTGAATGAGATTCAAAATTTATACTTTATGTTATAAGAGAGATAAATATTTAAATAGGATTTAAATATTAATTGTATGAATGAGATTCATATAAAAACTATAGGTTAAAATTAATATAAATGAGATTCATATAAAAACTATAGGTTAAAATTAATATAAATGAGATTCATATTAAAACTATAGGTTATTTGAGAGAAGGTTATTTGAATATGATTTATTAATTGTTAATTAATTAATTTTATTTAATTATATATATTAAATATGATTTAATAAATATTATAATTAAATTTATCTTAATTTAATATTATTATTATTTTAAATAACTCCCACGTAGCGGGGAGTTATTTTTTACCTCAATCTCACATTAGTTATACGTAAAGAAGAAGGGGAGAGGGAGAAGTTACAAAAAAAAAAAAAAAAAAAAAAAAAA